>CM039473.1:34598936-34619069 GCA_022433065.1 Begonia loranthoides | reverse complement strand
TAATATCGACGAAAAGTAGAGAGAGAAAATAAAACGAACGGCTACGATATAAGAAAAATTTTAAAAAGTATGGAAAAAAAAAGAAGATAATCTTCTTGTCTCAAAACATTAAATTAAATTAAAATAAATATTTCAAAAAATAAAATAAAGTATATATTGTAGAGCATAAGCATTTGAATTAATTTATACTACTTTGGCTTTGTTGAGGGGTCCCCTTATGGCTTTGTGGTTGTCACTTGCTTTTCAGCTAATATCAATACAACCCATTAGAGAGAGAAATTGATATTTATTTATTTTTTTCTTTTATTTTTGGTTGAGTAATTATTTTTTTTTTCATAAAAACAAATATATATATATAATTAAATATTTGAAAATTGCAAATATAATATTATTTTTCAAATAATTCACTAAAGAAACTATTTGCTATATGCATTAAAAATGTAAGATCCTCCCACCCACCACCAAAAAAAACATCAAACTAAGTCTAAGATCTAATAAACATTATGTAATTTGAATTCTATTGATATGTGCTGGTGGGCTAGCATTGTAGATATCTTTTAAAGTTTTTTTTTATATAAATTGATATAAGAAGAGTTGCAAAACTCCTGTTTATATTTTGATCTTCCTAGTAGATTTATTCTTCTACCTGTAGTTTTTTCTTAAAAGTTTTTCCACGTAAATCTGGTGTTCTACACTATATTTTCTTTTTCCGTTTATCGTTCAATCTCTAACAAAACAAAATAATATTTTAAATATTATGAAAAAATCAATAATTAATATTCTATAATCCTTATTATTTACTTTTGTAATTCGATCTTTCTCTTCATTTTCTCACTTTATGCTATCGCACATTGTAGATTGTACCCTAAAGTTGCCCAAATTGTTTTTTTTTTTTATCTAAATCTAAGCTACGTTAAATTATACGTTTGTATGAAATCAACAGTTAAAATTTGAATTCAAACACATTGTCACGTTACTTTGAACTACGGTCGAGCAAAAGCATTGGAGTACGTCACTATTTAGACTGATAATTAAATATACGACCCAAAATCACACGTAGTGGCAGACCAAAAGAAAATCGAAAAAAGAGTTGAAAATGGAGAAAAATAGGAAAGAAAATGCAAGAGAGAGAAACTGGAAGAAGATAGGAAATATACTTGGACTGAGTTTTCTATCTTGATTAGTGGAATTAAACAGGTGATTAATTCATAGTTAATAATGTCTAATTTGGGAAAAGATTAAATCTTTGTTTGAGATTTGCTTTTGAAAACTATTTTTGGTTGATTTTTCTTCTGTGAATATAAAATTGGAGAGGGTCCCCAGAGTGACCTGGATTGACAGTGAGAGCTTTTTGGGTCACGTGCAGATCAGTCCACAGAGAATGATGTCGTCACCTTTCATCGCCATGAATATCCCAAGCTTCCATCAATGGAGGAATATTCATGACCCCGATGAACAGTCATCATATACGTTGCCGTTTTGATCTTAGATTCTTTATCTCATTTGCGAGTTATTTTAGTGTTTAGCTCACATTAAGAGTTTCTTAATTCATATAGGATTAGAGTTTCTTTTTTCAGTATGAATAAGGATTTATGTATGCTATAAATATATGTTTGAGCTGCAAAGTTTATTATACCAATTTTATTAGTGATTTCTCCTCTGCCCGTAATTTTTTACCCGTCTTGGGTTTTTCACGTAAATTCAGTGTCCATTGTTTTCTTTTTCTCTTTTTCGATTCTTGTTCGTTATTTCAACTAATTCGATTTTGAAAAGAGAGAAAATTATTTATTGAAATTTAACTCGATCCAAAACGGGTGTGTTGCTTGCTATGAAAATGTGTTCATAGTCATGCTCAGGATGATACAAGACTCAACTATCAATTTTGAATAAAAAGAGACATGTAATGTGATGGGAGGTGTCGTAAGGGTGGGCTCAGTTCGGTTTTCATGCCGAACTGAACCATGGCTTGACGATTCGTAAGCTTCGAAACTAAAGTCGTGAATGCTAAGAACCAAACTAAATCGTGCGATACAATTCAGTTTTGGTCTGGTTCAAGTTCGGTTCTAAAATAAAAATAAAAATCAATTTTATGAAAGCATATCAAATTATGATTGAGAGTGACCTGATTTTGATAGTTTTGGCTCATGTTTGAACAAAATCATAGATTAATTTATCGGGAAAGATTTGAACTAGGTTGGGATAGGATTTTGTTATCCATAGTTTGGTTCGATTCTGTGACAGACTGTCATGTGAAAGCTAGAAAAGACTCAGGTGTGAGTCCGATCCATATCAGTAGGGGTGCACAATCTTACATCGCTTGAGAGAGTAAAAAATGCATGATTTATAAGTAGAGTTGCCCTCCTTACCTAGTACAACACATTTTGAGCTTACCTTAAAAACAAAAACGTGCAGGATTTGGCCAAAAGCAGATAATATTGTACTTGAAGCACCTAAAAATTTTACAAATTCAAACGTTTCTTTTAATCTAAAATCGTGAACCAAATAAAAAATAATAATTCTTCTCTATCAAGCAACGATCATGGTTCCCGTAAGGGTTCGAACCAGATCAAATTAAAACTAAACTGACTATTCGAATTGTCATCATAATTACGGTTTGGTTCAAGTTCAGTTCTAAAATAAAAATAAAAAACAATTTTACGAAAGCATATCAAATTATGATTGAGAGTGACCTAATTTTGATAGTTTTGGCTCATGTTTGAACAAAATCATCGGTTAATTTATCGGGACCTAAAGTTTGGTTCAATTTTGACGCTCTATTTAACTTAGAACCATGAATCAAATCAGAAAAAAACGATTATTCTATATCAAGTATCGCTTATGGTTCCCACAAGGGTACGAACCAGATTAAATTAGAACTAAACTGACGGTTCGGATTATAATCATGATTATGTTCCGATTATGTCCACCTCCAATTTCAAATTTACTTTAGGTTATACGCTTAATAATATTATTATTATTTAAAAGTAAAGTCTACAATGATTAGAGTGTGTCACTACTAAGATAAAAACACATAAAACAAAAAAGTTGTGGGGGTAAAATAGTAATTAAAAAATTATGGAGAGCCCCCCAGTGTTATCTCCTGTGTAGAGGGCCAACTCATAGCAATGGGATATCTACCAACCTTCCAGCTAAGTTCTATAATTTCTGCATACAGTTGAGTTATCTTCTCTCCATTGTTCAACCATAATATCTCATCGACCTTCTCTCTCCTCTCACTATCTCTCTCTCTAAGATTTGGTATATTGTCGCTGTACTTGCAGAGCTCGAATCCCTCTGAGTTCCAGTCAGACATGACAGAAGAAGAACCCAAAAAGGTCGAGTCCGAAACACCATCATCCGACCCTCCGCCGGCTCCGGCGGAGGAGGCTCCAAAAGATGTCGCCGAAGAGAAATCGGTCATTCCTCCACTCCCTTCCGACGAGAAGCCGGAGGACTCCAAGGCCCTCGTCGTTGTTGAAAGTAATTATCATCACCCTTTATTTTATTATATTACTATCTTTTTTTCATTTGGCTCCATTCTCTTTTCCTGTTTGGTTGGTGAGAAAATGATGGGAAAATAAAAAAATAAATCTGAATTCTTTTTTGGGTTTTGATCGGAGAGACGTGTCTTCAAAATCGTGATTTTTGTTTTTGCCAAACATCGTCGGCAACTTCCTGTTTGGTTGCTCAGAAACAGATCTCTAAATTTTCTAGAGAAAGTTCTTATGCATGGTTTGGAATTTTTGAAAAAATTTTCTCGGGAAATTTATATTTTCTGTTCAACCCAGATCTCAAAAAGCTGTTCATGTTGGTTTGGATTTATTTATTTGTTGAATTTCTCAGAATAATTATAATTTTTCTCCATTTCCATCCTCAAACTTAGCCTAAAATGAAGCTTAATTAGTTATTTTGGTTAAATTTTTATTCTGCAGAGATTTCTGAGTCGGTTGAAGTCAAAAGCACTGAGGAAGGATCGATCAACCGAGGTAATTAAATGTAAAAATAAATTATTGAGAAATTAAAATATCATTCATGTGGCCGTGAGGCCCTGTCCATATAAGTGGCGATGCACAATCATACATCGAACAAGACGTTGATTGTGAGAGCCCAGCACATACAAGTAAGGATGCACAATCACACATCGATTGAATTAGTGAAAATTGAATGGTTTATAAATAGAGTTTTCTTTCCTGTCTAGTATAACGCATTTTAGGCTAACTCTAAGAACAAAATCATGCGGGGTTTGGCCCAAAACAGACAATATTGACTTGGAGCACTGAGGTACTCCACAATTCATATCAAGATCGATAAGAAAATAGACTAAAACGATAATCTGAGAGATCGATAATGAAATTTTTTTACGAAAAACCGGTCAATAATTCAAAGAAATAGAATTAGAACAAACTTATGAGCAAACATTTATGTACATCTCCACAGATGCTGTGCTAGCAAGAGTTGCAACAGAGAAGAGGCTGTCACTGATCAGAGCATGGGAAGAAAGTGAGAGGTCAAAAGCAGAGAACAAGTAAGATTTTCATGATATTTTTTTAATAATTATTAAGTTTTAGGAACTAAAGTTTAGGGGTGTTTTGGATATTGGGAACTTGTTGAGCAGAGCTCATAAGAAGCTATCTGACATTGGATCTTGGGAGAAAAGCAAGAAAGCAGCTATCGATGCCGAATTGAAGAAAATCGAGGTAAGAACTATTAGTTCGTTCTAGTCGACGTCTATTTTCACCGACACGGAAACAAAAAACGTGACATATGGGGGATCGATGCGTTAACTTTTGGAGTAACAAATTTCACTGAGATCGTAAATAGTTGCAAAGAATTGCAGCACGTATATATGTCGTCGTGCGACTATGCATGTGTGACATCTTTCTTCTATAACGCTAAGATACTATTTTTTTAAGTTAGCTTCTTGAATCGAGTTCTTAATGTACGATCTCTTTTATTAATTGGAATCAAAGAATTAGTAGATCTGTTTCGTCCCAAAATGAGAATGAGGTAAGTTTATGAACGTATAATCTATAATCTGATGATCGGGTTGGACCGAAATAGGATTAGGTTATATTATATTCATTCGGATGATGATATTTTGCGTATGTGACGTCTTTCTTCTATAACGCCAAAATATACATAGTTTCCGAGAGCGAATACTAAAAATGTTATGAGCAGGAGACGCTGGAGAAAAAGAAGGCAGAATACATAGAGAAAATGAGGAACAAATTGGCTGAAATACACAAGCAAGCGGAGGAGAAGAGGGCAATAATAGAAGCACAGAAGGGAGAACAGCTTCTAAAAGCTGAGGAGACTGCAGCCAAATACAGAGCCACTGGAACTGCTCCTAAGAAGCTGCTTGGCTGCTTCTGAATTTCTTCATTTTCTCTCTCTAAAATTGTGTTTAGAAAGTTTGTTTGATTTCCTTCCTAATCTAGACGTGTTGTTCGTGAAGATTCATCGTGTTCTTTGTTTTTAGTGTGCAGAATAATATATTTTGTTTGAACAAATTTGTTTGGACTAAGATTAGTGCGTGATCTTTAAGAAAAAACCGAAGAAAGAAACAAGACATTGGTGTAAGATTATTATGCTTCTCTTGGGAAATGTTAAGAAAAACCCTTAAACTAAGTCCTTATTGACAAACCCTTGTTTGAATAAGGGAAATTAACATATAATTTGGAATCAACGATAAGTCAAACTTTGAAGAAATTTTGCTAACAACTAAAATTCTGAACTATGAAAAATTCTTGCCAGTGACCTCGCAGTCACGTTTTCTGTCCAAATCCATCGACTTTAACATCTCAATTTCGTTGAAGGGAAGGATCGTCAAATGAAGATGAAGGACGTCAATTATCGGGGGGCGCCTACCAGTTATTGGGCGTTAGAACGATTATTGGGTGATGGCGGATGATTTTCAATGGCTGTTGAATCGAGGAAAGACATCACCCGCTCGGAATTGAAGGCCATGATTGAATTTGTCAATTTTTAAAGGCGATGGCGGACGACATTCCATGGCCATTAGATCGAGCGAGGGACATCCCTTATCCAGATTCACGGCCAGGATTGAATACGAGGGACATCCGTCTCAATACAAGGAACTTCCGTTTTGGATCGAATGTCATTCTTTGAATGAAAACGGACGTCCCTCATATTAAAACGGATGTCCGTTTCATACTAAAAGATGACGTCTTAAGACGAGAGACGTCCATTGAGGGAAAAATGATGTAGTCTTTGTCGAGGGACGTCTGTTTCTCGATGAGAGACGTCTGAAATAGATCAAGGGATGTCCGTCTTAATTGAGGGAATTTGTGCATTTTAAAAATACGTGTGTCTTGCACATGACCCTTCAACTGAAAAGAATTTGAAGTCCATCCTAAACGTCCATTTTGATCTTGGGACGTCACTCGCTTTATCCAATGGCCATGGATTGTCATCCGCCCTCACCTTTGGAAGATTTAATTCTGGCCGTCAATCCCTATAATGGACGTTTCTCCATCGATCCAATGGCATGGATGATCGTCTGCCATCACCTTTGAAAATTGACAGATTCAATCATGGCCGTCAATTCCGAGCGGGGGACGTCCTTCCTCGATCCAACAGCCAATGAAGATCGTCCGCCATTGCCTGACAATCGTTCCAATGACAGTCCGTCTTCCAATGGGCAGGAGGGACTTCCCTCGGCCCCCGATAATTGACGTCCTTCGTCTCCATTTAACGGTTCTTTGCATCAACGAAACCGAGGCGTTAAAGTCGACGAATTTGGATGGAAAACGTGACTGCGAAGTCGCCAGCAAGAATTTTCCATAGTTCAGGATTTTAGTTATTAGTAAAATTTCTTCAAGATTTGACTTGTCATTGATTATAAACTATAGAGTCTGCGGTGTTAATTTCCCTTTGAATAAATATTTGGATGAGTATTATATAATGAATTACTGAAAAATACGCGAATTTGAGAGTATTCGGTATTTAAGCGCGAACATCAGGTTGAACTAGGCACCTGCAAATTAAAAGTTAAAATAGCTCTCAAGAGTGGACTTTTGGTTGAAAGTGCTAGAAGTTTGCAAGTTTCACGAGGTCGCCCAAAATTCATTTTAATAGAAAAGTAGACGAGAATAATTAATTTATTAATGAATAATAGTTTAAGAGTTAATTTATTACCAAAAATAGTTTAAAGGTTGATTCGTCACTAATTTTATAGTCTAAGGATTCTTTTATTTTTTATTTTTTCTTTCTTGCCCGTGTTAAACGGCAGAGAATATAATAATATTTGCCTAAAATCAAAATTTTATAAATTTAAATAACTACTCATAGTCAAAATTGAAATTATTTTAATATTGGGTATTCCAACCATCTATATTTCTAGGAATAATTTTTAATCATGGGCTTAACAAAATAAAAGTCCATAAAACTCTTGCTTGTGTGTCAGCAGACCAAATGATTCCTGTGGGAGGGTTCAATCTATATTTATAAGAGTGTATAATTTATATTATTTGAAAAAATAAAATATATATAAATTGTAAGTAGAATTTATGCGATTTAGATTAACTCCAAGAATATAACTGTGTAAACTGTGTAAAACTGTGTAAATTTCGATAAAAAGCGGTACTGAAAAGATTAAAAATATTATAAAATTAAATTATTTATTTTCTTAATATTCTCTTCCAATACCAAGCCAAATTTATTATACACAAACATGAGACAAGAAAAGAAACATTAATTTCTTCATATTTTACATCAATTGAAAACATGTGAATTATTTGAAGCAAGCATGTGGGGGGAAAAAACAACTCCATGAAAGGAAGAACAACCACTAATCGTACTTATTTTATGATTATTTAAATTTAAAGCAAAATTAGGATTTGTTCTTCTTCGATTTCAAATACCCATCACAAGAACTGTACGTTTTGATCGTTGGGTTAAGAACGATTCTTGAAGATTGAGCTCCGATGGAATTTTTTAATTTGGAAATTATATATAAATCAAATCGTTGTTGAGGTGGAATTCAAGATAAACTAAGCCACTTTGAAATTGATCATCCAAAATGTGGTGTGGATTTAGAATCTCTGTCTGGGGATTGCTTATCTGTTCGTATAATTCATTGCCCGAAGCTCCTTCTTCGTTGGAGAAGCCGCCGCCATGGCTGAAAGCTTGATGAGAATTCAAATTCTGATCAAACCCATTTGCTGCTTCTTCGGAAAAATGGAGGTGGTCTTGGGGGAGCCATTCTGCGAAGAAGAACTTCGGGAAAGCGTTTTTCTCTTTTGAGAAATCGTTGGGGAAAGAAGGAACGGGGTTTTCAAAAGCTTTTTCTGGGTTTTCACCGCACTGAAGCAGTTGAAAGGTGGGGTTTTGGCGAGAAGATGAAGAGCTCGCGGCGTGATCTGATGAACTTGCGGAATGAGTTTTAGATTGATTGTCTAATTCTTCAGCCTTCGCCACCTTTTTTTTCAAGTGTGAATGCCAGAAGTTCTTGATTTCATTGTCTGTTCTTCCGGGCAATTTCTGAGCTATCTGAGACCACCTGAAAAATTCATCTTCTTCATCAAAATGGAAGAGAGAGAAACAGAGGAGAGAGAGAGAGAGTTTGTGCTTACTTATTTCCAAGTTTATGGTGAAGAGAGAGAATGGCAGCCTCCTCTTCCTGGTTAAACATCCCTCTTTTCAATCCAGGCCTCAAATAATTAATCCATCTCAGTCTGCAACTCTTCCCGTTCCTCTGCAACCCTGAAAAAACGATGAGAATATTATCAAATAATTCACATAAAACAACAAAAAAAACAGGAATCTCCAAATTATTCTGACTTCAACGTCATTGTTTCCAATCAAACGCGAACATTGCAGATGCAAAGAACGAGTTTGAACTTGTCGGTGGTTTAAAATATTACATACAAAAAAGATAATTGCAGATAATTTATTGTTTTGCCCAAGAACAGATTCAACAACTCCGACTGTTCTAGCGGGAAAGATTCGATTCCACCCAAGAAAGTCCACGAAATCATAGAACATTTTTAGCAGTGAAATCAAAAAATGAAAAACTCAATACGATGAACTATGGCGGAATCAAATGGGTGCTGATAAAAAGTGGGAAATTCACCAGCTCTCAAGGGAACAGAGCTCCAACAGCCATGGCCATACTTGACGATATAGTCTCTTAGTCTTTCGTCTTCTTCAGGCGACCATAGCCCTTTTCTGTGTTTTGGTTTTGGCTTTTCTGATGCTTCACACCCCATGAGAGAGAGGGAGAGAGAGAGGGAGAGAGAGAGAGAGAGAGAGAGAGAGAGAGAGAGAGAGAGAGAGATAGAGATAGAGATAGATAGGACTCTAATGTTATGGAAAACGTTGGAGAATAAGCCACAAGGGTTTGATATTTAAAGCAAAAAATAGCAAATATTGTAATTATATTATGATTATTTTTTTATTTAGAGTTCATAATTAAATTATTTTATAATAATAATTTTATTCATTTTCGACAAATTAAAAGTAGTTATCTGTCTAAAATAATTAATATTATATTTTTCAAAATGACTATTTTGACATTGATTTAAAATTTACTATACCTTAAAGAAAAAACACTACCAAAATCTTAATAAAAAATAAATTACAAAGAATCAAAGTCAAATAACGACCCTTTTTATATAATAAGAAACAAATTGTCTTTTAGGAGGGAGATATTCATCCCAAAAATTCAATAAATAATTGGGAAATTAACCAAACAAAAATTTGAACGAGGAAGTTATGCCAAGCAAAATACTAAATTATTTTTACTATCACATCAAACACTAAATTAGAAAAGATGAATGAGATAAATATCGTTATTAAGGCAGATAGGTCGCCTTTTCGTAGCGGATCCGTACATGTAATTGTAGTCAATAACTTACTTTTAGCAACAGAAAGTAAGTCTTATTCCAAATATTTACTTTTCTGAGCGAAAAGTAAGTATTTGTTGCGAAAAGAATATTTTTTACAGTGAAAACATGTCTTCCGATGCAGAAATGAAGTTCTATTTCAAAGACTTGTTTTTTTTAGCAAAAGATAAATATCTACTGCAGAAATGATATTTTCTGCAACTAAAAGGGTAATTTCTACCAAGGATACTTGACTTCCGCTGCGGAATCTTAATTTCCTTAGCGGAACTGTATCTTCCGCTGAGGAAAATACATACGAGCACACCAATCAAATCTATTTCTGGTCAGACTCCAAACCCTAACTTTCACTCTCACTGCCTCCTCCAATCGATTCTACATGACCTAAAAAATTTAAATTTCTAACGAAAATGGGACAATGATGTTTGCTTCTTTTATTTTTCATAGTTTAATATTTTTTTGTTAACGAAAATTTTTTAGGGTCTGCATTATCAATGACTTCATAATTCAGTTTTTTTTTATTAATTACCCTAAATAATTTTAACATCACCCCATCACTCAATATTTATTTGAATTTTCATAAAGAAAATAAAGGTAAATTAAGGAAAATAAAATAAAATAAAATAAATTATTCTAAGAGAATATTAACATTTTTAAGCAAATACAAGCCCTTGACTAGACGATTCCAATGATTGGAAAATGGCAGTTAAATAATAGCTTCAAATAGGGATGGGAATCGGTTCGGTTCGAATCAGGTAATTGAATCGAACTGAATACTATTCATTGATTTGGTTCAGTTTTATTAGAAGAAAAAATTTAAAATAGAACCAAATTGAACCGAACTGAGGTGTTCGGTTCGGTTCAGTTTTTGTTTTTAAGAACCGGGTAAACAGAACCGAACCAAAACTTAAATAAAAAAATATAAAAACCTCAAAAACCCATAAACTTGTTAATTACTCGCCCTAATTTATAGTAAAAATTTTTTGACATAAATGATTATTTTTTCAAAAATTTATTGTCCTCTCCTCTATCCTATTCTTCTTAGTCTTATTCTCTTGAAAACCTCAATTACCCCACGCCACCCAACGTTTCTGTCCTACACACAAATTTATTTTCTTCTTGTATGTGTTTACAGATCGGGGACATATAGGTAGAGTGAATTTGAGTTTTTCTTTTGTGGGTTTCTTATATTTTCTGCGACGATACACTGTATCCAATATGTAATTATATTGTCGAGGGAAATTCTTGCTATGTATTTAGGATTATAGGATTGAAAACTTTTTCAATTGGTGGTAAAGAAAATGTTTGTATGGTGAGGTTGAGTGTTGCCTAAATGATTGAACTTTGAAATTTGTTCATAGATTGACCGGTTGGAGATCTATAAATACATGTATTCTTTGCTTTTGTCTCTTAATTAAGAAATTGTTGTTTGTTTAATTATTGATTCACAGTTTAGAATCTGTTTTGAATATTAGAATTGCTAATCTTTGTGGAAACTCTAAATTTACTTATATCATGAAACTATGAGTTTGATGTGTTATTTAGTTGTTGTTATGTAATATTGCATTGTTGGATTTTTTTGTGTCAAATCAGAATTTAAAAGAGATAATTAGGATAATTAAAAAAATTAAGTGGCATGAAATATATTAGGAAAGTTAGAAACTAAATTAAATCGAAAAAAACTAAAAGAACCGAACTGCTGAATCGATCTCAAAATCGAGTACAAAGCTGAAAAATTAAATAAAAAACATACAAGTTGATGCCATAAAAAACTGAACCGATTATAACCCAACCGAAGAGAACCGAACCGAGGAGAACCGAACTCTCTCGGTTCAATTTCTGTTTTCTAAAATGAAAAACCGAACCGAATCGGTTTGGTCCTAATTTAGAACCGAACCGAACCGGTTTGATCCTAATTTGAAACCGAACCGAACCGTCCCACCCCTAGCTTCTAATGCGACACATAACTTTGAGATTTAATAGGTATATAATGTGTTAAAATCTTATATTTACATAAATTCAAACCATAGAAATAATTGAGATTTAATTAATCATATATTGATTTATCAAATTAATAATATTATTTTCTCAAATAAATTTTAACTACTTTGATGTTAAAATCCTTCATTATTATCTAAACTTATTATAGATAATCTATTTTCTCTGATACATAAATATTATCTTTTTAATATATTTTGATTTATGCTTCTGTCCTTAACTGTAATAATTAAATAAAATATTTAAGTAAATTACATTTTGATCGAGTTGCAATTACATATAAATATACCTCAACCCTAAATTTTAACTCATAAAAAAAGACTAAAAATTTAATTTAAACAAAACAAGAACATAAATTTCTACATATACCTACTACTATTATTAATATTAATATTATTATTATTTTAATGGAGAAAACATACACTTGTTCATACCAACGCAATTGATGTTTTCAAGCAATGGAGGAGAGACCTTGATTAGGGTTACTATAATCACAAATGTTAGTTTGACTTGTGATCCACCGTCCCATTGGTCTACTTTTTAAATAAGAGAAAATAAGAATATGAATAATTAATTAATAACCTATCCTTTAATTAATAATTGTAGCCAATGAATTAATTCAAATATATTTTATTATAATTGATCAATGACAATCATCTTAATCGAATATTTGTTTTTTTTTATTGAGATTGATAATTAAAAAGTCCAAGAAAAAAGGCATAAAAAAGTCAAATATATTCGCTTTTAAAAGCTAATTGACAGATTGATATATTTAAAAAAAAAATGTGTTAAATAATAACAAGGATATTGTTATTAAAAACAACTTAAAGAATATATATTGTCGTAATAATTATATTTGAAAAAAAAATAATTAAAATATATACATGTCAACTAAACCAAATAAAAAGTAAAACTAGTTGATATTGTCTAGTGTTCATATATATTAATTCATTACCTACTTCTAATTTTTTTTATTAGTATTCATCGCGTGCCCATTTGTTGTTCATTTTTGCCCTAGTTATGAGTCCATATTTCTTAATTTTGATGCTCTCGTTAATTTGATTGTACTGTGAAATATCATTCTTTCTATTACAATATTGTAAATTTGCAGTTTTATCAATAAACTATTATTTATTTTTAAGTCCAAATTCGGATAGTTTTACTCTTAGATTTCATCTAAAATAAGGTTGTAAGGAAAACTCTACTTATAATTATTCAGCTCTGCTTTTTCCAAGTAAAATGAGATTATGCACCTTCTTATTAGGAATTGGACATTCAAAATTAATAGAATCTTTTCTAACATTTTTGTGTGATTAAAATTACCTTTTTGTTTGTTATTTCATAATATAAATTTCTTTCCTAATTAGATAAATCAAATCTAATAAGCTAGCAAATCAATAAAGTAAAGAGAGATAGGAAAATGATTTGTTAACATGGTTTGATCAAACTGCCTAGTCTGCTCTCCAAAGCTCCTCAAAAATTCTTTTATCAATAACTCTTCTAGTTACACGGGAATGATAATAAAACTTTACAATTACTCTACACGGGCCTCACCTTTACTTGTTCCACAATCTACAAGTGTAGTGATTTGAAGGTTTAAGCACAATAAACTAACTCTCACAAATGAGAAATTTCAAGTTTAGCAATGAAAGGAGTTAGACTAACACTCGAGAATGAAGGCTATAATATCGCAAAATAAAAGAGGCTTCAATCACTTCGGCATAATATTGATTGGTGAGATGTACAACGAAGCGACTTGTATTTATTGACCCCTTCAAAATTCTCAAGTACCAGTCACTCTATGGTATTCTCTGGGTGACTACGATATATTCGTTAAAGACATCAATGAGGCGATGAGCTTCCACAAGTTAAGTTGAGGGCTACCGGAGGGGGCATCTGCACTTCTTGACCATGTGTCCACGTGAAGCTTTTATTTAAAATCTTATCTCTATGCCAGACTACTGCGAGGTACTCTAGGTGTTCGCAAATCATGTCTGGGCGTTTGCATGTCATGTCTGAGCATCTACATTTATCCCTTGAAAAACATCTCCTAGGGCTTGGGCTTCCGCAACTAGCTCTCATTGTGGGTTTCTGCATATCGTGTCCGGGCATCTGCACTTGTATATCTAAAAAAACATGGTCATCTGGACTGGGTCACCATAAATTTCATCGAGCTTCTGCTGTGAGTGTCCATGATCAAAATAATTCTTGGGATTGGACGTCCACGAGTTCTTCTATTTTGCACATATCGCAGAACCAGACTTCCACTTTTCATTATTGGGTGCTTGCACAGTCTTTACTTAGACATTCTGAGCAATGTTTTGATTGAGTTCTACATGTAAATTTAAACCATTGTTGCATAGAGTCAAATAAACATATTAGAAGCTACAAATACCCATTTTCAATGAATGTAAGAACATATATAAAGATATCCATTAACGTACACTCATCGTCAATTTAAAATTAGTATTCCAATAATCACACCCATAATAAAAAAAATTAAGCATAATACTTATTAAGCTAACACTAACGACTTAGTTCATTTCGTTCCAATCAAAACACGTTTTACTAAGTTGAGAAAAAAACTCTCCTTATGAATCACTCTTTCCATTTTTCTCAAACAATGTCAGATTTTGCAATTCTTTTGATATGAGTTGGAAGCCCTCACAATTATTTGATTTTGGATTGTCCTTGCCTTCATAGTACGTGTTGTCATACATGCACTAAAATGGTAATGTCATATTTAAACCCTAATCTTACAATCTAATGTGGTGCTTACATGTTGCTCGTTGATTGGTTCAAACAATCAATTACTTTAAATATTTATAATAGGGTAATTATAAAAAATAACCCCTGAAATATGATAGTGTTTTTAACTGATACCTTGAACTTTTATTTTTGTTATCTAACACCACAATATTTGAGAATTAGCCATGGACACCCTCACTGATAGAGGGTCCGTTACATGTCTCACATGTTTTACACATACGTATGAAGTAATCGAAGCACGTTTGATGTAGCTTTGAGTTTGAAACTTGAGAAATGAACTTGAAGTTCATCAGGAGATGAACTTGGATGACAAAACAATGCCCTAGACTACTCTACAAAATCGAAGGTTGCGAGGAAGAAGAGTTTCATGACTGCTAGGGAGTTCATGGGCGAATTGAGGTGTTTGTTGCCAAGGAAAAAGACAGTATTGTCAAACTAACCAAACGACCATATATTCTCAAATTCACTAGAGGACAGTGTATTGTCAAATTAACCAAAGAAAAATATTTTATCAAATTAACCACATGAAAATGTATTATCAAATTAAACTAACAAAAAAGTTTCATCAACTATGACAATTGTTCTAAAACCATCACAAACACTGAATTAAAAGTACATAGTTAACAGACCAACTGTAACACCCAAAACTTTGTATATTATGTTAAAATTTATATCATGTTATAATGGATATCTAATGTGCCAACAGAAGCAAGAAACATACGACTGGAATGCAAAGGGGGAAGATGTGCGGATATCCTCAAAGAAGAGCGGAAACCTGGAGCGGATGTCCTCAAAGAGTGTGGATGACCACATCAAAAAGAGATCTTCGAAGCGGATATCTAGGGCTCAACACCTTCAAGGAAATGCAAATATTTATTCTCAGGAGTGAGCTTTCGCGGAATGGACTGGAAGTCACATGCACGCCACAAGCTTAATAACTAGGGGAGCAGATATCCAGAGATAAGCAGATACTTAGGGAGCAAACTTCCGTGGAAAGGCATGGAATCATGTGCACAACACACACTTTTAATTCAAGAAGCAGATATCCACAAACTCCAAGTATCCGAAGCGGACAAAGACCTTGAGAGCAAACTTCTACAGAAAGGCCTGAGAATCATGTGAGTGGCACAAGTTTTCAATTCAGTGAGCGGATATCCGGAGAGGAGCGAATATCCACAGTGAAAGTTTGCAACTCAATATTACGTGGGAAACGTGGATGGCCACAGTGGATAGCAATTGCGAGGCCTCGATAGTCAAACTGACTTGATCATTTCGGCTCTGCTTAGACACAAAAACAAACCATCCAAAAGATCGAATCTTAGAGCAAAAATAGGATTGCCTCTCAATAGATGTGAATGGAAATTGCCTCTAGTTTTGCGTGATCTAAATTGTGTAATAAGATGCAAGTTGATCTAGTAAGTTGCCTTGATACAACCTCTAAGTTCAACGGTTGCTTTCAACGAAAAAGAGCACTCTAGTTTGATAATTTGTGAGTTAGTGCATCTGTGGAAGTGTTGGTGACCACGGATGTGTTTGTGTCCATAAAAGTGTGGGTGCCTGCGGATATTTGATTTCAAAAGGATGGGTGACCATGCATGAGGAGTATCTGCAAAAGTGTTGGTGACCGCAGATGTGTGTGTCCTTGAAAGTGTGGGTGTCTGCATATACTTGATTTTAGAAGGATGGGTGACCGCGCATGAGGAATATTAACAGAAGTATTGGTGACTGCAGATATGTTTGTGTCAGCAGAAGTCTGGGTGTTCGCAGATACTTGGTTTCAAATGGACATGTCGCCGTGCATGTAACACCCCATAACATATATCCTTTTCATGCCATTTTTTAAAATTATATCATATCTTTGAAAATCCGACAAATAAAACATACACTTGAAAATAAAACAGCGAAAGTATTTTATAAATTCTAAATTAAAAATCCAAACGTAGTTAAAGCCCAACATAACATAAAAATCTTGTAAAGATATCTTAATTCAAAACTAAATATTTAAATACATAATTTAAATAAAAGTCTTTCTTTTTCAAGTCTTCACCCACGGGCCAGCATCACTCCAACAACGCTGAAACCTCGCCCACGAGAGTACTCCTTCAACTGCATCCATCATATATTTTCTCATCATATGTCTCATTCAAAGTATTCTCACCTACATCACAAAGTTTACTTATGAACCTAGAGCTCAGTAAGATATGCATATAAAATCATGATCATGAAATGCAATTCGTAAAAACATGTACTTTTAGTCTTCTTTCTTTCATTCTTTTCTTTCGTTCTTTATCGTTTAGGGAAAAGTAGGTACGACTATGGGAGACACACCACTTACGTCTCACACCTTCGGAAGACAGTTCCAACATCGATTGTAACCTCCGTTAGATGTCACGTTCATCATGCACATCAACCTCACGACCTTTGTCAAAGTTCAAGTGAATGGTGACTTCACAATCTTTGTCGTGGCCCCTACATTACCAGACTAATGAGTTTATCCTCTATAGGCCCAACCTTTGTGGTATCCTGTCCTCAACACCTCCTACATTCTTTACGTATGTTCGTTTCAGTTTTAGTATTTCTTACATGAAAACATATACATGAAAATCATTATCGGTTTTTAAAATAAATATGTTTTCATAATGCATGTAATGCACGTGACCATGTGAATGTAATACATTAATATCAATCTAGTCTATTATTACACACAAAACAAAATAATTATACGTCTTCAAAGTCATTAAAATATTTTGTCATCACGTATATCTAATAGGGGTGTTCACGGTTCGGTTCGGTTCAGTTTTGATGTGAAATCAAACCAAACTAGTCGATTTCGGTTTTAAAATTACAAAACCGGAATCGGTTTTAGAAAAATCAGAACCGAGTCGGTTTTGGTTTTAAAATCTTGGTTCCGGTTTCGGTTCGGTTTCAGTTTTTTCTTTATTAATTTTTTTTTCAAATATAATAATAAAAATTGTATAAAAATTATAAAAACATAATTAATAACAACAAAATTATTCTTCCTCTTCTCTTTTCAAAACAAAATTTTGTCCAAAAAATAGTTATTAGGTCTTTTGGAGCTAAAATCACTTCAGAGGCTGAGGCACGAATGACCGAAGATGGAACTTCAAAAACAAAAAAAACACTATAAACGTATTTATGCGGTTCGGTTTCGGTTTTTTGGTTTTGAAAACTAAAACCGGTAACCGAACCAAAACACTCGGTTCTTACAAAAGAGAACCTTATTCGATTTTTTTAATAGAAAAAACCTTATTCGGTTTTGATTTTTTGATCGGTTTCGGTTCGGTTTGTCGGTTCGGTTCGGTTTTGAACACCCCTAATATCTAATCAAATAAATCAAGGCATCAATCAAACAGTAATACATCCTCAATCAACATCTAATATCATAGTAACATATCATCGATCAACGTCAAACAAAATAGAAACATAAGTAAAAACCCTAGCACTTTGTTATGTAAGTCAAAGGTCAAACACATGCAAACATCACTTACGTAATCTTATCATCAACATACTATAAACATAACATAAACATCACATAACACATTCTCAATCCACAACCATAGGGCAATAGAAGCAAGACAATTATCATAACAATAAAATACCATAGCACTTTGTGATGTAGGCCAGAAGACCAAACACGTGCCGACATCACTTACTTGGGATTCTTGGTGAAGTCTGTTCACTCACAATTTGATATAACCTTCACTCTAACTTATTGCCAACATGCTTATTTTCCTTAAGATGAATAAAAATTGAGTTAATAAAAAGAATAGAAATTTATTAACTATACTGCTTCGTAAACTTAGTTTTAGCTCTCATGACTCTTGTCATTATTTCGTTTATCATTGTAGTCCATCTTATAAATGATAAATGAATCCAAATTATGAAGATCTAATTTGTAGTAGATGTACCTTTAAAGAGCTTGAGAGGAAGAATGCAAACTCTCGTGGCTCATAATGCATGAATGATTAGGATTTCGTCCCAACTTTCATTTTTATAAATCAACAAACTTTCTTTTAAATAGTCTGAAAATATATTCATAATCTAAAAATATATTCACAGTCAAAAAAATTAGAGGGCAAATGCGTCCTGAACTGTCCCATATAGTTGTCGCGAGAGCATGTGCTTTTTGCTGTGGATAGGTAAACTTTCATCGTAGACGTGTGCGCTTCCATTGTAGAAATTTGTCTCACTCACCTTGTCCACCAATCACCATCCACCATGTCCAGATATCTTTCCCCGAACAAACCTTATTCCTTGGATTCCACTTCATTTGTGGACACCATCACTTCCGCCATGGATATTTGCTCACCTTGTCTACTAATAACAATATGTCATGTTCACATATATTTCAACGAACAAACCTCACTCCATGGATTCCTCCTCATTCGCGGATACCAATGCTTCCGTTATGGATATCCGTTCACCTTGTCCGCCAATAACAATTTGTCATGTTAACAAGTCTTTCTGCTGACAAATCTCACTCTGCGGATTCCACCTCATCTGTGGACACCAACGTTTCTACTGCAGATATTCACTCGCCTTGTCCGCCAATAACAATTTGCCACGTTAACAAATTTTTCTTTGGACAAATCTCATTTAGCAGATTCCACCTCACATCTGCGGATTCCACCTCATCTACTAACACCCACGATTCCATGGACACCTACGCTTCTGCTGCAGATATCCACTTACATTGTGTGCCAATCACAATCCGCCATGTATCTCATCTCGTAGATTCAGCCTCACATCCACGAACATCAATGCTTCTGCTGCGAATACTAGCTCACTTTACAAACACCATTCATGTGTGGCCACATGTACTTTCTAAACCAAGTATTCACGTATACCAATACTTTCAGTGTGGATACCAACATTTCCGCGGATATGTCATCCCGCATACACATTCTCTTCCACGGACACATTCCCTTCCACAGATACTCTTCATTCCATGACTACTTTAACCTTCAAATTTTCACACCCAACTTTCCTAATCCAAAACATTCTTAATAAAATAAAATATTAATTTCATATATTAAAATATATCTTTCATTATACGAATATATAAATTTTCAATTTTCACCAAAACATAGAACCTTGCCTCGAGAATATAAATTTCAAATGTAATGTTACTTACTCCTTTAAAATTTTCCAAGTGTACACATGAGTTGTGTTCACGGAATGTTAAGTGTAGGGCAGATATCTACAGCGGACACGGAATGTTAAGTGTATGGCAGATATCTGCAGTGGACACGTAGGTTTCTGCAACGACCTCGTAGGTTTTCGCAAGCAGATGTACAGACGTTCGGGGATTAAGTCTTTCTTAAAAGCAGACATCTAGATTTTTATTTTGTCACGTTGAACACTCTTGCAGACATTTGGAAATGAGTGAGTCGGATATTTGCGGCAGACACTAACACTTCGCGGAAGCATTGGTGTCCGCAAAACACGTGAATCGATTACTTTCGACAACGTGCAAAACACA
>CM039473.1:34495670-34593943 GCA_022433065.1 Begonia loranthoides | reverse complement strand
CGCCGGCGACATTTTCTCATAGTTCAGGGTTTTAGTTGTTAAAAAATAATCTCCAGGGTTTGACTTGTCGTTGATCGCAAACTATAGAGTCTACAGTGTTATTTACCCCTTTTTTTAATTCGTATTTAGAAAACATTTTTTACTAACGTTATCTAGAGATGTCATTTCTACAAATTTCCCTAGTGTTTCTGTTTTTCATAGATTTCAAAAAATAAAAAGAATAAAAATGGGAAATTAACAAAAGAATCACTGTACTATGGGATCAATGATAAGACAACCATTAAACAACTAAAACATTCAACTATGAGAAAAGAACAGAACAAACATAGTGCTTACTGGTTACATTTTTCGTTCGTTGTCTTTCCACAATGGAACGTCATCTTTCCACTACAGAAAATAAGTCATTGAAATAAGACTTAAGAAAGATAACTTTTCTCAGAGGAAAGACGACTTTTCGTATAGAACAAATTCATTGTCTTCTTCGTGGAAAAACACAGACAAATTGTGATTCTCCCATGAACAGTAAAACAATTCTAAATCATCTGACATCTAAAACATTATATATTTTTTTAAATTATAAAACTAAAAGAAATTAAAATCAACTTATACAATATTTTCTCAAATTTTGTATATGGGTATTATCTCTTTTCCACTGAAATCTCTGAGATCACAAATTCTTGCTGTTTTTTTCATGGGTATTAGCTCTTTTCCACTATGAGTTCTCTGAAACGATATAGTCCAGTCATATTTCTCAAGTAAACAACAATGTTTGTGTCGTCCATTTCTCATAGTTTAGTATTTAAGTTATTAGTAAAAAAATTTCATTAATTAATTTGTCATTGATCTCATAATACAGTAGTTATTTTGTTATTTTCATGAATAAAAATCCTACACAAGTCAAAATACAAACCTTAGAAAGTCAACATCCAAACCAACAATTCATTGTTTCATAAACTAATTGATTACATAAGATTTTCTCCAACTTTCAATATAATTTTTTAATATGTGAAAGCGTTGATCTAAATTCATAATACAATTATATAAACATTACGTTTTACATTTGAACAAATATTAAATGAAAATACCGACAAACAAGTCGAACGTGGTCGTAGTATAATAGTTTTTTGCCCTAAGTGCAAATAATACCTTCTCTTTAAAACTTGTATTCAATTTTTCATAAACTATTATGAGTTTACTTGCAAGTCAAGAAATCAAGGCTTGTTTGTCATATGAAATGAGATGATGACAACAAAATAAAAACAGATCAGCCTTAGCTTTAGAGAATAAAAGAGGTAAGAATATTTCGATTAGTTATTTCGGGTCGTCTATCCATCGTTGATCGTATCCAACAGAACAAAAAACAAAAAAAAAAAAGTAAACTTTATGATCCAAGCCAACATTAACGGGATAAATTTCCATCTGTAGAAACTCATGCCATTATCATGATAGTTTTCGCTTTGAGTCGAAACTCATACGATTTTGTTATCAAGTTTTACTCCAAAACGTGTCGTCCAATCACAATTACGTAGCGGAAATTATTCGCTTTGGCGACGTGGTCAAGGGCCCACGCGTCTCCATGACAGCATGACCGTGTTCTTGGACATCTTCGTTTCTTAAAATGTGTCATACTAATCTAGAAAGAGATTTTACTCGTGAATTACTTGAATCAACCATACTGAAGTGATGTTGTGATAACCAGTGCATAATTCGAATAAGGTATTAATTAAAATTGATTTGAAAAGTTAAACTTACCTTATTTTGGCACATTTTTAGGCCAAGTTCCTCCTATTAACTGCTTCCTCCCTGTTTTAGGAGGCACCCCTCCCATCTGCAAAGACTTTTGTTTAGAGTCTCTATAGAAAGCTGTCATATGTAGGGCTGTGCCAAGTTGTCTTCTTTTTCTCCTTGAGGTAAGTGGAGGCTAAATATGCCTCTCCATTCTATCAAGTTTTGGAATTGTCTATGGAGTGCAAATTTTTAGGGTGTGTATTTTTGGTTTTCAACTCTTTGCTGAAGATCAAAGGGGGAATTTAACTTTACCATACATTTGTTAACCTATGTATTATCTGTTGTCCGACGAAACACTGGACTCGATGTCAGGGAAGATGACACTGGGCCGCGACTCAGATATTGTTTTGGGTTTGAACTTTAAACCCAAATATTTTTTGGGTCATTCAAAGCTCGTTCTAGCATTGTTTTGGGTGTTCAACTCAATTGTTCTTGAGTCATTTTATTTAGCCTTTAAAATTAAAAGTGAGAATTTTTTATGTTGATTTTATGATATCGTTATCCTAAGGTTCCGACACTTATAGTTGGACGTTGTATATTTTAGACTTCCCAATTTTGGATTTGGGCTTTGGTTGTGGGTATGCCCACGAGAAGTAAGGTTTATTTTTATGTTTAGCATTTATATCATTTTCTCAATTTTTATTTTGAGACGTATTCTCATGTAAAATGACGTATCTATTTTTATGGTTCGTCGATTTTCGTATTGTATATGTATTTTCACTAAACATGTTTAAATTTGAACATGTATAACATTTTATTTGATCATCTTGATCGTGTGTGAACCAAATTTTATTGACCCATGTGGAGGTCTTGTTTTTAGTAAGTTCATTCAACCATTGGATGATATGTTTGTTTGTAATATTATTAACTAAAATGATGAGATAGTTGTATGTACTGTATTTTTAGGCGCAAAACCATAAACTTTAAATGGATAAAACCTTTACTGATTATTATGACTCTGGTTTTCATGAGACAAGTCGGCACAATAACTGGGCTCAGTGAATATGTTCCACTCATGAGTTCTCTACAAACACATGAAGATTGCTCATCATATTTTCTAACAAAGTAATATTAGAGCATGTTCTTTTCTTTTTCTTTTAATTTCCAGCATAATTGTCGAGACTGTTGGGATGGTATTTTGGACCTGAATCAATGACTCACTTTTTCTGAATAGTGTAAAATGAAATTGAATCATGTTATTGAAAGACTCTAGACCTAACACTACCATGATGAATTAATTGCAGTTGTGTTACTCCTTTAATGGGTTTTCTTAAACACAAATTGTGGAGTGTACAAGTGTTCCCAGTACAATATTGTATGCTTTGTATTGAAGCCCGCAAGGTTTCATTCTTTGGGTTAGCCCAAAATGCGTTGTACTAGATAAGGAAGAGAATTCTACATATAAATCATTCACTTTTCTCTCTTTTAAGCGATATGAAATTATACACTTCCACTATTATGGATTGGACCCTTACAACCAATGAAACCTTCTTGACGCCACTGGAGGACCAGCCACTTGTTAGGGTTAACACTCAATTACTATTTCTTTATACTCAATCTAAGACCCTAAAAGAATATTCCCCTCCAAAGATTGCCTCTCTGTCCCAAAGATCCTCCAATATTTTGATCTCACCAACAACAAACAAAGCAATATAATTAATAACTATGGCCAATTCATTTCTATAATTAATATAAAAAATTAGGTACATTTTCAATAAAAATGCATTATATAAAGTAAGAGACAAAAATTCAAAAAAAAAAAGTTAATAAATTTAAAAAAATAAAAAAGGGTTAATAATCAAGTCTTAAAGTGAATTCCTTTTGCCAACAAAAACTTGCAAAACCCCATCTGACCCAGCTGCCACTAGAGTGCACTGGTCCACCCCCAATTGCCTCCAACAAACACTACTCACGAACCGATGGCTCGACCCCGACGCACCCTCCGGCTCGAACCCGTCATCCCAAATTCTTTGCCCCCACCTCTTATCGTACACAACCACTTGGTTATTTTCCGATCCGCACCCTATTAATCCCCCATTTCTCCACGCTGATAACCCGACGAAGTTTCGATTATTCACGTGTCCTTTGTATGTTCGTATCATATGAGAATTTTCTGTGTCCCATAATTTTAAGCATCCGTCTATACTGGCTGATATCATTGTAGAATGGTCGAGAAATCTAATGTATGTCACGGTTTTACTATGCCCGTCGAATACCCTAACGGGATCGACCATTTTCCGTGTATCGTATGCGTATGCCTTTTGGTCAGCACATCCGACGGCTATGATTGATCCATGGAAGGGATTGAACTCTACACAACATACTGGACTACCTGTTAAGCTGGGCTGTACCTTAGCCACACATTCCCCACTCTCACACCGTGGGTCCCACGTCTGCATTGTTCCATCGTCCGACCCGGATGCTCCCACAACCGGATCCGAATTCGAATAATCGACGCTCCAAACTCGCCGCCCGCCGTGTTCGTCGCGCTCGAAGACGGGTACTTTCCGTTCAAGATCGTACTCCGTCACCACCCCGTCGTAGTCGCTGGAACCCAAGACACGCCCGTTTTCTCCTGGTCGCCACCGGAGACTGCTTAGCTTCGCCGGCGTACATATATAAAAGCTACAAACTTCATCGTGATCCAACAGAGAAACACTGTGATTCTCGCTGGAGAAACTTTCACTGTGGGGCAACAAAGAACTCAGACTGTAAATTCGAATCTTCCTGGCGATTCCTCCGGTGGCCAAAATGGTATCAGTGGGGTCGAACTCAGTAACTCCGAGAGTGTCGGAACCGGCTTTAATGGAGGTCGCAGAAACAACGGTAGCCAAACTGATGTCCCATTCGCATCTAGCTCTTTCTTCTTCATCGTTTTCTTCTGGGTTTCGCTTTTCTTCTCCTTCTGCATCTGGGTTTTGGAGATCTTGATTGAAAATGGTGGATAAGTTTTTCATTTCCCATTCATATGAAGCCGGAAGTATGGATTTGGAGGGTTTTTAGCTTCTGGACCAATGAAAGGCAGGCACCCATTGAAAGATCATTCTTCCATTTTTATGGATGATGTGGATAAATAGGGTCGTTACCCTAATTTTCTCCCTTAATTTACTCAATTTATATTTTTATGTAAAATATTGGAATAATAATAATAATAATAAGTAAAAAATGACAAATTCACCACTGAATAATTTATGCTAATAAATCAAATACTCAACTATAAAAAATGAACGACGAACGACGCAAACATCATGGTTATCCTGTTGAAAGAAACGTTAAAAATTAAAATATTTTTTTAAAATATAAGATTTTTGGTTAAAAGTGTTTTATAAATTTAAACTCTTAAATAAGAAATTTTCATTTTTTTTATATTAAAAGTTTCTGATTTTTGTTATAGACTTACTATTAATAATAATCATACGTAAAAAAGGAACACATGCAAATAAAATAAATAAAAGAATTAAAACCTAACGTAACATGGAAAAGTGGAAGGGTGGAGTATATTATAATAATAATAATAATTATTATTATAATAATAAAATATTTTATTACATAAAATGAGAAATGGTGGATGTGGTTTGTCCCTCAAATTTTAATGTAGGAAATGTTGTGGATGGAGGGTGTTGTGTCCCTTGGACATACGTGGTTCAATCTAATCCAATCCACCCTTTTGGCTTTTTGTTCCACATTTTAAGTGTATACTTACTATGGTATTCACACATTTATGGGATTTTTTTTAATTAGCCTAGGAAGTGCACGTTATGCATCTATCTTATAGAATTTCTGGTAAAATAGAGATTTTCAGAATTCAGTGGCCTAAATTTTTTTGGGATCAGGTTAATAAACTCACATTATGGACATCTTTTATGAAATTCGAGTCAAAGTAAAAATTGACAGTGTTCAATGACCTACAATCTTTTTTTTTGGTTGGACCGATGAGTTTGCAGTACGAATTTTTTTTAGGGTTTTGTTTTACTTTTCAAATACAAGTAAACTTGAGTTGTGTAAATGTAATTTAGTTTTCGTAATAGATTTTTGATTGAATTTTGTGTAATTTTATTTTTATGTGACATAAAAATTATAAATATAAATAATTTATTTTTGTTTTCCATAAATAATATCGTATTATACAAATTATATATATATATATGTGTGTGTGTGTGTGTGTGAACACATATTAATTGGTCCAGCTATGGCTAAGAATCGAACTAATTTGTTATCCATTTCCAAGTCGTCACCTTTTGCTTTCAACATTAATATTTTCTGGTTTTGGCTTGGCTTTTTCTCTCCAATGGAAAGAACATATTAATGACTTTTTTATTATTTAAAATATGTGTTGGATGGTATAATTAATGCTAAAAAAATGATTTTTTTTCACATAAATTAGAAGATAATTCGCCATTCATAGTCCAAATATGTAAAGTTGTTAAAAATATAAACGATTAAATTAATTTGAATTTAATAGTTTAAACTTTTTTGTTGCAGAACAATCTATTTTTGCACTCAGTAAAGAAATGAAAAAACAGAAAGTAATAAAGAAAATGAACACAGAGTATTTACGTGGTTTGGATTATGAATTCTATATCCACTGACATAGACAAACAGTTATATTAAAATCAAAACAACCAGAAACCGAATATCAGAGTTCTCCAAGACTTTACAAACTCATCGACCGAGAGAGAAAACTCTCAAACTCACCTAACCCTCTTCCTCTCTCTGGATATCTTCGAAAGTAGAGTACCACTCCTTTCTTATCTCATCTACTCCCTTATAAACTAACAGAAGTAGAAGTAACCAGCTGCAACTCTTAACTGAGAAACAACTGTATCAACTAAATGAGTATGACACATGACACCCACATGCACTCAATAATTCTGAACCATACACAACACTTTTGATATAATTCATTTTTAATTTTAATCTAATCATTTGAAAAGTTGATTAAATTGAATTTGATTATACTTCATATCTCGATGAGTTCTTCCGAAAGCTTCTCTAAGAAGTGTAGACAGATATCGAATAGTTAAAAATGGACTAATCTTTTAAAATATAAACAAGCAACTCTACATATATAATCCGCAACATGATAATCTTTTATTAATTCATCGACAACTATAATTGTGTATATTTATCTTCGATAAAGCAAGGAATAGCTTCTTATGTTTATTTTGTTAAGCTACATGTCGACTTGTTACTTCTTTTTTTGCCTATAAATTTTAGTTAAAATAAATAATTATATATTTGATGAATGAAGAATTGAATGTGTGTAAGTAACTTACAAAAATATGAATTAAGGACAATTTTAGATTTAAATATTTTATCTTCAATTTACTGAGTAATTTAATTAATCAAAGGCTGCAGCCTTAATTATTTCTCCTTAATCTTGTTTAACAATGAATTAAAATAATAAATCTTGGAAAGTAAATACGGGGATAATGATCAATATTAATCTTGAAGTAGATGGGTCTTGTTAACTGACAACTTAAACTTTTATTTTTTTTATCTAACCGCTCAAAGTTTGAGAAGTTAGCAATGGACACCATCACCGTTAGGAGATCTATTAAATGACGGATATTATCTGTAAAAAATACTCTTTTTGCAGCGGATACTTGCCTTTCGCTGAGGAAAGCAAGTCCTTAAAGTAGAACTTACTTTTCACAGCGGAAGATACATTTTTGCTACAGAAACTACACTTTTCACAATGAAAACTACTATTTCAGCAGCGAATACTTATTTTCCGCAGTGGAAGGCACGTTTCCACTTCCACTGTAGAAACTACTTTTTTCGTAGCGAAAACTATCATTCATGCAACAGAAACATGTCTTTCACTGCGCAAAGAAAGTGCAAATATATGATTTCAAAATGATATGTGCCCGTAGAAGCGAAGCGTTGGCATTCACTACTTAACAGATCTTCTTACGGTAAAGGTTTCTGTTGCTAATCCCTCAAAAAAGACTACATATTTCAAGGTTAAAATTAATAATTACCATAAATACTATCATAAAGAAAACTTAAATAGCAAATTATTTGAAATGTTATGGGCCAAAGCCCAAGCCCATTTTATTTTGATGTGAATTACAAGTTTTCTAAATTATTTTGTAGAGAAATGACATTTGAGTTTTTGTTTGACTTTAAGCTATTTAATGAAATGACATTTAATCAGTAATGTTTTAATTTTAAATTAAATTATAGTAAAATTAATAGAAGAAAAAAGTGGGTGAAATTGGTACCGACATGTCGGAAATGATGGGGGCCCACAAACCTAATGTAGAAGCTATGATATTATAATTAATCATTGTAACAATTCATAACCGCGTTTTATGAAAGCGACAGTGCGCACGAATTACTCCCATATTTTTTTTTAAGAAATTCAAAATTAGAATTTTTAGAAATTAATTATTTAATTTTTTTTATATACACCAATTGTGAGATTTGAGCATGGCTAGCCAACTTGGGAAATGTGGAATCCGGAGAAATTATAGAGCGAGTGCAAATCTCTCTCATGTTGCACGAATCATTTGTAATTGAGTTCAATCCGGCAACAAAAAGGGTTTGTCAAATCTAACTTTGACGACTCTTATTTAATAACTTCCGCATATCGAATATGATTAAGAAAAGACGGTATGGTAGAAAAACGATATTTTGCTGTAATTGGTGTCATAGACAAGAGAGGTTCATGGACTATCAAATGGAAGTCATCATCGATAAATTGGGACATAGAAGAACAGAAACCATGTTCTAAGAACGAAAAATAAGCTGCAATGTCTCGATTTCGTTAGTATAATATTGTACATTTTCGCCAGAATCTTGCATATTATGTTTGGTCATGAGAAAAAATCTACTACTAAATCATTCGTTTTCACCTCTTTCAAAAGATGTGGGAGTTTTGCAACTCCACTAGTTTGAGCTTGACTCTCACAATTAGATGATCTTGTCGTCATTGCGTTCAAAAAACAGACTGCCACAAAAGTAGGATTGTATTTGGAGAAGAAGAATGTAGAAGGAACACTACTAATAAACAATTTACTTCCATCTATTTCTTAGGTTTTCCCCCAAAACATGTTGTAATAGGTTGGGAGGATACATCTACTTATGAACCATTTACCTTTACTTCTCTCAAACGATATGAGATTTTGTAACTCCCATAATATGAGCTTTGCCCACATAATTACTTTATTTTGGGTCATTTTTTGTTTTTACAAGGTGGATTGACACAATTTTTCCTCATTGAAAGTCTGAAGTACCCATCGATCACACTTGCAATTGGGTTTTAGCTATGAGACTGTTTATAGAGTCTCTATGTTGCTAGTACAATATTGTTCGTTCTTATCAAAGTTTACACGATTTTGTTTTTACATTTTACTCTAAAACGCGTTGTACTATGTTCAAAGGATAACTCTACATATAAACCGTTTACCTCCACCTCTTTCGAGTGATATATGATTTTGCAACCCTCTTTGCATGGGCTAAACCCTCAAAATTACTCGATTTTGGTGCATCATTGCTTTCACGAGATAGGTTGCCATGTAAGCAATTTAACTATTGTGAAAATTACACATAAACGTAAAGCAAATAAAACTAACCCAATCAAATAGATAAACGAAACACAAAGAGAAAACCATCTCTTCCTATTATCTTCACCATCGGGAATAGTAACCACTGTTTCTTGATTCTAAAACAGAGAAGATTCATAGTTCATATTAATCATAGAACCACAAGAATAGAGATCACACAGGGTAGGCGAACCACTCCTTCACCCATTTAGCATTCTAACATTATAAACTGCCATATAGCTGCTGTAAATAATTTGGATAAACTGAGTCATAACAACGGATAGGGGTGGGAATCGGTTCGGTTCGAACCGGGTAAGCGAACCGAACTGACCAAAATTGGTTTGTTCGGTTCGGTTAGGATCTATTAATAAAAAAATTTAGGTTATTCTCGAACCGAACCGAACAAAAATTTTTGGTTCGGTTCTCGGTTTTGGATGGTTAGAATCGGGTAAACCAAACAGACCCGATTACTTTTAGAAACAAAAAACCCTTGCCCGTCACTCTTCTCTCTTAGTTTCTCTCGACTCTCACTTTGTCCCTCTAGGTCTAGCCGCACCTCTCTCGATCTCCTGAAGGCCGAAACCACTGCGACGCACCGAAGGTGGACATCGTCGATAACATCTCCGTCTCTCTCAGTCTCTTTAGCCGAAGGTGGACATCGGCGACGACTATTCGACCCCTCTCGGAACTCTCTCTCTCTTAGAGTCAGACTCTCTAGCTAGACATCAGAGATTTGAACTCTCACTGTGCATTACAGTCTCCACCCCAACACAGGTCGAAGTCTCACGATGCAATCTTCACAGTTCACAGGTTCGAATTTGTGTTTAATTATTTTGCTATTATGTTTGGATTTGTTTTTACTGTTATGTTTGGATTTGTTTTTGCTATTATGTTTGCTTTCATTAGGTTGTTTTGCTCATCATGAACATGTATTATTTGAACAACACGAAATGATTCAGTGACAAATTACAATCCAGACACCATAACTATGGAAAATTTGTTCTGTTTGTTTTCATTATTGTGTATATGATTTTATCTGTTAGTCTTTTCGTCGAAGTCAAGAAGAAAATAATAAAGGTTACCATAATTTTATTGTTTGCTGAAGATTTTGGAGGAACCCTCAATTTTTGTAGATCTCATTATGCTTTCTGTTATGTAATGTTTGAATTTCCTATTGTGAATTGTTTAAAAACTTGCATAATTGTTTAATTATTTTGTTGTTATTTATGTTTGGATTTCAAATCTATCATGTTTCGATTTCCTATTGGGAATTGATCAAAAGCTTGTTTCAAAATGTTTTATCCCACATATCTAAATACCTTCAACATAAGGGATGCTACTTTGATTATGTTTTCCATCATAAATTCTCTTTAAATTGGTGATTAACTCTATGAACTTTGCTTTATAAAACAATTGGATTGGCTTTCTTCAGAAAGTTTTCAGTGATTGATCTGCTGCATTGTTCATGATTTCAAATTGGGTCTAAGGCAGCTTGGAGAGGTTGAATAGAAGGATCCTATGTCAAACCTGAACAAATGGGTATCAATAGACAAGTATTTGGAAGGTTATTTAATGGAGAGTTGTGGATGAGACTATAAATCAATATGAATTAAACTGTTTTTGGTCCAAGTGCCTAAATACCGAAATCCATGTAAGAAAACTCTATTCAAATTTAATGACATTTTGCAGTTACACATCATACTTCTAGCAAAGGGTTTGATGGCTAATGTACTTTCAGGCACACGGGGTGGTAGAGTTCTGAGACCTTAGCAAAGAAAGCTCTATATTAATTCAGAGGGACAGCTACAATGTGAAAGATCGGAAAGTCTCATTAATTTGTAATGAAAAATCAGATCTATGATACTGAGAGAGTTTAGGATTTGTCTGCTTTGAATATGAGAGAGCTGAAATATGAGAGAGCTTAGGATCTGTCTACCTTTGAGATATGAGAGAGCTTAGGATTTGTCTGCTTTGTGATGTGATAGAACATAGGAGTTGTTTCTGACCAAACAGAAAACCATCAGTTCCTGTAACAGCCAGTCCACCATGAAAATACGGAATCTTCACAAGGCATCAACGCCAAGTACATGCTTAAAAGTTTTGAAAAGGAGAAAACTGAAAAAACAAAATTGAGAAATTGACCTAAAAAATTCATTCTCTGTTTTTGTGTATGTTCTGTTATGTTTTCTGTTTTTTCAAAAGAGTAATTTTTTTTCTAAAGCAAAAACCGAAACCGAACCGATAAAAACCGAAACCGAGGTTCAGTTTTGGGTTTGGTTTTTTGATATGATCGGTTTAGTTTCGGTTTGGAAAATCCAAAACCGAACCGAGTCGGTTTGGTTCTAATTTGGCCAAAAATCGAATCGAACCGTTCCCACCCCTAACAATAGATGTCCTCCGTCCCACTTTTGGACGACCCTTGACAAAATGGATGTCCTTTATTCAACTACGGACATCCATCGTCCAACTATGGACGTCTGTCTTCCAACTATGGACATTCCACTGCAGCATTTTACGATAAAACAGAGTCATCATCACACTAACTCACCATAATTCTAACGCAGGACAAAAGTAGGATTGTGTTCGAAGAAGAAAATTGTAGAGATTATCGAAAAATAGCATAAAAGAGTATTAGACAAAATATCGAGGAGATGAAATTGTCGGCAATTTAACGTCAATAATCAGTAATTATTCATAGTATTTTTAAACCATGACCTCCATAGCAAATTATTAATTAAAAAAAAATATTAAATTAGATAATAAATGAGATTTTCATAAAATAAAAGCTATTGTCGAACCAAAAAAGGGGTAGGATGGGACAAGACAAATTAATATTAGATCTAAAAGAAATTAAATAGCAATTGAGTGTAAGTAATGAAGTGGGTCTAAAATTAATATGAGCAAACATAGCACTTATGTCACACTTTTATGTGATTGGTCCCTCTATTGGGACCCCCTCATGTTCTCCTATGAAATCAAGAAACTCAATTATAATTTAAGTATAATACGTCTTATATTTTTTACTGTAGCAATGCGGAAACGATCAACCGACGTTTGGAGCTGACTATAACGCTTCAAGACCCCAAACGTCTCGAGCCGCAGCTCCAACTCTTTAGTCACGACCCCGTTATATATCATGTTAAAAAAGTTTAAGACAGTTTTGTTGATGCCACGACGCAAGACTATACATGTCTCGACTCTAGTTATACAATGGTTGGCTTAAGCGTCGACCAACCCATCACGGGTTGCGACCAGGCAGAACCTAGGTCAACTCGTTGATCTTAGGCCAGAGGATGAGCGTTGCTACTAGATATTAGATTATATCAAATGTCAAAACATCTCGAGCTTATCTATTAAATTAATTGTCAAATTAATCCAACTTTACCAGTGGAAGAATCATATGATTATACTAAGAATCTCAACATCCAAATCTGAGATGCGCAGAAGAATTTACTACAATTTCAATAAAAAACATCATCTAAGAACATCAATAATGTCGCATTTATGATGACACGGTTTTGTATGTTTGATACAAAGTTTGTACTTCCACCAATAATGCTTCTAATTTCTTAAAATTGCAAGTTACTGTGCACAAATTTATTCTAATTCACTCTCGGTAGTAAAATCATGTACTTGTTCAACCCTCGTTTAACCTTTCCTCGTAAAACCTTAGTCTTTCTTCGATTCAGGTCGTATTATTCAATGTTGAGACAGTTAATTTTTAAGATAAAGTGCAATTTAGCCATAAAACGTAAGAGTCAATGACAATTAATATCCTAAACTATTATTTTTAGCGTAACAACCCCTGTACTTTGGATCGTAAACCAAATGGCTCATGTCTCAATAAAATTCGTTTAATATCTTGCTTTTTTTTTTCTTGTAATGGTTATATTAACCTACTTTGGTTACCTTTACTGACTTGTTTCCTCACAAATATTCAATTTCACATTCGATTTCGAATACTAGAAGTGTTAGAGATCGAACGATAACCGAAAAAAGAAAGTACGATGTGGAACAACAGATTTACGTGGAAAAACCCTTTCTTAAAAAAAACCTACCGGCAAAGGAAAAAATTTATTATGAAAATCGAAATACAATCGCGACTTTTGGGACTCTATCTTACATTAATTTATAGAAAAACAAAACCCTAATTGAGATCTACAATACGGACCCATCGGCTCGGCCCAATAGAATTCGGGTCACGTCAAAATCTAACAAGAAGACAATGACTGAGGTATATGTTCGTAATCAGGTATAAAATTGAGTGTGCGTGAAATAAGTGAATCAAGGCAACTATGCCAGATTAAAACGATCCGTTAAACCCGTAAGTTTACTGGCTGAATTGCACTTTACCCTAATTTTTAGATATTCGGCTATGAAGAAGTGGAGTATATAATGAATGACATCCTTAAAACGCCAAAAAATAAACTACATAAACATATTGCTACCGTCTTCTACCTTCTTTAAACATTCTCTTGAGAAAATTCAGATATGGGAATTCATAAACTTCTGCTTTTGTTCATGATTCTCTCCATTTTTGTCGGACTGATCCAGCTCTGTAGTTGCAGAAACCTCAATTGGATTAGTTATGAGGAAGAAGAAGAAGAAGCAGCAGGAGGAGGAAGAAGAAGAAGCTCCTCTCCGCCATTTCCATGGCGTCTCCGTTCTCTCTCTTCTCAGTTTGCAGAATTCAAAGCTCAGATTTTTCGTATTCATTCTCTCTCTCATCCAAGTGTTCCAAGCGGTCCAAACCCACTTCACAACTGAGATAATTCTTCATCTTTTTTAGGGTTTTGAAATTTTCTCGGAATCATTTTCTCGTTTGTGTTCTTAAGATTTAGGTTCATTTTCTGGGAAAGCCTAGGTTTATTCTCTTGTATTATTCTGCTTCTTGTAAATTTTCTTTGTGATTGTCAGATTTTCCCGACTAAGTTGTTTGTTTCCCGAGAAAATTTGATCTGAAGTTCAAAAATTGCATAAATTTCAGATCAAACAGCAGCCAACCAGGAAAAAAAAAAGTCTTTTTTTATAAAAATTCTATATTTTAAATTTGATATTTACAATTTTAATAATTTAAATATTATAATTCAGTGTGACCTAAATTCTACCTGGTCAAGCTGATGGACTTGCACTGCAAATATCATTTAGAGTATTATTTTCTCTATAAATTCACGTAAGTTAGAGTCGCAAAAATTACGATTGTATTTCGATCTTCATAGTAGATTTGTTCTTCTGTTTTTGGTTGACTTTTTCCCATAAATCTGGCGTCTCACATCATATTTTATTTTTTGGGTTATCATTCGATTTCTAACAGTAAATATAACACATTAATACGTTGATGTATACAATACGTGTCACACGAATTAATACGAGATTGAAATATAACATTTTTTGCATTCTTAGTTTAAATCTATTAAAAATTTACCAAAATAAGAAGTTTAAAATTGGTTTAAATTAGCAAAAAATAATAATATATAATGCCAATGAAACGACATCGTATAGGTTCCGACTTCGATGAACAGAGCCCATTTCCATGGCGGGAGCGGCTACGCAATTTCCCGCCGATTTCTCGAGAGATCACAGATCAGTCGTCTTCTTCTTTCTTCTTCTTCCTCATCGTCAAAATCGAGAAGAATGCAAATCAAGCTGAAGTGCTCGTGCGGGGAAGGGAAATGTCCTGAATGGGCGATTATTGAATTGCAAGGGGTCGTCGAAGTGCAGCCCTGCTTTCAAGATCGCCTCCAAAACCTCCAAATCGGTACTCTCTGCCGCCCTTCCGGTCAGGTATGTTCTTCGTTTCCGATTCAGAATCAGTTTCACATTCTCCTTCTAATTCACGTTTTCTTCCATCATTCTGTTCTCTTTTGTTTCGAAATCAACTTCGACTGGATGTACGAAAAAAAACCCTAGCGTAGATGGGGAATTTTAGTAAATTTGAGCGTGAAATTATTGAGTTATCATACTCACTTTCTCCTTTGTGTTCATATTTTCTCGCATGATTCTTTTCCTTTCTGTTTAGAAATCCACTTCGACTGGATTTCCACTTCTTCGCGAGTTTATTGAATGATTGTTCTGAGTTTGTGTTATTTTTTTTGGGATCAGGAAGTATATACTTTCACTGTTGGATATCATGAACTAACTGGAACAAAAGTACCTTTAAAGAAGCCATTTCTGGTGTTGAAGAAGAAGAAATGTCAAGATCTGGAGCAGAACAGTGAGACCAATTCTGGGGAGGCGGAATTGGAAGTCATCGGAATCATTAGGCATCGTATTTTGTTCAAGACAAGACCAAAAGCCATAATTTCCAGTAAGCTCTCACAGATTTCTCTGGAAAAACTCTGATTTTTGTTAATAATATCTGTACTTTCCTTTACATTTTCTTGAATCTGCATACTGTTCTTCAATTTCAGAGCCGCAGCCATTGATGAAGAGAGCTCGAGCTCCAGATTCTGCTATCCAAAACCAATCAGAATGACAGAAAAAAATCAAAGGGAAGCTCTCAAACTTCCTTTTTTGTTCTTTTTCTTTTTGGGTATTGTAGGATTCAAATTAAAAATGAAGAAATTAATCTTAAACTTGATGACATCACTGCTTTTGATCTTCTGGGATTTGAATAATCTCTTCAACTTTATGAATTACTTTGTCTGAGTATGTTTTTCAAGTTCTTGTTCCAAATTCATAACCTTGGGTTATGATATTTATTGGATCAATCATATGAATAATATGATAATTCACATATTATAAGCTTTTAATAATATGAGATTATACGAAATTAGATATACAAACGTGACAAAGAAATTATATAAATGATTAAATTAGTATAAAAATTGCTCTGATAATTGCTGTAATAACCTTCTGTGGAAAACTTACGCCCAAAAGCCGGGTTGAAATGTAGAACACTCGAAAACGTTACAAATCTATGTCTCGAGCTATAATCTGATTGTTACAAATTAAACTCTTTTGGGCGGAACAAATTTACTCGTTGTTTGATTTTAATTTTCGAGAGTGATTTTAAACCGAAGAAATGGATTCAAGAAGCCGAATTAAAACAAAGTATGTATTGTAGAAATTTAGTAATTGATTTCATTGATATTCCTGGTATAGTAGACTCTATCGAACATTAAATCATACTCAATTACGTAATAGAATAATTAACAAAATAACCACTCAATTATGAGATTAGTTACTAGACAAATACTAAATAATTTTTGCTAACAAATAAAATACTGAACTTTGAGAAATAAACGGAGTAAATGTCGTTGTCACTTGTTCCGTTAGAAATGTGAAAATACCATTCTTGCAGCGGATATTTGTCTTCTGCTACAGAAAACTCTTTCCGCTGTAGAAAATATTTTTTTCGTTGCGGAAAATTCTCTTTCCGCAGGGGATACTTGTCTTTCGCTGCGAACTTGCTTTCTGCAGCGAAAATGTGTCTTCCCCTGTAAAAAGCAAGTCATTGGAATAGAACTTATTTTTCACAGTGTAAAATAAAACTTCATCGGAAAATACTATTTTTGCAGCGGTTACTCACCTTCTGCTATCAAAAGCAAGTCATTTGAATATGACTAACTTTTCGTATCAGAACGAGCATTTCCGCTGCATAAAATATTTTTTTCGCAACGAATATTCGTCTTCTATTGCGGAAAGCAAGTCTTTGGAATAAGACTTACTTTTTACAACAGAAGACATGTTTTCGCTGCGGAAGACACATTAAATTTCTAACGGCAAATATGACAACGAAGTTTGTGTCTTTTGTTTCCTATAGTTTAGTGTTTTATTAGTTAGCAAAAAAATTTTAATGTCTGTCTTGTCATTGATTTCATAGTTCAATGATTATTTTGTAAATTTCCTTACATAATATTAATAGATCACACAGGAAATTTACTATAATTCCACACGTGAGGGGTAGTTCGGTCATTAGCAACTTGAGGGGAGACTCAACCAACTTTAACTAGAGGCTATCTTTTTATGGATGAATGATGTAGGTTTACTCTCAATTCTTATGTTAAATATTAATTAGTATAATTAATTATTTATTTTAACTATTTATAATTTATTACATTAATTATATTAATCAATATTTGACACAGAAAGTAATAATTAAAATATAGAAATAAATAATAAATGTAGTATTAATCTTTAGGGAAATTAATAAAATAATCACTGAACTATAAAATAAGTGACAAGACAAACATTAAACAATTTTTGCTAACAAATAAATCACTGAGCTATGGAAAATGAACGAGGCAAACATCGCTGTCAGGTTTCATGTTAACAGAAGCAATTCTTTTTGCTGCAGAAAGTGAGTCGTTGGAATGAGTTATTGGAATAGGATTCACTTTTCGTTGCGGAAGGCTCATCTCCATAGCATAAACGATTTTTTTCCGCGACGGAAGCAATTATTTTCACAGCAGAAACAAGCATTCTGCTGCAAAAAGTGAATCATTGAACTAGGACTTACTTTCCATAGCAGAAAGTTTGTTTTCGTTGCGAAAAGAATATTTTTCACAACAAAATTGGCTTTTCGCTGCGAAAAGTAAGTTCTATTCCAAGAACTCACTTACCACTTTAGAAACTAGCATTCCGTTGCGTAAAGTAACTTTTATTACAAGAACTCACTTTTCATAACAGAATGTTTGTTTCTGTTGCGGATAGAATATTTTTTGCAGGAGAAACTAGTCTTCCACTATGGAAAGTCAGTTTTATTTCAAGGACTCACTTTTCGAAGTGTTCTGCCACGAAAAGAATTGTTTCCGCTATGGAAAATACTCTTTCCGCAACGAAAAATATTCTGTATATTGCGAAAAATACTCTTTCCGCTCAATTTGCTAAATTCTTTGTCATTCTTCAGTGTAGTATACAATGAATTTTCTTATGAGTTTTCTCAGTGGATCGGAAACATGTGTAGCTTGGAGTACATTGATTTTTCAACAAATAGTGTAACGGGAAATCTTCCATTCTCATTAAGTGATCTTAGATTATTAAACTATTTGAGTTTATTGAGTAACAAACTGTTTGGATTTATTCCGGTGTCACTGATGAATTGCACAAACTTGTCCATAATCAAGCTTAATAGGATTCAAAACTATTCTTCACCTTACTTGCTGTAAGCATCAATATTTTCATCGAGCCACAATAATTTTACTAGTTTGATACCAAAATCGATTTCGAAGCTGAATAAACTGAAGATATTAGAATTAGAGTTCAAAAAATTCGGCGAAAAGATATCCGGAGAACTAGAAAAATTAGAAAGTTTTTTCGTTTTTAATGTTACTTTCAACAAGTTAACGAAAAACGTGACAACGGTGTTTGCCTCATTCATTTTTTATAGTTCAGTGTTTTATTTGTTAGCAAAAATTATTTAGTGTTTGTCGGTTAATGATTCCTTAGTTCAGGGGTTGTTTTGTTAATTTCCATAATCTTTTTGATAGTTGAGTTATTGTTTATTATGGATAAAGTAACTAGTCTAATGTGGGTAAGATCTTAATTATGCATATTTAGAAGGGTATATTTGAAAATTCTAATACCTTTGATATGTAGAGACGAATTGGTCTCACCGACCCGAAAGATCTCCATTTCTCCGAAAGGTACAGCATCTTAATCGATCTTCTTCTTCGTTTACTTTTTTTCATTTTTGTTCGTCTTAGATCTTACTTTGATCATCTCACTGCTGATGAATCCCTGAGGAAAGGAGATTGAACAGAAGGTTTTTAGTTTCCATTTGGAGATGATGGAGCTGAAGTTGTTGTTGGGAGATTTCATTTGACTTATTTTACGTATTTAGCGATCTAGCGAAGATTTTAAGAATTCGTTCTGTTAGATTTTAACTCTGCAAGGTTTCATTCAGGTTTATTATTATGTTGGGATTGAGTAATTATGTCTTACTAATTCGTTAGCCACTTTCTGCGCTTTATTGTTAGTAATCATCGTTTTGGTTTGGTTAATTATGTGAATTCTATTTGTTTGATTGAATTTTTGTGATTACGATTGTCAAATGGGATTTTCCAAAACGCAAGATGGTTTGAATTTCTTGACTTAGTCTGTGATTTATATTTTATGCTGGTAAGCTAAGAAGAAAATCTTTGATGTTACTCTTTGCTATTGTTTATGTCGCTTAATATTTTTTGGGTAGGTGAAAAATGATCTTCAGATAAGATTGTGAAATTAAGGAGGGAAGGGGTTTCTTGTGATGATTTCAGTGTTACATTTGTTGAATGTTGTAGCCGGTTATGCAGGCAGATGGTATATATATTTCATCCATTACGTGCATAATAGAATATGACCGATAGCAATAGCAATAGTTCAAGTTGTTGGCTACTTCACCTGCCAAATATATAATTCGAAAAGATATCTGAATGATGCATTTGTACTCAGTTAGTTTTTATGCAAAAAGACTAATGTGAAGTTGTGTAATTATTTCAGTGATCAACGGAGGTGCGGAATAACATTTTTGCCTTTGGCATCTGGGAGTTTGAAGTGTGTCTAAATGAAGTAATGGATGTGATCTGGATTGAAATACCTTTTGAACATTTTTTTGGTTGTTAGTGTTTATTCTCACTACTTCCCTGGGGTGTCCCCCTTAAGGAATCATTCAAGATGTCCATATTTAGTTATGTTTTTGTAGGAGACCGCGGAAAAAGTTCTTAGTAGCTACAATATTTGGAGTATAATTGAATATTTTTCTATTTTTGGGGAGTTGCAGGGAGAACGGCCGTGTAAGATGGGACGAAGAAAATCTGGAAAAAATCGAGACAACTAAACCCGTGAGGCAGAAAATCACTGAACCGAAGACTCCATACCATCCCATGATTTATGATGATGGTATGCTGTCTTCCTTCAATGGGAGTCCATTTCAGATTTATTCTTCTTGTTACTTTCACTCTTACAGAATTAATTCATGATAAACACAAAACTTGGTTTGATAGTTAAATCTTTTATCTTATGCATTTGATATTTGTAATATTCTCCCACTATCTTTCTATACCAAATCTGTTTGATTAATGCAGGATCTCTTTCTCCTATACATGTTAGCTTCGATGATTGTCTTGGCGACTCAGTGCAGGCAGAAGCCATAATAACTGCTTTGAATGATGTGGCTTCTTCAAGTGGTAAGAACGACCAACAACAGAGTGGTTCGTCTTCATCTGAGGACGAAGCAGTTGCAATGGAACAAGAGGCCGAAGGTTGTGGTTTACCTTTTTCTTCGCATTCCTTCATTTTATTGATATTTAAAGATAATCTGTTTGCTTAACATGGTTTCTTCCTGCTTGAAGGAAATTGTTTTGTATTAGTTGTAACCTTTCGATTTTAATACAAAATTTTTTATAAAAAAAAATGATTTGTTTGCTCATTTGAAGTACTAAGTGTCTATAAAAGCACTTCATTAACTTTCCATTTGGTAAGCAGTTTAAAGCTTCAGAGTGTTTTTGACAATCCGGATCCTTCGTTTCGATTGAAATTCGGGAAAATCGTTACTCGACTTAATGTTGTTTCTAGTACCATCTTTTTGTATTGTATTATCTTGTCTGCTCGATGGTTTGAGCGCAACTAATGCAGTGTGTGGCAAATTACTTTCAATATTTTTTTATTTTTCTTCAGCAACCCTCACATCATCTGCTCCTAGTATGACTCTGAAGCATAGTTGTTTGTGTGTGGCTGTTAATGGTTTCAGATTCTGAGACGGATAAGAGTGGCATGAGTTTTAAGGAGCACAGAAAAGCTCACTATGATGAATTTCAAAAAGTAAAAGAACTCCTGAGGAATGGTTCATTTCTCGAGAACGATGTCGACGAGTACGATGACATTCAGCCGGACAAGGAGGGAAGATGCGATTCGTCATCTTCACTAAGTGCTGGTGTAAAGGATGTTGACATCAAGAAAGAGGACTCGGAAAGCTCTACGAAAAAACTCTCAACGCCACCGATAAATGGAAGCTCGAGCTAGACCAACTTCACTAGAGGGTAAACTCTTGACCTTTTTCTAATCATTTTTCTGTACCCATTCCTGCTTTTTTCTTGTTTTGCATAGAACTTTAAGTGAATTTTATTTCAAATGTACATAAGTTGGGTTTCTTTAATTCTCCCCAACAATGGCAATGCTATGAACTACTAGTACTAGTGTGATTGAAAGCCTAGTCCACCTCCATTAGCAGATGGGGAGAAAAGCATTGAATTAAGGATTTCAGTCCGGTTGAAGACGATAGGATGTACTCATTTTCTGTAATAATATTATGCTGATTAATTTACTTGACACTCAAGCTTTGCTATATAACGTTGTTCTAGATTCATCTTGCATATTTTCACCACGTGCATCTTTCTTGGAGGTGGGTAATTTACACTTTACAGGAGTGGAAATATGAAATATAGTGAATGTGTTGTTTTTAGTCCCGTAATTAATAATAGAATAATGTTATGTTTCCTTTTTCTACGTTTATTCTTAGCGTGACAAATATTGATCGATGTAATTAAAGATTTATTTTAACTAGCAATGATTTATTATATTAATTGTATCGATCATTGTTTGACACAAGAATTAAGAATTAGAAATTATTTTATTGTACAATCACAACCTCAGTTCCCAATTTTCTACGGAGGTCGTTCTATTAGGCTCCTTGTAGAGATGAGGTTTGAAAATTATGATTAATTAAAACTATGAATCACAAATATAATTTTAACTTTATCATCGATTTATTTGCTAAATACAACCCTTGAATACCACGTTTTTCATATAATGAGATGTTTTATCCTGATTTTGAATTCAAACGACTTATAATTCAATTTCCAACTCTATTGTGCGATTTTCAAATTTGAAATTGCCAAAAAAGCAATTGTATGTAACATCCCCTTAATACAATATTGTTTGTTTTGGGCTGAACTTTGACGATTTTGTTTATAGAGTTAGTCCAAAACGCGTTGCACTATCTAAGGATGAGAACTTTACTTATAAACTATACATTTTCTACTTTCTCAAACTACGTGGGATGTGCACCCCTACTGGCATAGGTCGAACTCTGACTTTGGTCATTTTTGCCTTCACAGGGCAAGCTGCCTCAATCTCCTTTCCTTTGAGGGCTCAACTTCCTCATCGACCACATTTCCAATTAGACTGTAGCTATGATACCATTTCTAACATTCTCAGTCGTCTTAGTACAACATTGTTCACTTTGGGTCGAAACTTGCATAATTTTGTTCTTGACATTAGCCCAAAACGCATTGTACTAGAAACAACGGAGAACACTATTTATGAATCATACGTTTTTCACTCTCCCAAGCAATGTAGGATTGAGAACATCCACTAATATAGATCTGACCATCAGTTGGGTCATCATTGTCTTCATAAGACGACCTGCCACAATCTCCTTCCCTTTGAGGGCCCGATGTTCTCGTCGACCACATTTCCAATTAAGCTTTGGCTCTGATCCTATTTCTAACATTCTCAGTCGTTCTAATACAATATTGCCCACTTTTGACCAAAACTTGCACAGTTTTGTTCTTAAGATTAGCCTAAAATGTGTTATACTAGAGAGGGAGAAGAATTCTACTCTTAAACCATGTGTTTTCCACTCTCCCAAGCGATGTGCGATTGTAAACCTTCACTAGTATAGGTCAGACCCTTACTTGAGTTGTCTTTATCTTCACAAGGCAGGCTGCCATATTGTCATAGATCAAAATCGACGGAGAAACTAATTGAGTTTTCCTTTTATTATACGAACAACTTTCATTTACCGCAAAGATTCAATGAAACATAATTTTCTTCCTAATAATCTTCAATTAATTGAATATAATTCCAAAATCAAATCCCATCATACCAAATGTACAAAAATAAAAGAACCCCCCAGCAAATATTGTTATCACAAGAACAAACCTAGAGCTTGACTGAAATGTTGTGACACCAAAGCCTCATTCACATCACCCAACCTGGAAAAGGCAGAAGCAATAAGCTGCAAAAACCAATCAGACCAAGACAAGTGTAAATCGCAAACCTGGGTCGAAATTCTCCGAAGAAACAAAAGCGAAGCATAATCGAGTTGGGGAGTTTTCGATTGTTCTAATCTTATGATCAATTTGCAGGCCGACCGCGATAAAATCGGGAGATTTGTTCGTCAAGCGTTGATTTCCGAATTGCACTGATGCTCTCGGCTGCAGCTTCTCCTCCCCCAAAACATACTCGAACAGCTCATTCTTTCGAGTCTAGAACCGTCCAACTTATCCTCAGCCGTCGATGTGTTTTGCGATTCAATTTCACGCGGCTCGAAAGATGAAGGATCGTCTTGGCATGTGCATAACGGAATGGTAACCGAAGGAAATGGGGTACAAGTAAGAGGGCAAAATAACTCCGAAGAATCGGATGGCTCGTGATTGTTCTTCTTGATTGGGATCGTACGATCCGGAGATTCCGGGTCCTGGATATGAAGCATGCATGGGGTACAGAGTGCCAACGAAAGGTGCGATTGTTTCTCCTTCGCCGGAGAAGGTGGTAATTTGACAAATGAGATTATTCCTTGCCGACATAGAGGACACGGAATAGACCCGGGTGGATTAACTACTTCCGACGAGAGATTACTCGTCGAACAAAGATATAATGCGCATCTTACGCATAGATCGTGACCGCATCCTGCGAAAAAAAGATAAACTTGCTAAAAGTTTCGCACAAAAGAGAGTCAACCTTGTCGGAAAACTCTAAAAGGGTATAGAAAAACCCCAAATTTGATCAAACCTGAGAAAAATTAAAAGAAAATCGAGGATACAACTAAAATTCGACTCTATTCGAAAGAAAAAAACAGAACAGACCTTCGGCTGCTACAGAGCATACTCTCTCCAAACACACGGCGCAGGCGTCCACGTCATCGTTTGTCGCAATCATAGACTTGTATCCAAAATCTCTGCAAAAAAAACATCATTATATTCATTAATCAAACAAAACCTTAAAATCTAAAAAAAATTGACCCAAACTCAGTCCAACCAACACGGACAATATCACCGGACCCACAACTGCATTACAATAAAGGCGATAAAATGTGGAAAAATGATCGGCCGCAATGAATTGAAAACTACCTTGCTATATTAAGAATGCTCAAGAGAGGCAACGATAGGTAACTAGACACGGGAAATGGTGGTAAGGTGGAATCGGAATTGGGTAGTAGAAGTGGCTCGAGCCAATGGCGGCCCCACATTCTAGCTACGTCTAAAGGAAGCCATCTGAAACGATAGCCAACCAATCAAAATAAAGCGAAGTCGAAAAAGACCTTCAAGACCGAAAGAAAAAAGGTTCATACCCGTTACAGTTTAAAGTCAATCGAGAAGCACCCCTTGCAAGGAGGATCTATCGAAATAATCAAATTATAGTTTAGATTTCAAATTTGTTCATAACCTAAAAGTGTGTAGTTATATTCACAGATTCTTGCCTGACAACACTTCAAATTACCCCCACAAGCAGCATAATGCAAAGGAGTGCTTCCGGCTCCTACACGAATATGTTTGGATTGACGATAAAGATGGATTTCGAAGGAATAAATAACGAAATCGAAGATTAAATTTTAAGGATGAACTTACCGATCAAATCCATTGATGTTCCGTAATGAAATGTCACGGCCGAAACGTTGGCCTGAAGATCGAGCAAGAGTTGAACACAATCGAAGTACCTGTTTAAGGCCGCCATATGAAGAGCAGTGATACCTCCATCGGCTGCCTTATTTACAAATTTCGACAACACACTGCACTGGAATAAAATACATAAATAGAAAGAATAATCTAGAGTTCTAGAAACATTATTAAATCCAAGAAAATCAGTCTAAGTACTAACAATCCAAAGTAATTTCGGGTATCAATTGTCTTTGATTCCTAAATTCAGGAGTTAAATTGCATTTTGTCCAAAAATAAATCATGGGTTCCTCGTCATTGATTTGTTTGCTCGCGGTAATTGTGGCCTCTTGGGAGAATCGGAGAATCGATGACTGCATCTTTGATGCACTTGCTAGTACTAGGACATCTGATAATTCTTAATTGGCTAGTTGTAAATAGCCCCAGAATGTGGAACAAAGGATTATCCCGGACCTACACCGAGGTATTGACGGTGATTCTCAAATATCGCAGAACATAATGCGATACGATGAGATAGCATGCATTCCGGCCCATGAAAAAAGGCACATACCTTAGTTCAGATTTGTTTTTGACATCACCAGCTCTGTCGCCGTTTATCTTAACATTTATCGCTTCATAAGGAGCACTCGGAATGAAATCAGCTACAACAAGTCTCATGCATCTTACATGACCATTTAATGCAGCAAAATGAAGAGCAGTCCGGCCGCTCAGGTAGTCTGCTCTTGTAGCCTGATCAAATTTAATACCATAAATACAATTTGCATGAAAATCTAATGAGTTTAAAGTTAAAATTTGAAGATAAAACATTAAATGATTCTGGTTATACTCGAAAATAAATCTAAAGATGGATAGATTTGGATTTGAGAACTTACATTACACCGAAAAAGAAGAAGAGTTTGTATAACTTCCCAGTGTCCGTATCGACAAGCTTGCATCAAAGCTGTCTGCAAATAAAGATTATTTTCATCAAGAGATGATTCTAATTTAGTTTTAGAACAGTAGCAGACATGAAGATTAATATCATGTTTGGCTTCCAGTTAATTTCATGCAAAATTTTGTCTTTTTTTTGAAAGTTTTCTAACAATTTAACTCAAAATTAGAGCACCCTTTTTATTTTACAACTGTGGTTTTCATGGACCTCGTTCAGCAGGCAAATTTCACTAAATTTAATGACTATGGAAGAGTAAAACTCCAAGGAAACTCATGGAGAACCCTAGAATTATCAGAATAGAAAACCCAAAAGCTCAAAACCCATATAAATTGAAACTTTCTATGTTCGGTAAAACAGGCGATCGAAGATGAAAACCAGTTTCAAATCATACCTGGCCGCAATAATTTCTGGAATTAACATCAGCTCCATTCTCTAGCAACAGGGCGACAATCTGACAGCAAAAAACAGATCGAAATCGAAAAGGGTAAAATACAAACAAATTCTAGAGGGGGAGGGAAAGGGGGGGGAAGAACTTAGGAGAGAGGTAGACGAACCTCATTGTGGCCCTTGGCAGCAGCAAAATGGAGAGGAGAATTGAGGCCGCCGAAAGTGGAGTACTTGGCCAAGCAAGGGTTGAAATCCAATAACATCTTGGCCTCCACCAAATCCCCATCTCTTGCAGCTGATACCAGTCTCTCCCCCGACGCAGAACACCCAAATGAATTACCCATCTCTCTCCCTCTCTCTATCTCAGGTGGGTATGAAGGAATTCTCTGGAAATGTCGTCTTTCGGCCAAAAATTTACCTTTTTTTGGCTTCAGATTGGGTGCAGTTGTCAAAACTGAGGTTTTTCAAGTGTTCATCTCTCTGTTTTTAATCTCCATTAACACAATATTAAATTTTTAATTCATCATAGTTGATACCCATAATCATTTTCTTATAAAAACTCATTTTCTACACTAAAAATATATTTTTTTTGTTATCAACCCTAAAATAATTTTGGAAAGCTACTCTGAAAAAAAGCCAAGAAAACATACATATTTTCTGCAAAAGATCGGGTACGGCGGAGCTCACAATAACCAGACAGAGAGTTGAAACAACGACTCAGATAACGACAGATCGAACGAGAAAAAACAGAGTTCAGGAACTTAAGCTGGGGAAGCAAGAAGATCAAACGGTGGAGAACCATAGTCGGTTTGATGAAGAGTGGAGATTTCAGATATCTGTCTTGCGCAAAAGAGTAGGTGGAGGTGGGGTGGGGCCTCTACTCTTGAAATTGATGGATTTGATCAATCAATCAAAACAAAAAGGTAGGCCCCCTGCAGGAGATGATTCAAAGAGTGTTTTGCCAGCAAAGTCAAGTATTAATTAAATTAATTCAGTCATTCCTTGCTTAATTGATTAAATTAAGCCTAGATTTGTCTAGAGGTTATGGATTGTTGTACCTAAAAGATTGGAGATTCTTCAATCACTATGTATGACCAAAGTGGCCAAGAACATGTAAGGATGGTTCCATGAAAAACTAGTAAAAGTTAACTAGAGGAATATAGATGCATTATAAGACAAGGAGGCAAGGAAAATATGTACATTAGTCAATGTTATTGGTCGAAAAGAGACTGAATTGCCAACTACATTTAAAATAGTCATCAATGGAACTTCTATTACTAATCATAACGCATTTTGGAAGCGTGTTACTAGATGGAGAGGCTGAATTTCGCTAGGTCTCAGTAAATAGAGATGATTCGACTGAAAAATGAAGTATTTATTGGTAAATGTTCAATTGATTCGAAGAGACGTTTTAATATAGAGAGAGAACCCGTGAATGTTTGACACATAGATTATCTTCTTGAATAATAGAGAGAGAAACACACGTGCATATTACATGGCTCTTTTGACGAAATTTTCATCGTCGAGATCAATATTGATCAAGGGGGCATAGTTCCCTTCCACCAAAAGATCTACCTAATAATATACCACTTGCTTGTTAAAAAGCTCAAGCTTCTAGTCAAGGTGCTTGAGCACCCAAGAGATTGAACAACGAATACTTCCTTGTCTCACCCCTGAGATAAAAGGCTGCCTATATATTGTATTTTAATTTTTATAGTAGATTTATTTATCTATTTATGGTTTTTATTTTCTGAAAGGGTTTTTTCACGTAAACCTGGTGTTCCATATCATATTTTCTTTTTTCTAGTTATCATTTGATTTCTTACAAGTGGTATCAAATCTTTGGTTTCGAAAGTTCGTGTTTCTAAGTATGTTGAAATAAATTCTCTTTGGTCATTCTGCATCAAACAAAGTTTATGTAATTTTTTCAAAAAATTACAATTTTTTGAAAAAAGAAAAAATTGTTTCTCCTGTCATTTGTCTTGTTTATAAAGATTTGTTTTACTCTGTCGTCCAACCGCCATAAAAAACTATTGCTATATCCATTGTGAAAGCTCCAATCTTTTCATGCTTTTGAGTGTGTCGAAAGCGTTGTATCTCTTAGCAACATGTTCATAAATGGAGGGTGTCAAGCCCCCTTTCTCACAAGGTGTAAACGGGCGCAGCGCCCGAAAGGAGGCTTCTGAGAAGCCTCGCAACAGTGCGCTGGGCGCACTTGGCAGAAAGGCAACGCGGGGCGCGCGGATGGCAGAGGCAGAAGGCGTGTAGAGCAGCGGCGCGCGCAGGGCGTGCGCCAGACAGACATAGACATAGGCGCCGCGCGCGCTGCGCGCACAGAAGGGAAGACTTCGGCATGCGTTCGGACAGGGTCGCGAGAAATGCGGGACACGTCAGCAATTCGGACAAGGCTCCGAGAAACACGGGCCACGATGGCACAGACAAGGGTGGCGCACATTCCAGGAAGTTCTGAGCTGTCTGAAAACCTCTATGGGTTGGGCCGCTGCAGCCTACTGGGCCCAGTGGGCGCAGTGCATCTGGGCCGGGACCACTGCGCGCCAACTGGGCCTAGCCCGCTCCCCAACTGAGCCCCAGCGCTCCAACTGTGGGGCAGCGCACACCAGATTGGAGCTATGGGTTAGGAATCCTAGTTTAAGTCGAATTGGGTCTCCTTTATGCCTATAAATAAGACCCTTGAGGCACCAACCAATGCATTGATAATCGGTGAGCGATTAGTCATCCTTGAGAGAGTTGTGGTGTTCCAAGGGGTGAGAATTGTTTCTAGTTTCTTTGGTTTGAAATCGAAAGAAAGGGTTGGGGGCCGGGCTCCCGTAAAGAGTTTGTGTTCAACGCGAGGAGGTGACAACCGAAGGTATTCGGAGAGAGGCTGGTCGTAGTGGGACTACGGCGCCGCACACCTATTCGCCCTATTCCTCACGGGGAAAAATTAGGGGTGTGACAGGAGCAAGGCTACGGGCATACGCAACTTCAAAGAGTAGTTTGAAGTTGGTATCAGAGCGCAGATCTAGGCATACGCAACTTCAAAGAGTAGTTTGAAGTTGGTATCAGAGCAAGGCTACGCACCTTCAAAGAGGAGTTTGAAGCTACTATCCGAATAAAGGTGACAACTTTCAAGCGTAGTTGAGGGTTGACTTCGGGAGGCACTCAGAAATCACTATTCAAGGAGTTTTTCAACCGGTTTACGAGGAGGTAAATCGCGATGGAGGACGAAGTAAGTGTGAGACTTTCTCGTCTAGAGGAGTTCACGGGAGTCACGGAGGCAGGCGATGAGAAGGCATTACGTCTCCAACTCATCTCCCTAAAGAAGGAGTTTGAAGCCTACAAGACTTCGATGAGTGAAGCACTGGCACGGCTGAGCGAGTCAGTGGCAGCAGCAGCGGTATCGGGCAGCGCAGCGAGGAGGCAGGGCGCGACGACTACCAAATTGAAGGTTCCGGAACCGATGCCATACAGTGGCAATCAGAATGCTAAGGAGTTAGAGAACTTCCTGTGGGACATAGAGCAGTATTTCCAAGCAACCGGAGTCGAGGAGAAAGATAAAGTTATGATCTTTAGCATGTACTTGGCGGGCGACGCAAAGTTGTGGTGGAGGCAACGTCAAGACAAGGAGCCGAGGATCGTGACTTGTGAAACCTTGAAGAAGGAGTTGAAAGAGCGATTCCTTCCTCTGAACGCCGAGTGGGCAGCAAAGGAGGCTTTGAGAAAGCTTCGGCAGACGGGATCGGTGAGCGATTACGTCAGAGAGTTCAGTTCTTTGTTGCTAGATATTCGCAACATGCACAAGGACGACAAATTATTCGACTTTCTTGCGGGTCTTCAACCATGGGCTCAAAAGGAATTGCGAAGGCATAGGGTGAAGGACGTGGGATCGGCAATTGCAACAGCTGAAGGGTTGGTGGACTTCAAACCCGACTCATCCCCGGAGAGGAAGAGCGGGAAGGATGATGAGCGAACGAGTAAGCAATCACAGGGAGGTGGACACGACAGAGGAAAGCGGACCGAGGGTTCTAAGACCAAGGGATCTGATCAACCCCGACGTGAGAGAATCCATGGGTGTTTCGTATGTGGTGGGCCACACTTTGCAAGGGATTGCACAAAGAAAGCATCAGTTTCCACTGTAAGGGCTCAGAGCGAGACATCTGACGAAGAGGAGGGACCTCAGATGAACCCCAATCAATTGGTGAATGCCCTAGTCAGCAGCAAGGCGCTGACGGTAAGCAGCACAGTGGTAGCGATGCCAAGGGGATTAATATATGTCGGGGCATATATCGGCAAAGAGAAAGTTCGTGCTATGATAGACACTGGTGCAACCAACAATTTCATCTCGCAAGAGAAGGCGAGCGAGCTAGGCATTACGATTATTTTTGGGCGATTTGATTTGATTTTGGGGTTAATTAGTTATCATAGAAATATCTAATTTTTAGAAATATCTTTTGGAATCTTGTGATTGATTTTTTGCTTCAATTTTTTGGGAATATTTTATTGAAACCATTGATTTTTTAAGTACGGTATTTTGTTGAATAATATATTTTTGGGGCGATGAAATCTTTGAAGAAGATATTCCCCTTTTAGATCAAGATTCGATATTTCATTATGGTATGATGACGATAGTAGAATTATAAAAAGTTTTAAAGAATATATTTGATATAACAAGTCAATAGGCGAGATATGCTCACATAAATTTGGATGATGCTTTGTGGGATTTGAAGATGTCATTATCATGGTTTAAGTGTTTCTTAAACCTAATCAACATCAGTTGTTGAATTTACACTTGAAAACTTTTATAGTGGTGATATGTATATTTCTTTTATACGGATATGTGAGCCTTTGTTGCATATTTTCTTTAAGGGTGTAGAAGAGAAAGATTCGAAAATTTGAAAATTGGTTCATTGATGCAGAATTCCTTTCGAGATAGAGATTGTCAGAATTCAAGGTTTTTAATTCTTTTTTTTGTCTGACTAACGAGCACAGCGCTATAGATCTCTTTCATAGAATTCAAGTAAATGTGAAGATTGTTAAAGTTCGGTATGACCCAAATTCTATTGGGTCAGGTCGGGCTAGGCCGGTTGTAACTCCTCGTTTTCTTATACTTTTAATTTTAAAATAACACATAACATAATACTTTTTTTTAATTCATTTGAACAAAAAAAGGAAGTGAAAATATTTGTTATAAATTTTTCTTTTCTTTTTCAAATCTTTTGAAAGATTACATTGTACAAAGCATTTTTGTAAAATAAAATCATCTATTTTTCTTTTCCCGTTTAGCCCGTCCAGCACAATATCCTCATTGTGTACATAATATATCTTTTCATAAAACATTCATTTTCAGTTTATTCCTTCATATCCTTTCTTTTCATGTTACGTTTTAACATTGGAGACTCTGTTCAGTAAAACCTCTATCTTTGGGAGAAACATATTCTCAAAGTCTCTATCTTATTGGGGGTATCGTCCACCAAAGCCTCTATTATTGAGAGAAACATTCGCCTAATGCCTCTATCTCATTGGGAATTTCGTCCACCAACGCCCTCTATCATTGTCACATTGCATTACTAGTCATTTTCACATGAAAACATATGTACAATAAAACATGTCATTTCTTTTCTTAAAAATGTAGTTTGAACATAATGCACTTCCATGCAACTTAATATGCTTCCTAAGCATTATCACAACAAATCCTCATAACAACATTACATTTAACACAATACCTAAACTTTCTAGCACCTCCTCAATCCACATTAAAATACACAATATTATAATTATCCTAGTATCTTGTTATGTAGGCCAAAAAGCTAAATACACATAACATTACTTACCTTAAGGGCTTCACACAATATCCTGCAATTTATGGATTTATCTTCTTGATCTTCAACACCTAAAACATGCTAATTTTCCATATTATCACTTATTCATGAACTAGTAACTTAATTTATGCATAACTCCTATCATACTCAACCAAGATCCCTCATTCCAAAACATAAACTTAATCAACATAGTGCACATTATATAATCATTCAGCTTGACTACTCCTCATGTATATTTAAGATAAAACACATCAAAATTTATTCCAATATGCACCATTTTTCAATTTTACTTCACAGTTTTTATCCATATTTGAAAATTCATTACTCAAACTATACTTAATCAAATTCATCAATTTTAGAACTAATATTTTCCTTAAGACATTAGTATCACATACCAAAACACTTTGTATTCTAATTTCATTAAGATAGTTGTCGATTGTCGAATACCAAAATTATACAGTTTTGTCTATGTTCATGTCATCCATTGATTTCTACCCATGAACTTTAACCACACTCTCATATATCCATGAAAATCCAATAACGAATATTCCTTTACGTGAACACCTAGTCGCTCGTTGCAAGCGCATAGCCTTCCACAACAATCTATTTTACACTAAGTCGAACGACCGCAATCTCATAGCCAATCCACCGCATTTCAATCCGAGGCACTAATTTCCTTTGAGCCGGTCGGCCAGTCTAGAACATACATTTTGCCTTCTGGACGTCCACTCCAGAAGCAATGTTCCATATGCGGATGACCGCCCAAACATTGCGAACAACTGCAATTCAGTTTCCAAACATGTGACTGAGGTCGGACGTTCATTACAGATACTTGTTTTCACATGAAGACATTCACCAACCACACATAATTACATTTCCATACTAAACACTCCAAACTTTATAATTCATCCATATTTTTATTAATTCATACTTAATATCCAATAATTCATATCTTTAATTAATCATACATCAACCTCCACACTTAAACACTCATTCCACGAAATCCTAGTACCATTAATACGATAAAATTCTTGGGTGTTACACCCGTGGACCTACATTTTAAATCTCATTTAGGATTTTATTTTCTCTACAAATTTATATAAAATAAAATCACAAAACTGACAATTATATTTTAATTTTTATAATAAATTTATTATTTTATTGATAATTTTTTTTAACATAAATCTAGTATTTTCCATCTTATCTTCGTTTTTGGGATATGGTTTGATTGGTAACTTCCACTAGTATCAGCCACTCCAAAGATCTCCTAAATCTTAAATCAATAAACTCCATAATTATTATTTACAAAGGAGGCAAATGTGGGCCATATGATGGTGGAGTAAATACCACGTGGCATCATTAGACGAGATCAGAGAGTGCCTTCGAAGCAACTATCTGTACTGAGACTTAACTCCCACCACAAATTCTGACAGCCTGGGGCTAACACTCTTTGATATCGAAAGATGGACATGATCAACGATCCAAAACACGCCACGCTTACAATGGGCCCCACTTTCCTCTGCAGCAATTGCCATGTCAATGCCACCGTGTCAATTTCTTTTAGGGCAAAATAGTAATCAGCCGATCAGTGCCAGAAGTAGGGTTATCCACCAATCACCTACTGCGACGTTGCAGTCAATAAAATGAGTTGACTGGAGTTCCACGTGTCTTTTTATGAGTGGCGGAAGGCGAACGAGAGCACAGAACCAGCCTTACACTAAATCTAGAGAAACCTCTGTTACTCACTGTGGCGGTTAGAACCTGAAAAAGCTCACCCACTTTCCCCACCTCTCTCTCTCTCTACCCAGTCTCCCACTCTCTCTCTCTCTCTCTCTCATCATCTTGGCCACTTCATTGAACCTCGTCACCAAACATAATCCCTCCAAACCTTCTCAGAGATCAATTTTGGACTCACGTTTGTAGAGAGAGAAACAGGGAAAGAGAGTTTTAGAGAGAGAGAATCACCAAAATGCTGATCGAAGCTATAGAAAGAGGAGGAGGAGAGAAACAGCGGAGGATCGACAGTGGCCACTCATCTGCTTCCTACGAAGTTGAAGAGACGGAGACCCAATGGACATCATGGCTGGTTCCGATGTTCTTCGTGGCTAATATTGCTGTCTTTGTCGTCACCATGTACATCAATGACTGTCCCAAGCACGTTAATGGAGTTTCTGGAAATTGCGTCGCGAGGTTCCTCGGTAGATTTTCGTTTCAGCCGTTGAGAGAGAACCCTCTGTTTGGACCTTCTTCTCAAACGTAATTTTCTTGTTTTAATTCCTGTTCTTCGCTTCATTTTCTTTGTTTTTGATGTTTCTCATGATTTGCTATTTGAGGATTTCGAAGTCTCTCGACAGGATTACAGATTTCGCTGTTTATTTCGGAGAAATTTATGTTCTGAGATTGCTGTTTCACTTATTTTTATTAGGCTTTATGACAATCTTCTCTTTGTTTTTAGGATTTTACATTTGTAGATTGCGATACTTTGATTACCAATGTTGTCTATGAACAAATAAAACATTGAAAAATACAGATCTGGTTTTGTTTTTTTGTGATTAATAATGTGGTAATGATAAGAATTTGGAGTATTTTGCCAAGATTGAGAGTAAAAATAGGTTAAATTTGTAGAAATTAAATCATTTTTTGTACAGATTGAAGAATTTGGGAGGTGTAGAAGCAACGAAAGTGGTTCAAGATCACCAAGGATGGAGGCTCATCACCTGTATCTGGCTACATGCTGGTGTTATTCACCTTCTTGCAAACATGATAAGTCTCATTTTCATCGGCATTCGACTCGAACAACAATTCGGGTTTGGTAATTTCCTCATTTTCTTCAAGAAAATAGAGAGATTTTTGATTGCTCGAGTTGTTTTGAACTTCGGTTTTGCATTTTTTTTTCCAGTGAGGATCGGAGTGATTTACTTAGTGTCGGGATTCTTCGGGAGCATTCTTTCGACGTTATTCATTCGAAACAACGTCTCTGTCGGGGCATCGGGTGCGTTGTTCGGACTTCTCGGAGCAATGCTTTCGGAGCTTATCACAAATTGGACTATCTATACGAACAAGGTCTAGAAAAGTTGTTATATTTTCGTATTTATTATTCGAATTATCCAACTGGTAATATTAGACTTACCATCTAATTCTATACTTTAATTTTATCTCCTGACGAAGCGATATTATTAGCTACTTAGCTAGAACATATTTGAATGTATGTTTTAGGCTGCAGCTTTGCTTACACTCGCGATCATCATTTTGATCAATCTTGGAATGGGAATTCTACCACGTGTCGATAATTTTTCACACATCGGGGGATTTCTGTGCGGATTCCTTCTCGGGTTTATTATGCTTCCTCGTCCTCAATACGGGTGGTTGGAGCGGCACAATCTTCCCATCGGAGTTCGTGTTAAGTCGAAATACAAGACCCATCAATACATTTTGTGGCTTATTTCCCTGGTTCTTCTAATCATAGGGTAAGTCCATTATATTATATAAGTTCAAAAACATTATATAACGTGCATTATCGATGACATTATACGTCCGCAGATTTACAGTCGGGTTGGTGATGCTATTCCGGGGGAAGAATGGAAATGACCGTTGCCGGTGGTGCCACTACCTGAGCTGTGTTCCGACCTCGAGATGGGAATGTGATTAGAAGAATAGTTTTGGGACAATGATTGGTTGTGTATATGGTTCATACAATTGGTCTTATTCAAAGTTGTCTTGTTCTTTGAAATCTCAATGATGTTAGTTGAAATATGGATCAATCTAATATTCGAAACTTTGAAGCGTTGCGGTAGTGTTTTGGAGGTGCGTAATTTTGGAAAAACATTATTGATGTGTCGTTCATGTGTCTAATTTATCACAAAATTCAATTCCGAGGGCTATATTGCTCACAGTCGATATGTTAGCATCTAATCTATACAAAAACATATGTTAAGGTGTTATCACTACATCACCTCCCATGTCCATGCGGTCGATTCGTTAGGGCCTAATTTGTACAAAAACATACGTCAAGGTGTTATCGGTACATCACCTCATACGATAGGATTGAAATTTGCACTTTACCGTGGTATATATTACATTCAATTAATAGAAAACTGTTATTTTTGTCACATGGTGCGCGCGTGCTCGCGTCCTCGAAGATTTTACTCTGGCTAACTATTTTCGGCCTCAACGTACAAATATGTCTTCTCCCGAATTGGAGTGAGATCATTATTTTGGAGTCTAGTTGTATCCATCCAACAATTTGAGATCATTGACGTTGCACTCTAGTTTCAACACACTCATTCTCAAGATCATCGATAACTACAAGACAGAAAGAAACAAGAGTAAGTATTGTTTGAGTTGTGGACACACTTTTTTTCTCGAAAATAGAAGAAGAAAATGCGCCGAATGAAAACACGAGTATGGGAAAAATAAAAAATTTGTTGGGACCGTTTTGGTAACGACTAAAATTAATAATGATTGAATTACTCAAAAAAAATTATTCAAACCATCATCGCTGTTTTATGTTATGAGGAGTGACCACAGTTGCAAACGTGTCCGTAGGAAGGAAGTCTTCGTAAGTTGGACGACGCTCTTTCAAAGGAAAGACGCGGGGGAGTCTGCGTTCACAGAAGCAAATTCCCTGCGGTAGGAAAATAAAGCGAAGAGCGTCGTCGTTTTAAAGAAGGAAAACGACTAAATAATAAGAACCACATAAATATAGACGTCCATGGGAGAGAAAGACTTGTAGCCGAGGGAACAAAATGCCTACAGATAGATGTTGTGGCATAAGATGATTGGTTTAGCGGGATAAATATTCCTCGAGAATATTTTGGCAAACACGTGTCTCCTAAATATAAAGGCTAAATTGTCCTTCGTCCTATCCTAAGATGATTAGGCTTTCTCTAGTTAGACACATTTTTAATTATCTATAATTCTTTAATTCTTGTTCAAGCAAATAGACTTATGTGGTCTTGTGGAAGTGTGATATTAATCATTGATGTAAACTAATAATTTAACAAAATCGAGTGCAAGTGGTTGTGGTTTTCTTTATTCATGCATTGAACTCTAATCATAGGTAAAAACTTGAGGCTTTTAGAACAACATATGTCATCATATAAATGATTCAACTTTTTCAATTAAGAGCCTCATATTTTTTTAATACATTTGTAGCGTCTCTGTATAATATTATATGCTCCGAGCTGAACCTGTACAGTTTTTATTCTTATGTTAGCTCAAAATGCATTGTAGTAAGTAGAAAAGAGAACTCTACTTATAAATAATGTATTTTTCATTATCTCAAACTCAAACGATATGAAATTGTGCGCACTCTATTAATATGAGTCAAACCCTTATTTTCACAGGGCAAACTGCCACAATGTTGTATGTAGTTTTTTATGTATATCATCTAAAATATTTGTAAAAACGCTACCCTCTCTCATAGACATTAGTATTGAAAAAGAAATATATATATATAGAGTATACTTTCATCAAATAATCTAAAAAATATAATACTTTTATTTTGTTAAAACAATATTTTGTATAAAAATATTATTTTAATTGAGACATCATTCCAACTTCCTTAATTTAGTCAAATTGTTATCCAACTTTTCAAATACATGCTATACTCCACTTCTCTTGACCATGAACATGGGATTTACCAATGAATTTAGATGAATAAATTCTACCATGAACATATAATATATACATCTAATATATATATACATAGACACATATAATAAATTCTTTCAGATGAGCGGTAGAAGAGCTGCCTTCCAGAGTTCACCTTAACAGTCACTGACAGAAGGTGATGGATGATAACACCGTATAGTTCAAGGTATTATTTAAAAATTTTCAGACCACAAGGTGTCAAATAAGAAGGTCATCAAAGTTCAAGATATTACATAAAAATAGCCATATATATATATATATATATAATATGAAATGATTGAAGTTATGTTATGATATGATTATTTGTTTGAATTAAATAATGTGATCATATATGTTTTGTATTGTAGTAAGCCTAGAGAGGAGGTGGAAGTGAGACGTATTTAAGATGTGGCAAAGAGTGTAAACACCTGGACCTCTCATCTGCTGACTCATTGCCACGTCAACTCCTAAAAGGCTTTGGATTGGACCAAATTGTCATCCACTTATGTCACTCAAACACGACATTTGGGAACCTTATTTTAATCATGCATAAATTTTCATTTTTTTGGACATATCGAAACTTAAATTTTTTAGTGATCAATAATTTAGATATTATCGTCAATTTATCAATTAAATCTAACATGTTTATATCATGCTTTTTATTTAAGCAAGTATTTTAATTCAATTTCTAAGTTTTTCAGCGATTTCTAACCTAATTTTGTACTCTATCAATCTCATTTTCGACTGTTCGAACTCTATCGAGAATTTAACAGAGTTCAAAATCAGGTTAGATGGGTCAAAATCAAGTGAAAACACCTAATTAAATGAAAAAAAAATAATATGCACATACTAAATTTAACGAATAAATTAACAATAACATTCAAATTGCTGATAACTGAAATAAGAAGCTTAGATTTGTCCAAAAAAAACTCTGATCTATAAATAATATTAACGTTAGGATTTAAACTACATTTTATCATAAATTTTATTAAAAAATAAACTATTTACACCTTAATTCATCGATTAAATGTCTCAATTTTCCGAGATCAAATAATAAATTTATTTTATTAAAAAAAAAACAAAACAAAAAACAAAATATAGTTATGTTTTAATTGAAATATTAGTGTAGTTAAAACGTGTTCCTTAATGGGCAATAAATGAGAGGCAAGTGGATAGTTCTATTTAATTTTATAATATAGATAGAACAAGATCAACCGACACTCACAATTAATTAATCTAAATTATTTAATTAATTAAAAGTAAACATGAATTACTTTACTAATGAAAGCCACGTGGCGTCGTAATTAACTTCATTATAGTAAATTAAACTCAATTAATTAAGCAAACCTTGCTTTATGGTGTCTTACAAATAATTACAATTATTATATTATAAAAAAAAATATATTTTTTAATTTTATTTATTTAATCAAACATATGCATGTAAAAGTTGAATTTTGTGTATTTATTCGTATACGACATGAACATGGGATGCAATCTTTGCGCGATTTATATATGAAATCGAGACCGATATTAATACGATAATTATGCGAGATTTTATATATAGATTTTTTCGTTATAGATTGTTCGTTCGTGATTATTATAAATTAAATTCTCTTACATTATAGGTCTGTATTTTTGTATTTTGATGTAATATCTGCGTATTATTTATTAATAATGTTGAGTTTATTTTTTAATTTGGTATTTTAATATTCATATTTAATTATGTGATATTTAGGTGTTATTTGTTAATTTATTTAATAATTAAAATAAATTATAAATAGTTAAAAGAAGATATTATAAGTAATAACTACATTAAATTTATTATATTTTATATATTATTTATTTATAATATAATATTAGAAAATAAATTTAAGGATAATTATTAATACTAAATTTGAAGTATACGAGTCTTTTTTTAACAGACACCTTAAATTTTTATTTTTGTTAACTAATATCTCAAAGTTTGAAGCGATAGCAACAAAAACTCTTATTATTAGAGGGTCCATTAAATGACGGATACTAATATTACGAAAATGATATTTTTCGCAGCGAAAATATGTCTTTTATTACGGAAAGTAAGTCTTATTTTTATAACTCCAAAAACTTTTTTTTTGCAGCATAAAGAGTAATTTCCACCCTCAACGGAATGCAAGCATCTATTGTAGAAACAGTATTTTTTTGCAGCGAAAATGATAATTTTCATTATTTTCACAGCGAATACTTGTTTTTTACTATAGAATTTATATTTTTTGCATCAGAAAAAATAAATTTCATAGATAATATCTGTCATTTAACGAATCTCCTAACGGTAAGAATTTTTGTTGCTAATATCTTAAATTTTAAATTATTAAATAACAAAAATAAAAATTTAAAAGTTTTACTTAAATATATATATATATATATATATATATGAAAAGTTAATATTAATAATTAATCAAAATTAAATTGAAAAAAAAAAATAATGCATGAGTCAGGAACACGTCAACGAAGAACTTGTTCTTTAATGGTTGTTGGAATGGATTGATAGACTTCCACTCTTCCGGCCCTTTTCTTCTTCGGCGACTCCATGCCAATTGCCTTTTCCACCTCCCTGATGCTTATTCTTTCTTCCCTTCCAGACCCATTTTCTGTTCTTCTCTTTCATCTCCTTCTCTACCTATAGATTGCCTTTTTCAGTTTCCTTTTTCTACTTTCACTGAGCTTATGGGAGCTGTTTTTGGCAAAGACCTGACTGAAAATGGAGCTTCCTTTTCTCCGTTGAAATCCCGGTTCGGGGACTTACCAGAGAGCTGTATTTCGGAAATTTTCATGTACTTAGACCCACCCGATGTCTGTAAATTGGCCCGATTGAACCGCGCTTCCCGCGCCGCCTCTTTTGCTGATTTTGTTTGGGAATCAAAGCTGCCTTCGAATTATAAGTTTCTTGTGAAGAAATTTGGCGATGAAGATGCTGATTACATGAGCAAGAAAGATGTTTATGCTCGATTATGTCGACCTAATCGATTCGACAATGGCAAAAAAGTAGGTTTCTCCTTTTTCCCCCAAAAAAATTTGATCTAATCCATACTCTGGAGTTTTAGGTTCTCGATTGACTCATCCGTTTCGTTGTTTTTTAATAGGAAGTCTGGTTGGACAAGTGTTCTGGTAAAATTTTCTTAGCGATCTCATCCAAAGCTTTGAAGATAACTGGAATTGATGATAGAAGATATTGGAATTATATTCCATCCGAAGAATCCAGGTAAATCTCAATGTCTAAAACTTACCCTTTTAGTATCTTTTCTTAATGATGAAAATCACTGCAACTGATTCATCCAATTCCTTCAAAAATTGTTGGATTTTGATCTTATTTATTAGCTTGAATCATCGGATGTTTGTCGGATATATGTTTTGTTTTCTCAGACAAACACAATCAGCTTCTTGAGTTTTATTGTTCAAATCCTCAAAGAACTAGTCTGACTTTCAATTGTTTTTTAATCATCCAACTAGCTGAATTTTCCTGCAAGAATAATTTATTCGATTACTTCCATGGTTGCTTGAAGGCCAAAACTACGACAACTGTTGATATGTTCTCTGCCTATATTCTTAGTAAATGCTTGAATTACACGTTCTGAACTCACATTGGGCTGTGATTGGACAAATACTTTGATTAACTTTGTGGATGAGTAGATCTCCTACAAGGGTTGAATTATACATATATATATATATATATGTATGTATGTATGTATATATAATGGAGAGAATCTAAAAGGAAACTTTTTGAATGGTGGAAAAGATGTGCAACCAAGAACAGTGACAGGCAATGACTTTTTCGATGTCCGGGGGGGGGGGAGAGGGGAGAGAGGGGAGGAAGAAGAAGATCTTTATTCTATTAGATTTTTGAAGGACTTTATGGGGGATTTAATTTGATTTAATAATTAAACAACTTGGCTTGTGGGGGTAACAGTTTCTTCTCTCTTATCTACAATTTTGTTGATTTCTGGATACTTTCTGTGGAGTTGAAAAACTGCAATTAATTATTCCTTTTCTGCCATTATTGCATCTCTGATATCACTCTCATTTCATGGTCCAAGCTACTCTTCTTGTTTGCTTCTAATGATTTTCTCCGCGTTAGCGTTTTTCACGTTGAATCTTGGTGTCCAGTTTTTGTATTTTCTTTTTCGGTAGTGTTGTTCGATTTCAACCCGTTCCCGTGTAGTTATGAATCATCATGAACGCGTAGATCGTCGTAGACTTTAATATGAAATGGGAGAAAAATCATTTAGAAACATCGTCGAAGAGGTCGACCGTGATTGTGTTTTTTTCTAACATTTTCTTGTTCGTCGATTGTCCGTCCAGGTTTCGTTCGGTGGCGTATCTCAAACAAATCTGGTGGGTAGAAATCTTGGGAGAATTGGAGTTTGAGTTTCCACCCGGAAGCTACAGTGTGTATTTCCGGCTCCAGCTCGGGAAAACCTCAAGAAGATTTGGCAGAAGAATCGCAGAGATTGATCAGGTCCATGGTTGGGATATAAAACCGGTTAGATTTCAACTCTCGGCCTCTAACGGCCAAAATGCCATATCGGAATGCTATTTGGATCAATTTGGCGACTGGATCGATTACCTGGTCGGCGATTTTACGGTCGATAATCCATACTCGCTTATGAAGATCAAGTTTTCGATGATTCAAATCGATTGTACACATACGAAAGGCGGTTTGTGCGTAGATTCGGTGTTTATTAGACCCAAAATTGCTGGGAAAGCTTGAAGTAATCTAAGGTTTTTTAGTAATTATTTGTAGATATATAGTTTTACATATAGAAAATATCATTCAGCACCAATAGTGATGAATCTTCCAAAAAAAAAAGTGGGGGCTGAAAATGATTGGCATTTTTGTAATATTTCATTGATTATAATTAATTGCTCATGGGGTTTATAAGTATGCACATTACATTTGTAATGAAATCTTGCAAAATTGTTCGATTTTGTGGGGAAGTCTGCACAGTTTTGTGGTTCTTTTTGTAGCGTTTTTGTCATCCTAGTATAATATTGTCTGCTTTGGGTCGAATCCTGCACGGTTTTGTTCTTGGGGTTAGCCTAAAATGCGTTGTGCTAAGTAGGAAGGAAAACCCTACTTATAAACTATGCATTTTTTACTCTTTCAAGCGATGCAAGATTATGCATCTCCACTGATATAAGTATGCACCTACATTTCTAATCAAATCTTTCGAAATTGTTCGATTTTGTGTTGAAGTCTGCACAGTTTTGTAGTTTTTTTGTAGCGTTTCTGTCATCCTAGTATAATATTGTTCGCTTTGGCTCGAAACCTACACAGTTTGGTTCTTGGGGTTAACCCAAAACGCGTTGTACTATGTAGGAAGAAAAACCCTACTTATAAAATATGTATTTTCTACTCTAACAAGCGATGTGGGATTATACACCCCACCGATATGGGTCGAATTCTCACACGTGTCATTCAGACATTCATGGAAGACATTTAAAAAAGGCCATAAGCCGAGCAAACCCATAATTTCATATTACTTGAAAAATCTAAAGTTTTATATTAATAAAAAATGTAAATCATTGTTATTTTTATTACTCTTTTTAAGAATTAAACTCATTTTGTTCATAGAAAATTATATAATTATAATTATGAATTATTACATTTTCTTAGTGATATTTGGTACAAAAACATTGTTTTTACTAGTTTTTTTATTTAATTAAAATATCATTTATATATTCTTAAAAGAAAATTAACAAAACAATCACTGAACTATAAAATTAGTGATAAGGCAAACTCTAAAAAAATAAAATCCTGAACTACAAAAAATAAATGAAGCAAACATTGTTGTCACATTTTTCGTTAAAAATATAAAAATACCATTTTCGCAGCGGATGTTTACTTTCTGCTGAAAAAAGCAAGTTCTCAGCGGAAACGTATCTTCTGCTGTAAAAAGCAAGTCCTGGCCTTTTCGCAACAGATATTTTTCTTCTGTTGCAGAAAACATGTTTTTAGAATAGGATTTACTTTCCCCAGCAGAAGACACGTTAAATTTTTAATGGAAAACATGACAACAATGTTTACTCAGTTTATTTTTCATAGTTCAGTGTTTATTTATTAACAACAATTGTTTAGCGTTTAGTACTTATTTTATTAACTACCCTTTTAAAAATATATACAATGTTCTTTTATTAACAAATTTGTATTCGAAAATTTTCAAATAATCTACGTCTATGTCCTTGTTAATATATAATCGAACATCTTAATATTTTGAGAATAGCAGTAATTTATTATAGGGAAATTTAATAAAGCAACCACTGTAATTTGGGGTTAAGGAACAATTTTTGCAATTTAATAAAAACTGCGATCATCCAAAATCTAAAACATTAACATTATTTTACAAAATCTTCTAAATTATAAAACTAAAAAAAATTAAAATCAATTTGTGCAGTGTTTTCTCAAATTTATTCTCCATGGATATTAACTATTTTCCACTAAAAGTCTCTAAAATCACGAGTTCTTGTAGTTTTTTTTCATGGGTATTAGCTCTTTTTCACTGCAAGTTCTCAAAAAGTTAACAGCGATGTTCGTGTCGGCCATTTTCCATAGTTTAGTGGTTAAGTTGTTAGTAATAATACGTTAGTGATTAACTTGTCATTAATCACAAAATATAGTGATTAATTTGTTAATTTTTCTTTATTATAGTATCAGAGCCAAAAATATTTTTTTTAATCCAATTAAAAAATAAAAATATTTGTGTAAATACCAATTAAAGAAATTAACTTACATGTATTAATGAAATTATATAATTTATTATGAATATTAATACACAATTTTTAAATACTTAGCATAATGAGTTTAATAAGTTTAATTAATTTTAATATAATTTATTTGATAAAAAATTAAATTGCACCTACTTCACTTTCTCATAAGCTTTTGACTGTCCAATTATATTTGAATTGCAACAACTTTCCTCGTTTATTTTTATTAAATATATTATCTTTTATTTAGTAATTTATTATCTTAAATTATTTTTATTTATTGTCCCATCATTACTAAATGCCTGCAGCTACTTGCTTAACAACAAATAATCTAATTAATTAAGAAAGATAATTGTATTTAATTATAATTAGCAAGGATAATTAACAACACCTACACTTAACTATAAAATCAGTAACAAAGTAAATACTAAATAATTTTTACTAATAAATAAAACATTGAATTATAAAAAATAAACAGGATAAATATCATTATTATGTTTATTGTTAGAAATGAGAAAATATTTTTCTGTAGCAGATTCTTGTTTTTTGCTACAAAAAAATATCTTTTCTACAACAAATATTGATTTTCTGCTGTGAAAAACATATAATTGGAATAAGACTTACTTGCCTCAACGGAAGACGCATTTCTGCTTTGAAAAATACTTTTTCTGCAGAAGAAGACACGTTAAATTTCTAAAAGAAAACATAACAGTAATGTCTGCATCATTTATTTTTTATAGTTTAATATTTTATTAGTTAGCAAAAATTATTTAATATTTATTTTGTCATTGAACACATAATTAAGTTTTATAATTTTGTTTAAATTTGGAGTCAATAGGTAAACGAGTTTCTTAATTAGAATTTTAAATAAAAACAATTTTTCCAAAGATATTAATTTATATTTTCAAGTCCAATTTTATTTATCTATTGAAAGAAATAATTAAATATATTAAATACTTACATCAATAAATTACTAACTACATTAAAAAGTACATGGATGTAGAATCATCATTGATTTAATAATTTATGAAAGGTCAATGGTATATTTAAAAGTGAAATTAACAAAACAACCACTGAATTATAGATTCAATGACAAATCAACTACTAAACATTTTTAACTAATTAATAAAACACTAAACTATGTCAAATAAACGGAGCAAATATCGTTATCGTGATTTCTGTTAAAAATTTCAATTTGTTTTCACAACGGAAAGGTCTAGGGCTTACTTTCTAAAGAGGAAGATTAGTTTCCATTGTGGAAAGTATTTATCTTGCTGCTAAACATTTTTTTTTTCGCTGCAAAACGTTTTCTTTCTGCCGTGGAAAGTGAGTCCTTGAAATCAGACTCACTTTCTGCAATAGAAAAATACTATTAGCAACGGAAAAAATAGTTTTCGCTGATGAAAGTATTCTTTCCGCTGTAAAAAATATGTTTTTTCATTCAATTTGCTGAATTCTTTGTCGTTCTTCAGTGCAGTAGACAATGAATTTTTTGGTGAGTTTCCTCAATGAAATAAAAAATATACATTTTTGATTACATTGATTTTTCAATAAACAATTAACTGAAAATCTTTCACTTTGATATCAAAATCGATTTCAATCATGTTAATGTTTCTAAAATTGGTTTTCCAACCAGTCTCTTCAGTGGAATAGAAACATATCTAGATCGGAGTACATTGATCTTTCAATAAACAGTTAACTGAAAATCTTTCATTTTTATACTAACGTCGATTTCGAACAGATTAATTGGAAATCTTCTATTTTGAAAAGTCTTCTCATTTTTAACGTTTCTTTCAACAGGTTAACGACGAGGTTTGCGTTGTTCATTCTTCATAGTTGAGTGTTCTATTTGTTTACAAAAATTGTTTAGTAATTGACTTGTCAATAAATTTATAGTCCAGTGGTTGTTTTGTAAATTTTCTATTTTAAAAAATGTTAAAAATTAAAAGCTAATCTTAGTGCTAAAAGGATGAGTCAATTTACATCAATTATATTAATTAATTTTAATAATTTATAATATTATGATTGATAATGACCCAATGGCTAAACGTTCTACAATAAATATTATTTTAAGGGTAGATTTCTGTTACAACGTAGCTATTATTATTAATTATTAATTATTTTTTGTCTTTTACTTTCTAAATTATTACTCTTTGTTGTTTTATGTGATTGTTACATCGTTTTCTCACAATTAATTACATGTTTTATTATAATATGTTGCTCTTAGTTCACACAATCCTTATATTAAAAAAAATAATTTCATTACTAAATAATTCAATTTATATCTTTAAAATTACGGAAAATAACAAATCAATCATTGTACTATAGAATTATTGACAAGTCAACTACTGAATAATTTTCGATAACAGCTTGAACATTGATATAAGGGAAATTGATAGAGCAAACATCGCGGTTACATTTTTTGTTAAAAAATATTGTTGCTCCGCTGTGGAACGTATTTTTCTGCCGCAGAACATTCTCTTTCCACTAAACATATTTAAAATATTATTTTTCTGCGTATGAAATGATTACTTTCCGTTGCGGAAAGATAACGTTCCACGAAGGAACGACAACGTTCCGCAATAGAACGACAACATTTTGCTGGTGAAAAATGAGACATTGGTGTGGAGTACTGGATGATAACGATGGACCAGGAAGAGAAGATGATGATGAAAACTAAACGATGATAATAGACTAGGAATAGTCATGCCAACGTTCGACAACATTTTCAAAAAATTGAAAGCGCGTTAATTCTTTTAACAGGTAACAATGTTGTTTGCGTCGTCTATTTTTCATAGTTCAGTCTTTAAGTTGTTAGCAAAAATTGTTCAGTAGTTGACTTGTCATTGATCACAAAGTACAATGATTGATTTGTTAATTTCCTTCCAATTAATACCACTACTCAAATAAATGTAAAATTAATCGCATAATTTTTGGAAAATCAAATTATTCCAACAATTTTAATGAACATTGGTTCGTCTGATCTTATCTTACTATAAAAATTACGATATAATAACTCCGATATAATTATATAGTTGCGATCCTAAGAAGAAAAAAAAATGTAACTCCAATAATTAAAAAAACATGTGAATAACGATTGGACACAATTTAATTAGATTAATATTAAATATATAGTCTAATCTAAGAATATGTCTTTTTGTTTATACATTAATTATTATAATATATGAATGAATAAATAACAAGTTAAAGTCTAAAATTAAAATATAAAATCAAAGTGTATTTAACATTAGGATATGCAAATAATTAAAGAAATAGGATTTTTAATTACAATTTTACTCTAGTTTTTTAGAATTTAAAATTATTTTTGTTTATATTTTTTTTCTTGTGAATATATAAATATGATATAATTAAGGATATTTAGCCAAAAAATAAATAAATAGTGACAAACAAAATATTAAATTAATTTTACAAATAAATAAAACTCTGAATTATGAAAAATGAAAAAGAGAAACTCTGTAGTCACATTTTCATTATTCATTTCTCTTGTTTTCTGTTAAAACAAGTATCTTGGACATCTGCACTGTCTGCTCCAACTCGTAGACAGCGTAGACATCCGTGACACGTTTTTTTAACAGAAAACGTGACTGAAAATTCTATATTTTTTTTTCATTTTTTATATTAGAGTTTAATTTGTTAATAAAATTAATGTAAGATTTAATTTGTTGGGTAATCATCCCATAATTAAAGTATGGTATTAAGTGAAAATCATTAATTAAGAAAGGCAAAAAAATATAGTTAATTGGACAAGAGAACCACCGTAGTAGGTTGGACGTAATCTCCTCCTCAAATTTTCCCTACCCTTCGCACGGGGGGGCCGGGGGGAGTGTCGGTGGGCGTGGCAGGTGAGTCAGGGTCCATAACTTTGATGACGGGGTTTTGGAAAAACATGACTTTGATGTGATTTTGTACCATAAACTATTCTCGTTTCCTGCCTTTTAAATAATCACCTTCAAAGTTTAGGGTTTTTTCTAGTAAATATTATGGTTTTTTTTTGGGTTAAAAAATGTTATCGTTTCGTTACGAAATATTATCTTTTTCACGGTAGAACATTGTCTTTCGACTATACAGATTTAAAATATTACTTTCTGCATGTGAAACGATTACTTTTAGCTGCAGGAAGACAATGTTCCATGGAGAAACGACAACGTTCTATCTGCGGAAAGATTACTTTCCCTACCAGAAAGTAATCTTTCCGTTGCGAAAAATGAGACTTTGGTAATGAGCATTGGACCACGACGATAGACCAGAAAGAGAAAAAAGAAGATGGTGATAAGAACTGGACGACGACGTACGAGGAAGAGCCATGCTAACGTTTGACAATGTTTTCGACCTTTCAAAAATGTGAGAATTGTTTTCGACGACGAGAAAACCGCTGAAGCTTCGTATTCTCGATAAGATTGATTCAATTATTATAATTTTAGCATAACATGGAAGTAGAATTAAAATTACGGAGACTATATTTTAGCATCTTCTTCGCCTACCTGTTTCTTTCAACAAGTAACGATAATATTTGCGTCGTCCATTTTTCATAGTTTAGTGTTTAAGTTGTTAGCAAAATTGTTCAGTGATTAACTTGTCATTTATTTTATAGTACAATGATTGTTTTGTTAATTTTTCTTTTTAAAACTTGAATTAATTTAAAAAATAAATTAAAATATAAAATAGTGAAATGATCTTTGTCCCTATAAAAACTATTAAATTCTTAATTCATACTATCAAATAATAATTTTTATATTTTATTTTTGAATAATGTTATATTTACTCTATATTTTTTTATTTCCTGACAAATATTAATCAGTGTAATTAATAATTTATTTTAACTATATGTAATTTTTTAAATTAGTTGCACCAATCAATATTTGTCACGTAAGAAAATAGAAAAAAAAAATATACATAGAATTACTCTTTATTTTTTAATCATTTTAAAACTCTAACTAATTTTTCATTTTGTTTAAAAAAACAAATAAATTCTTCCAATGATTAAAAGAAAATGAAAGACAACCTTATTAATAGGAAAACATGACATAAAGGTCTTTGTAATTTTAGATATTTTATAAATAAATAAAAATAATTCTATGGGTATTTTTGAAAATTAACCATAGTCAAATTCGATTTAAATGTTTTTATTAACGAAATTCAACAAATTGTATTTATTTATTCGATTTTGAATTGCTAAAAAAAATAGTTCAAAGTTTTCGATTAATACGTTTTCAACACGTTAGTTCGTATGTAAGAGTAGAAATCTTTTTTACGTCCCAAAAATCTGAATTTTTACATTTCTTTTTTTGCGTATAAAAAAAAATAAAGAATAAAAAATAAGAATTCTCGATTATTTACGAATTTTTAAGCTTATGAGTAATTTGAAATTATAAGATTAATCGAAAAAATCCGTACAAGCTCAATAAGATAAAAGACGATATGGCAATGTTGATTAATCATAAATTGAGAAAAAATTACTAATATTTAGTTAGTATTTAAAAATTAGCTGATAAATATTACTAAGTAAATTATTATCATATTTATCTATAATTTATATGTATTTAAATTTGCAAAAATATTATTCTGTAAATTTAGTTTTATATTTAAAGCATTAATAAATGCGAAATTAACAAATCGATAATTGTACTTTGTGATCAATAATAAATTAATTACTAACATGTTTTCGCTAACAACTTAATTACTTAACTATGAGAAATCGCCGTTAGCTTTCTGAGAATTTACAGTGGAAAAGAAACAATACCCATGAAAACAACTGCAAGAACTCAAAATTTTAGAGACTTTAAGTGAAAAAGAATTAATATTCATAGAGAATGGATTTAGAAGATTTCAGATTTTATAATTTGGAAGATTTTGTAAAAGAATATTAATATTTTAGATTTTGGATGATTTTGAATTGTTTTACTGTCCATGAGAGAATCACAGCTTGTTTGTATTGTTTGTGTTTTTCTACGAATGATACAATGAATTTTTTTTTTATTTGCAGACTTTCCTTTGTGCAACATTGTCTTTCTGCAGCAGAATATCGACTTTCTTGAGTTCTATTTCAAAAACTCACTTTCTGGACAGAAATACAACGTTTTGCTGTGAAAAGTTAACATTTTTTAGAAGAAAGACAACATTCTGCAGAGGAACAACAATGTTATTTAACGGAATATTTAACCATGATGTTTACTCCGTCAATTTTTTATAGTTCAATGTTTAAGTTGTTACAAAAAATAATTTAATAATTTCAAAATACAGTGGTTGATTTGTTAATTTCTTTTTATAAAGGAAAATTCGCAGATTTAGCTCAACCATAACCCGTCTAATTTTCTCTAATAAATTTGTGTTATTACATTTGTCAGGTGGAAGCGCCCCATTGGGCCAAAAAATTGTGGCTCTTAACAACGAACCAATAAGAAGCTGTAAATAATAACTGTGCCGACAAACCACTTTAGACAAGATAGACTCGACCGCATTATATCTTTCCCTGGTTCTTTTCAAATGATTTGGGAAATGAGAACTACGAATTTACCCTTCGTTGTCCACGCGTCGAAATGCTACTGGTGGACTGGCCTTTTAGAATATGATATTGAATTCACTGGAACATTCTTTTCCATATGCCGTAGTAAATGCCTTGTTTTGAACACAAGCTTTGGCGGCTTTTGTTTTTTCCAAGCTTTCTATTTTTTTTTAATATTAAAATAATTAAAAATTATCTATTTTTATTTTATAATAATAATATTATTATAATTTTCAACATAAAAAAAGAAAATAATTATCAAAATAATGTTTTTATTACGAGATCAATGATAAAACGACGTTTAACTGTTCTCAGACGTTCGCAGTTGGACTTCGGGCGAATTGCTGGTCCAGAGACCAATTTTGGGTCTGGACGCTCTAGAAAAGTTGATTTGTCATTGACCCTATCGTTAAATATCCTAAAAAATATATTTACGATATTTTTACTAGCATTGCACGACAGGGCAGGAGTAAAAGTGGATAGTTTATCGAGCACGCATAATATTACTTCGCGTAAGAATGAAGAACTAATAATATATGATTTTAATAACTCATAATGTATGATTTTAATAGCCAATGTCAATTGTCACATAGTTTTGTAATTATTATTTAATTTTAATTTAATATAATTAATAATATTTTGTTTATTTATTAAACTTCCCACAGCTAGGGTAGCTGGCGACTCATCTTTCAAGTCATTGCAGCTCTCTCTCTCTCTCTCTCTCTCTCTGGGTCGTAGCTCTGCCAACCAGAGATGACGACCGGAGAGAGTTTTTCTTTAGGTGCTTGAAAATTCCATTTGCTTCTGCGATTTCCGCTTTTGTTTTCTCGGAAAAATGGCTGAAGTTTGAGATTCTTGGGGTGTTTTCATCATTTGCTTTTACTGTGTGTATATATATTCTCCTGGCAAAAATTTCACGGCTGTTTTCGTTTGGCTGCATTCTACTCGGAGATCTGTTCTTTGAGATCGTTCAGATTTTCGACATTTGCCCTTTTCGTTCCACTCACTTTGCTTCACTGGGTCAGTTTTCTTTTGGATTTTTTTCTTAGCATTCTTCTTCCGGTGGTTCAATTTTTCGGACGATTTCGTTCGAGCGATTCTGTTTTTGCAGAGAAACTCCGACTCTGGAAGAAATGGAAGCGATGTGTATAGTTTGAGAGTCGTTTTCTTTATTGGTCGATTTGGTGGCTTCATAATCAGGAGATTCAATAGTTCTTCCAACTGGGCGACTCTCAAAGATCGGGGAATTTTATTTTATCAAAGATGATGAAGATGACAGTTGGAATGGCTCAGATTAATGACGGAGACGAGCAGAAGCCATTAGATTGGGAGATGAGACCCGGAGGAATGCTGGTTCAGAGGAGAAATCCAGACTCAGACCGTGACTCCTCAGATTCTTCACCTGCACTTAGAGTTAGGGTTAAGTACGGCTCATCTTATCGCGAAATTAGCATAAGCCCTCAATCCACATTTGGTAATTTCTCTAAATCTTCTGAAATCTCCATTTTCGTCAATGATTTTGAGCTTTTCTGTGTTTGATTGTATTCCTGCTGCAAATTAAACTCTGACTAAATTGAACTCCTAACGATTCTCTTCCCCCGTGTTTTATAATTGTTTTAGTTGTGTTCTTGAGCTTAATTTGAACTTGAAATGTGAATTTTTGTGAAGGGGAGTTGAAGAAAATGTTGGTGGGGCCAACGGGTTTGCACCATGAAGATCAAAAACTGATATACAAAGGCAAGGAAAGGGATTCAAAAGCTTTTCTAGATATTGCAGGGGTGAAAGACAGATCAAAGATTGTTCTTGTTGAAGACCCTCTCAGCCAAGAGAAAAGATACCTCGAAATGAGGAAGAAGGATAAAATGGAGAAGGCTTCAAAGGCAATATCGATGATTGGCCTAGAGGTCGATCGACTGGCCGGTCAGGTAACTCTCGATACATTTTGTCGATGATAAATTGATTTTCTTTGATTACGGAGCTCAGATTTTGCTTTCAATGTGTAGGTCTCCACCCTCGAATCCGTTATTTCGAAAGGCGGGAAAGTCGCCGAGAAGAATGTGATTAATTTGATCGAGTTATTGATGAATCAATTGGTTAAATTAGACGGTATTTTGGGTGACGGCGATGTCAAATTGCAGAGAAAAGTGCAGGTAGCTGAGTTTTTTTTCAATTTGGGTTTCCACGTAAATCTCTCGATGCATAGTTTTTAGTCTCGATATAACTTCTTAGTGACCCGTTTCGATCAATGATCCAAAAACGTATTCTATCTTCGAGCGAAAAGTCGAATCATTTCATTAACATCTTCAAACGTTGAATATTAATTTTGAAGGTAAAAAGGATTCAAAAGTATGTTGAAATCCTTGATGTGTTGAAGATCAAAAACTCCATTCCCAACAGCAATGGAAACCAAGTTCAACAAAGAAAAGCCAAAGCTCAAGAGCATAGGCTCGCGCCCATTCTTGAACAAAAGCCGACAAATTCTACGCCGAAAAACGTCATCGTGACGACAAAGTGGGAGACGTTCGACTCAGCTCCGTTGTTCTCGCCAGCCTCCTCGACGTCCGAGTCGATCCAGGGTGGGAAAAATCCCGACCATTCGAGGTTCGATTGGGAAGAACTTCTCAAGTGAAACTCGAAAATATTTTTTTATGCTTTATGTGTGAATTTTATGGTGAATTTCTTCCTTATTGTTGGTTTGCCTTTGTCAAATATCTTGTTCATTCTTTTCTCTTTTTAGTTATCATAAAATAAATTGGGTTTATGGAGATGTTATAATTGTAAATCTAGTAAACTCTTTGATTATGTTGTCAGAAGACACAAACGGTTACCTGTTAAAAGAAATATTATTGTGAAGATGATACCGAAACATTACTTTCTTCGATTCTAATTTTACTTTAGTTTTATGATAAAATTACAATAATTGAAACAATCTTACTGCAAAGACGATATTGGGAAGTTCCGATATGATCTTCTCATCGTTGAAAACAATTCTCACGTTTTCAGCTTTACGAACATCTTTCGGTGGCTCACTCTTCTCGATTTCATCTGTCCAGTTGCAATTACCATCTTTTTTTTCCTCTGCTTGGTCTGTCGTCGTCATCGAGTGCTCATCATCAATATCTCACTTTCGCAGTGGAAAGTAATCTTTGAAATATGTTTAGCGGAAAGACAACGTTGCACCGCAGAACGACTATATTTTTAAAAGAAAACGTAACCGCAATATTTGCTCCGTTCATTTTTCATAGTTCAGAGTTTTATTTGTTAACGAAAATTATTTAGTTATTGATTTGTCATTAATCCCGTAATTCAATAATTGTTTTGTTAATTTTGCAAAATTAAATAAATAAATCTCGAGAGATATGATCGTTAAACATTTTAAAATGTGACATCAATAAGTCGTTATTTTATTAAGTCAATCTCCTATCAAATAAAGTGTTCTTGAGTATAATTAACCTCTAAACTTATCTTATAATATATCATGTACACTACTAAATAAATTATATATCATAAGATTAAGATTAATCAAATGCAATTATGTTTTATGATTTAATTATTTATTTAGAGATTGACTAAAGACCAAATCATTTGTCATCCTTAGTTGTCATGTATACGACTTGACACATCTAACATAACCATAAAAGATTTATTAGTTAATTATTTTGTTAATTTATGATGCGCAATGCATGTTTTTGCCACAATCATTTGACAATCATATCGATATATATATATTTTTTTAGAAAATTAACAAAACATTTTTATATATATTTTTTTAGAGAAATTAACACTACATGGGATCAATGACAAAATACATGCTAAATAATTTTTGCGAATAAATAAAACGATCAACTATAAAAAATGAACGAATCAAATAACGTTTCTATATTTTCCGTTGAATTTTTTTTTTTTTTTTTTTGCTGCGAAAAGTGAGTTATTGAAATAAGACTAAAAAAATATTACTTTCTAATCTCTATAGACAGAACAATTACTTTCTACTGCAAAAAGACAACATTTTAGCTACAGAAAGATTACTTTCCTCTGAGAAAAGTGAGACATTGATACTGAAAACTAGATGACAACAAACAGATCAAGAAGAGAAAAGAGAAAATGTTGGAAAGAAGTGGGCAAAAGAAATCAAGAGGGTGAACCACTAAAAGATATTCAACAATTTGAAAACATCGACGACACTAAGACCATGCAAAAAACTTTCCAACCCCGTCTTCACAGTAAAATTATTTTAATTATTAAAAATTTAGCATAAAACTAAAATAAAATTAAAATTACAAAACAACAGTTATATTTCTTTTAACAATTAACAACAAAATTTAAATCAATTATTTTTTATAATTAAATATTTCATTTATTAACAAAAATTATTTAATAATGAATTTGAACCTAATAATTTTGTTAACTTCCCTTATTTCTATTCCTTTACAATTAGAACCCATCTATTAAATGAGGTTATAATTTAAGATAATATCAAAGGAACACTTTAATTTAATTTGTTATTTAAAAGTAAATATAATAAATTATAAATAATTAAAATAATAGTAAATAACATACATCACTAAGAAAACAAAGCACTACCCATCATTTAAATATATATAGTGCATTAAAAATAAATAAATAATCCTAGCATGCAACACAAAACCTTCATTAAAACCAATCCCTAAAGCCTTTTTATCAAACACCATAAAATTACATTTGCTACCCTCACCTAGATACATTCGGATCGTCGCTCTCGCCGACAAGATATTCTCTACTTTGAATTATATGCCCATCCCAATACGTGCGTATCTATTAATACGAAAAAATTCTAGTTATAAACTGATTTTCTCAAACGATATTGGATTGTGCATCTCTTTCTCGGGTAGGGAAACTTACACATTAGTTGCAATTTTAAGGGCAAGACTTCAATAAAGGAACCAAGTTGATTCTGCAAAGCAGCACACATAATAAGCAGTCTCCACAGTCTAGAATAGAAGCATAAAACAATGTCCCGCACCATCAGACTTCGAATTGCCCACCATTGGGTGGCAAAATTCGACGTCTAAACTGCCGTGGGGGGGCAGCTAGTTAGGTTAACTTGACACTTTTATACTCAGTTTAAGCTGTAGCAAGGACATGTCAATAAACCACATCATAGATAAAAAGGTGTAATATATTAAGACGACTCACTGATAATGTCCGATTAAGATCTAAACCATAGTATCACAAAGAACTACAAACTAGCAATCGCCAGATCCTACAACCAAGTTCAGGAAAATGTACCTCTCCCCAACAGATGGTTAAAAATTGCAATAGACATTCATCTTCGATTATTGACATCATCATCATTCATCTACCGCTGGAGAGCGACTGTAGTTTCACAAAAAAGGTATCTATGTATATATCTTATATTAAAATAAATGTTTGCTGACGAAAAATAACAGTGGGGATTAAGGTACAGACCTGTTGTATCTCTCATGCATGGGGCTCTCTGGCCCACCATAGGGACTGTCCCTATTTTCAGGTACAGAATTGGGGCTTGACCCCCGGCCATTGTCAGAGTTGACCCTCTCCCGTTCGTAAGGACTGTGGCTGGTGCGACGATTGCCATTATCAGGACTGGCCCTCTCTTTCCCGTATGGGCTTCCACTACTAGGACCCCTAACATTTTTAGGGCTCCGGTTATCCCTTCCATAAGGACTGCAGCTGTTGTCATAATCATGGTCAGCACTTCCTCTCTCTCTTCGAGGGGGGCTTTGACTAGGTAGGCGACCATGATCGGCCCCAGCCCTCTCTCTTCGATGAGGGCTACGACTAATGCCACGGCCATAATCAGGGCTAGTCCTGTCTCTCCGATACGGACTAGTGCTGCGGCCGCGACCATAATCAGGGCTAGCTCTTTCTCTACGATAAGGGCTAGGGCCACGGCCATAGTCAGGGCTATCTCTCTCCCTCCGATAGGGACTTGCGGATCGCCGCCTTCTATCAGGTGACCTATCCCGATTCCTTTCAGGACTAAATCCATTTCTTTTTTCATCATCATCCCTGACGGCGTATTCAACAGAAATAACTCGATCCATCATTTTGCTGCAGACAAGAAAGCAAACTACATCAACATACAAGAAATTTGTAATCACCCAGAAATTTCACATAAAATACTTGCATCTGGAGGCATTCCCAAGCAAGCGCACAAAATAGAGATAAGTTGAACAATGATGGAAAAAAGCTGAACAAACCATGAAAAAATAACTCACCTCATATTTGTACTCTCCAACGCCCTAGTAGCATCATCTTGGGATTCATACTGTACAAATGCAAAGTTTCGCCGGATCCTTACACTCACAATCTTTCCATACGACTCAAAATGCCTCTCCAAATCCTTCGTCCTAGTATGATAAGGATCAAAGTTGATAACAAACAAAGTTTTGGAAGGCCTTGTATTAGTCGAAGATCTTCTCGATCCACCACCACTAGGCTTTCTAGTGCTGCCAGCACGCTCATGCTGCCAAACAAAGAAAAATAAATTCAAAATAATAAATAAAAATGAGATAATAGATTAAGAAGCAAAAAAATAAGAAAATCTGGAAGAAGAAAAACTACTTTGGTCCATTCAACACGAAGCCTACGACCCTTTCTACCAAATTCCCTCCGATCAAGTCCTCTAATAGCATCATCAGCATCTCTTTCATCCTCCATGTAGATAAATGCAAAGCCTGCATGTAAATAAATCCTGGGATAATATCACTTTATTTCTACATCAATAACCAAAAGGAATAGGATGAGAATCCCCCCGTCAAAGGATTCTTCATTCTGAGATGTCATTTCTCTCTTCATCAAATGAAGTGAACGTACAAGTATCCAAAAGTGGCAAAAATATTGGCAACCCCTTTGAAATATATAAACTAAGTGACCAGTAAAATTAGTAACAGACCTTGTGTCATGAACTAAATGATGTGAATGAACAAGAATCCAAAAGTGGATGTCTCATGGTGGGTCAAAGGATAGAAAGAGCCTTCTCGATCTATTCTGCTGCCTCAGCTGTGAGGTCGGTAATGTTTCAATCTCAAAACATATCCGTAATTGACGGCTGGGCGAAAGTCATGTGAAATGAAGGACAATATTGACGGATGGAAATGTGGGATGGTACTACCATTGCGGATTAGAGTGAATCTTCGTGAAAATAAGAAGAAAATCGAATCACAAGCAGGAAACATAATTCTGAATTCCAACCGTTAGCCAGGAAGAGTATGGATGTGCCAAGTTAATCCTGCGTCAAAGAAAATGAGTATGGGGTTTTATCTTTAAAAAACATGCTTCTGTTTTCTTATAACATTTTTGGAAACCCCCACAAGAACCAACTGCACGCACTGATCCATGAGTATAGACGCTTCACAACGGAATCGTCAGGCGAACAACATGACGGTAAGTGCCTCTTTTTCGTGTAAGTTTCACAGCAGCAGAAACACCTTGTGGCTGATGGATTGAGGGCCGTCTTGCGTAGGTCATACGTGAATATTATACAATTGTTGTTTAATAAATTGACATACACGGCAGATGAAATATTCGACCACAAGTTTTTTGTACAAAAAAAAACAAAAATAATTGATCAATCATCAATTTTCTGAAGATTTATAACTTTCTAAATGCCCTTGTTAAATCTACCACTAATAACTCACCAATATAACATGGTTTTACCATTATTGTCAATCCTCTTCACAGTTTACATAAGAGTAAAATTTGACCAACTCACCAATCTAACGTGTCTTAACCATTTTTGTCAATCTAACGTGTTGTTACCACGTCCTTTGGCTAGAAAAGTTATTAATAGATTAAATCACCATCCAGATACAGAACTCATGTAAAAATTAAATAATTATTATAATTTAAAATATTAGCCAATTGACCCAAAACAAGTAGAGTTCCCAGACTGAAACTGATAAATTCCAGACCATTAGAATGACTTAAAAATATGCAGCTCAGTCTCCAACAAAAATTCAAAACATAGAAGCAGAATTAAGTCGCAGAAAATAATCATGTGATACAAGAATAAGTAATACAAAATCATTTAAGTTCCCGAGAGAACTCACCAGACTTCATATCGACCCTGTCAACCTTTCCATATCTTCCAAAAAGCCTTTCCAGGTCAGACTGCCGGGCATCATACTCAAAATTGCCACAGAAGATCGGCTTCATTATACCTGGACAAAAGGTAGCACAGCATATCTTATTAAATAAATGGCAAAGAAATTTTTCTGCCATGACATGGAAAGTTCACAAAACTCAAGTATATATGCAAGTGCAAAGCAAAATTTAAAGAATCAGGCCCCACATAATATTTAATACAATTGATGATTAATGATCAATGCGACACACATCACATTAATGATTAAAAGACAAATTACCATTCAAGAGTTATACCCTCTCCACCCACAATATAACTAAATGGAGAGCGACTGGGTTGCCATTCAAAACTAAACCACTATCACTACCAGTTTCGAATATAACATTAAACTCAAATATTCTAACGTTTTATGCTGAATAAATCAACAAATTCTAACAAATAGCTGCCAAGATATTATGATAAACCTATGAAAGAAAGTACCATCTGTCTCTCGAAAAGAAACACTCAATCTTAAGATGTTAAAGTCGCTGGTTAGACTACCTAGAGACAAGGTCCCGAAATTTTTGTTTTCTCAAGGAGATTCGAGCCTTCCAATATGATCTTAAAATTTCCAAGAAGATAACTGCAATGCAAAAGATGGAAACAAAGAACAAGCAGATCTACGATCAAAAGGTTTTTCAAAAAGGAAAATACAGGTCTTTTTGTATCAACCAAACAAACATTGAAAAAAAAATCGTCACGGAATTTTCAGAAAAACTAAAATGCCCTCAAAGAAAACTGCACATACACAATCAAAGATTAAGGAAAACTGTTCGTCAACGAGAGAAACTACATAAATAAAAGGATTGCTCTATGCACTAGATTTTACCTTCACGAGGGAAGCAAGCTTGGAGAGACGAAAGTAAAATGTCGAAACCCTAAAACTGAAAGCTTTCGATGTCCCTCTTCCCCGGCGGCTATTGACTTTATAATTAGGATAGTTTGCTGAAAAGTCCTTTCAGTCTCCCATATTATTAAAACGGACGACTGCTAGTTAATTTTTGAGAAAATGACAAATCAATCATCATCGTTTATGATTGGTGACAAACCAACCATTATCCTTTTTTTTCTAACAAATAAACCACTCAACCATGAAAAATTAATGCCGCTACCATTACTGTCACGTTTGTCGTTAACGCTTTAATGACAAACTGCTGCGGTGTCTTGAGACACTGCCGCAGTCTCATGAAAAACTATCGCGGCAGTCTCATGACTTGCGATTTGTTAAAAATCTTTGATTCCAATTTGAAGACTTAAACCCGTGATTTCGGGGCCGAGAAAGGGGGGTCATGGGGTAAATTCGATTATAAGTCATAGATCTCTGAGAGAGCTTCAATTTGATACCTTTTGGAGCCGATATTAATACATGTAGCCAAAATTATGGTCTTTTGAAGTTGAAGAAGTAAAAAAATCTAATAAAATGATTGGATTCGTAAAACATATACATAGAGACTTTGAAGTAGCCATGAAACTCTCTGTTTTTCATGGAAACTTCAAAGTTCGCAGCAGTTCTCAGTTTTTAGTGTTTCATGGCTACTTCAAAGTCTCTATCTATATATTTTATTAATCCAATCATTTTATTAGATTTTTGATCTCTTCAATTTCAAAAGACCATAACTTTGGCTATAGGTGTCAAAATCGGCTCCAAAATATATCAAATCGAAGCTCTGTTAGAAATCTATGACTTTGCAAAAGGTTTACCCTATGACTCACCTTTCTCAGGCCCAAAATCACCAGTTTAAGCCCTCAAATTTGCGTCTCAAGACACTATCGCAGTTCGTCATTAAAGCATTAACGACAAATGTGATAGCGATGGTAGTGACATCAATTTTTCATAGTTCAGTGATTTATTTGTTAGAAAAAAAATTAGATGGTTGGTATGTCATAAACAGTAAAAAATGATAATTGATTTGTCATTTTTCCTTCATTTTTCTAAAATATGTAAAATACAATTATTAAAAGGGCTAATATGCTAATAATCTCATATCTTATTGCAAGAAAGTTTGGATATTGATGACGTATAAAATCAATAATTATATTTTTTTTAATATTTCGTATTTAATAATTTTAATGTTCAATAAATTATAATATTTCATAATTATGAAAATATATAAATAAATCCATAGTTTTGAATTTATTCAAAATAATAATTTAATTTTATCATTTTTTAAAAAAAAATCACATAATTTAAATAAGCCCAATAAGAAACCTAAGCCCATAAAACATTTAGTTTTGAAAGCCCATTTCTCATGTAGATTTCGAAGCCCAACATGGCCCGACCCTGCCTACCTTGCTCGAGATTACGTTTTTTGATATAACGAAAGATATCTCAGCTCACAATATAAAGAATGCTCTTCTATCAATTGTATAATCATTATCATTTAAGGTTATATTGTTGAATGATAACATTGTATCTACACACTGTTACATTTTGTGTGTTTGGATTAAGATTTATTTTATGCAGCAGAATGTATATTTTTTGCTGCAGAAATGGTATTTATCGCAGCGGATATTTGTCTTCTGCTGCGGGAAGTAAGTTTTTTACTATAACTATTTCATGTACTGGGTTCGTTGTGGAAAGAAAACAGGTCAGTTGAGGAAAAAATTTAAATTTTTTAACACAAAATATGATAGCGATGTTTGATCCGTTTATTTTTCATAGTTTAGTGTTTTTTTTTTTTTTTTAGCGATAATTGTTTAGTGGTTGTCTTGTCACTAACCTCATGTTTCGGTGGTTGTTTTTGTTAATTACCCTTTAATTTATTTAACAAAAGCTATTTCTTTTTTATTTTAAAATTCCCAAATTCAATTTTTTAGAATTTTACGGAAAATCATATTAAAAAAAAGAAATAAATATAATTGTGAGTCTGTGTATAATAGTGGTTGAATAACACAAATACGAAACATCAAAGGTTGTATTGTTGAAAGACAATGTTGCATTTGCACATCGTTTAGTTTGATGTGTTTGGATTAAAACTTATTTTTTGTAGCGAAATGTATATTTCTGTTGCGAAAATGACATTTGTCGCAGTAGATAATGCGGAAAGTAAGTATTTGGCTAGAACTATTTCATGTATCGGATTCGCTGTGGAAAGAAATCCTATATGTTGAGGAAAAAAATTAAAATTTTTTAACAAAAAACGTGATAGCGATATTTGCTCTGTTTATTTTTTATAGTTCAGTATTTTATTTGTTAACGAAAATTATTTAGTGGTTACTTTGTCACTGATTCTATAATTCATATTTTTTTGTTAATTACCCTTTAATTTATTTAACAAAATGTGTTTCTTATTTATTTTTAAAATTTCCAAATTCAATTTTTTAGAATTTTATGGAAAATCTTATTCAAATTCACACCCTAAAAATTTATGCTCCATTTTTCTAGGTGAAACATTTATTCATTCAATTACATTAAATATTCCAATTAAAAATGCACATGCTAGGAACCTGTAATATTTAAAAAATAAATTGAAAAATAAAAGATTTTACTTTTTTTTCTTTGAAAAGTTGGTGAAATTGGATGAAAGATTTAAAGTAACAAATAAATAAGTTTCAACTCTCAAGCATTTAATAATGCCATACTTTTTACTCGTGGATTTATTCGCTATGATTATTGCACATGTATCGATTTATCGGAACGATAATTTAAAATTTCGGTCGCGCTAGTAAAATACTATATGTTTTTCGTCAAATTACCCAAAATTTATTTTTCAAGATTTGCCTCAATATATATATATATATATATTGAATGAAAAAAAATTCTATTTATAAATAATTTATTTATTTTTTATTTTTTTGAACGATGTTGAATCAGACAACTCTTCTGTTATGTATTGAACCATTGCAAATAATTTGATATTGGGTCGTTATTGTCTTTACAATGCAAGTTATACGGTGCAGCTGATACAATAGTAATTTATGAGCCCTCGCAAATCATTTGAAATTAAGTCGTTATTGTCTTTGCAGTGCAAGTTTTACGGTGCAAGCTGATACAATAGTGATTTATAATAGTCATTATGAAAATTGAAAAAGATCAAATATTAAGATTGGAGGACAACTAATTGCCAAAAACAAAATGAGATTAAAAAAGAGATTAAATTAATTAAAATTATTAAACAAATATAATAATATTTAAAAAAGAAAAAGGGTATTTCCGCGATTTTCCCACGCCTTCGTTCATCCTTATAAACTCCGAAGAAAAAACATCGACTGTCGCGGAAGAACAGACATAAAAATTCCTCCTTTTTTGTTAAATATTTTAATTTTACGTGCAAATTATTGTTATATATTTTTAATATTCATGGCTGATTCTCCCTCTAAAACCCATCTCAGTGATCCAGTCAGCCCACCTCCCAATCCACCTCTGCCGCCGCCGTTGCCGCCGTCGCCTTCTCCAGCGCCTGTTGCTTTGCAAGAAAGAGTTCCAGGAGGAGACCCTGATCTTATAATTCCTTCTGTTCCTGTTGTTTCTCCTGTTTCAGTTACTTCTCAACTGATCTCGCCGGTGACCGGCAGGCATCCGGCTTACAGGGGAATTCGAAGTCGAAGCGGGAAATGGGTGTCGGAAATCCGGGAGCCACGTAAAACCACCCGCATTTGGCTTGGAACTTACTTGACGCCGGAAATGGCGGCAGCAGCATATGATGTTGCAGCCATTGCTCTGAAAGGCCCGGACACGCCATTGAATTTTCCGAACTTGATTCTATCGTATCCGATTCCAGCTTCTGCTTCTCCTGCCGATATTCGCGCTGCAGCAGCTATTGCTGCAGCGGCTCAGCAGCCAAGGCCGCCGGAGAGAGGCGGTGAAAGCTCCCAACTTAGCCTGCCAGTTTCAGAAGAGCTGCCGAGTGCGGTGGAGGGGGAAACATCAGAGTTTGTTGACGAGGAAGAGTTGCTGAATATGCCCAATGTGCTCGTAGACATGGCTAAAGGTATGCTGGTAAGCCCTCCTCGGATGAAGTCATCATCTTCCGACGACTCGCCGGACGATTCAGCCGGTGTTGGACTATGGAATTACAGTTAAAGAACTGAAAAATACCAACCAAATACTAGAAAAAAATTGTCGGCAGATGGCAGAATTTGAAGTATTTCTCGATCTTTACGTCCATGTTACCCTTTCGTGCGTCCCTTTCGTTTATGAACGAACGGGCGTATTGATTCTGCAAAAAGATATGAAAGCGTCTGTTAAAGTCCCTAAAAGCAGAGTCCTTTTGAGCGTTTCTCAATTTCAGATCCTCTCTTTCCTATTCCATTAAAGGGTTTCGTAGCTTCTACTATATTTAGTAAGAATCACCATGTTTGATAGACTCTAGAATAAAGAGCATGAAACTCCAGAAGCTCCGTTAATGGAGGTTAGGTTTCCGACTTAAGAAATGCCCACTTTTAATCAACCATAGTTTTCCTCTTTTTCCTGAGATCTTAAACTCAGACACAATGATTTTCAGGGTTTAGTTCTGAAACTGAAAAAGAAATGAAAAAAAGTATTGTAGTTGAGATTGTCTAAGAGAAGATTGAAGAGGAAGAAGAAGAAAGCCTGCAAAAATTTTAGCCCAGACTATTTAATATTCAGAAAAAACTAAGTTTAAGAATAAAAAATCTTAAATTTATAATTAAAATTAAAAAAAAAAAATTTAACAAAACAAACCCCAGACTCTGAGCTCAGCAAGATGTCAAATTTTGAAGAAATTTCGCAAGACAATCAAAATCTCGAATTATGAAAAAAAAAAAGCGACATAAATTTTGCAGTCATATTTTCTGTAAAAAACGTCGGTACAAACGTCGCTGATATTTGAGCAAAAAACATAGTATTTGAAGAAATATTAATTTATTTCCCCCCATTTTGGACACTCAAAAATGTGCAAAGATGAAGATAAATGATTAATTAAATGGTTAAGTTTGTGCCTTTTGGCCATTAATGATCTTTTAAACTGTGATTAGCATATAAAAATGAACAATTATAATAATACTAATGACACGTTTAAGTCACATATGCATGTTTAAAACGTGTTAAGCAACAGCTAAATGGTGTAGTTTAAGTGTTCGAGACAGCTAACGTTGTCATCATCAACATTAAAAAAATGAAAAATAAGAAAAAGGTTTGGTTTAGTGACAATTAGTTGTCAACCAAGATTCTCATGGAATATTAGTATTGCTATTGGATAAGGAGATTAGATTGTAAGGTGGATTGGATGGATTTATTTAGCAGAAGTGTGGCCGACGGAGATATCTTATTAAAAAATTAATTAAATAAAAAAATGAAAATTGGTAAAATATATGTTTCTTTGGAGGAAGATAAAAGTATAGAAAATAAGATTCGTATTTAATTATATAGGATAAAATACATATTATCTCTTAAATTTAAAATTAAATAGTTAGTAGGTTCGTAAACTTTATTTTTAGGCAAATAATTCTCTGAACTTATAAACGTTAGCAATTAAGTCCTCTTCGTTTAGAGTTTTATAAAAAAAAAAATCATATTTTTGTCACTTGATCTTATCTTTTAGGCGATTTCCACTAGGAAACAACTCCCGATAAACTTGTTTTGAAGATTTTTGTGATTTTTGACGTTGAGTTTTTCAACTTGTTTCTGTTGAGAAATTGTCAAAATAGCCAAAATCGATCTATCGGAACTTGGAAGTTATTTCTCTTTGAAAATCTCTCGAAAAAAAGTTCATGTGACAAATACGTGATTTTTTAAGCGACACTTCTAACGACGGGGACTTAATTGCCAACGCTTATAAGTTTAGAGGGTTATTTGCCTAAAATAAAAATTTAAAGATCTAATTGTTCTTCACTCTTAACTTTAAGAGTTAATTTATACTCTACCCAATTATATAAAAAACTTTAAATTAGAAACAAAATAACTAAAAAATTTTGTCACACAAAGCAAGTCGGTAACACACATTATTTTTTTTATTAATAAATTTTTAACGTAAGATTTTTTTGCGATATTCGAGCTCAATTTCATTATTGTTGACTCAATTATTTGAATCTTTAATTTTTGGCCACATGTACCATTTTCGTTCCATTGGTCTAACCAATAAACATTGGATGTCATTGCGCAATTTAAAATCTAAAGAAATAATATTTGGTAAATTTGAGTTACCACGAGTCAAGTTCGGATAACATTTGAATTTCTAAGGAGTGAAAAAAAATTTTATTTAATGTATATAATATTATATATTATATATATTAAATAATTTAAAATAAATTATTTTAAATAATAGAATGAAGAGTTTCCCCTTCCTTCAGTTGTCCTCACAAAGAGAGAGAGGTGAAGGAAAGAAAGATGAAATTGAAATCGCGCGAGACTGAATTCTGACGCTAGATTCACGTTCGTATCATTCTCAGCTTCGATCTTTGTGAAAGTTCTTCGCGGGTGAGTCTCAATTTAAGCTCGTTTCCCCGTTTGAAGTTTTGTTATTTTTGGATTCGGATTTTAAGCTAGGAAACTTGAAATTTTTATTTGTTTTTGTGTTGTTTGAGTTGATCTATAGTTTATAAGTAATGCCTCACTAATTGGTGGGGGAAAATGGAGAAGAGATGCAAGTTTTCTCATGCATTTTTGCCAGAAACATCATTCCCGATCGACCACTGTTCGTGTCCTGTTGACTACAGAAGCAAAGTGCTTCAGGACTGAGTGTTCGTGGCAAGTGTCTGAGTGTCCACGTCGGGCGTCCGCAACTGGACCTGGACGTCTGTATTTGTTTTGGGTGTCCAAGCTAGAAGTCCGCGGTAGGTATTAGGACAAGTCGTATGTGGTTAATATCCTTGTGTCTGCACCGATCGTTCATGACAAGACACTGGGCGTCTGCAGAGGGTCGTTCGCACTGAAAAGCGCTTTGGGACTATGCGTATGCGCTAGTCATCTGCATTGGGTCTGGACGACCACAACAACCTTTAGGGGGGAAATTTTATCGTCTTGGTGCGTAGCTATATATCGTTTCCTTTTGGTTTGGATTTCTAGTCCCGGTATGAGATCCCTCATTTTTTTTCCCTTGGGTTTAGATAGGAATTTCTAATGTTAGTTCTATTATAGGTTCAAATAATTTCACCGATTTCTAGCCGATAGCTAAGATATTTGCTTCTACTGGTAAGAAGAGCAACCGTAGTCGAAGTAGAGATTTTATATTATTTTACATTGTATCATGGTTTTCAAAACCCACGTTTTGTGAGCTATCGCATAGAAAAATTAGACGTGCTCTGTTCGACAGCACGTTTGCTTTTATACTATATGTACGCACGTTTGGATACTATATGTATCCAGACCAAGCATTTGTTTGATCACAAATTTAAAGGCTTAAACGATTGATTTTGGGGCTGAGAAAGGCGGTCATGGGGTTTACCCCATGACGATTATAGAGCTCTGAGAGAGCTTCGATTTGATACCTTATGCGCCCAATTTCAACATCCGTAGCAAAAGTTATTCTAGTTTGAATGTGCAGAGGTCAAAAAACCAATAAAAACATTGCATTTGTAAAACATATACATAACGAATTCGAAGTAACCATGAAACACAATTGATCAAGAATGCAATGCATGACAAATAGAGAGTTCTAATAGAGAGTTCCCAGGCCTTCAGATACTTGTTTCTTGTTTGCCTGGACGCCGCGGCGTCCAGTCAGTTTTGCCTGGGTTAACTTGAGTGCGATGTTAGATTTGTCAATTTCTCATACGTTAGTGGTTAATTTGTTAACAAATATACCACAGTGGTTAACTTGTTATTGATCAAAAACCACGATGGTTGATTTGTCATTTTCCCTTAATTCTCCTTCTCCTTCTCCTTCTCCTTCTCCTTCGGCGGCTTCTTCTGCCTGCGTAGTCATCTGGTATGTGGGGGGAGATGGTCCTTTTCTTCATAATCAAACAACCTCTTCCATTTGCTATATTAAGGGCTGAAAATGACGTCCCGGATAGGTCAGGAGAGGGAGGGACCTTGATTTTTAGGGTTTTATTTTATTAGGGTTTGTGCCCTTTTGCAGGTGGTCTCACCATCTCGCAGTATAGCCCCTACCCACTTGCTTGTTACCCACTTGCTTGTTACCCACTTTTTCTTCATTTCTGATCAGTCTAGAAATTCCATGCTAGTACATTACTCTACACTTGCTCAAGATCACACGTTTTGTTTTTAAAATTTGTCCTAACACACAGATTTTACTTATGAGTCACTTATCTTAATCACATTCAAGTGATATGAGATTTAATATCCTCTTGATATAAGCTAAGTCTTCCCAAATTACCTAGATTTTGAGTCATCCAACTTTTGTAGATTACTCGAGCGATGTGAGACTTGTCACTCTCCTGGTATGAGCTTATTTTTCACAAGACTGATTGAGATAGTTGGTGCCATAAAAAAATATCGATTCGATTTCGGTTCTGGTTCGATTTCAGTTCTATTCATTATTTAATATAATATATATTTTATATATATAATTTTTACCATTATAAATTTATGAAAAATAATTAAAACAAACATTTATTTTGACGAAAAAAATATAAAACCCAATTCTAAAATAATTCAATCAAATAATCAAGTAACAATAAATCTATTTAATAATTAGTTAATATAATTTATTAATATATTTACGGTATAATCTACTAATTGAATCATTAATTTGAACAATTCAATAATTTTACTAATAATAACTTAATTACTAATTAGTATATTAGCCATAAACCAAAACCACAAACCGAGTTTTTTTAATAAAAATTATAAATTTATCGGTTCGATTCGGTTAGTGTTGATTTTGAATAAGTCAAACTAAAAACCGAATTGATAACTTCGATTCCTACAAAATATAACCAAAGATCGGTTTCAGGGTGTTCAAAATCGATTCAAACCGAATCAAACCAACCGAATTGATCCGTTTCAGCTATGTTCACCAGTTTCAATTCGATTTTGAACACCCCTAACGAACGCTTACGATATTATAAGTTTCTTTCAATTGATTAAATCTGTAATATTTGTTAACAGACTCATTTTCGATAATTTGTCTGATTAAACCAGAAGTTTCCAATGAGTCATGCATGCGAGAGTGACAAAACGCACCGGTTAAAATGAATGCGTGACAATGTCGAGTCTAGGCATCGTGCCCACTATTACATCACCAAAATGAAAATGGGTAGGTTAAGTAATTGGAAGCTTTGATGAAGTGTGGACCCACGAACTCATCCAAAATTGAGCACGTGGCCCACACGTTTTCGCCGAAGAGAGGAGAGAGAGAGAGGGAGATCCGAAAGCGGTTATGCGAGTGTAACTGTCGAAAAACCGTGTTCTGCACACTGTTTGACGTCACGTCGAACGGGGTTGTTGGATTGTACCATCTGCCACGTCACTTTTGTCTGTTTCAAACTTGGAAGTCTCTTCCAAAGTTCCGCCGATTTCTCTTTTCCCCCGGCGATCTTTTCTACTCTCTTTTCAATTTATATTTATTTTTATTTTTATTTGGATTTATCATTTATTGCAAATAAAAAATAATAATGTAAATATTGTCTTTAATCTGTTAAAAAAAATTATTACAAAGACGATGTCAAAACATTACTTCTATACAATTCTAATTATACTTCAGTTTTAAGCTAAAATCGTAATAATTGAAGCAATCTTATCGAAAAGGCGATGCAGACAAACTCCAGCATGGTCTTATCGTCGTTGAAACAATTCTTACGTTTTCAATTTTTTGAACATCTTCTAATGGTTCATCATTCCTCTCGATTTCACCAGTCCAATTCTTATCACTGTCTTCTCTTTTTCTCTTTCTGGTCCGTCATCGTCTAGTTCTCATCACCAATTACTCAATAATTTTTAGCTTTATCTCAATAATTCACTTTCTACAGCGAAAAAACAACATTGCAACGGAAAGAAAATATTTTTAAATAGAAAACGTAACAACAATGTTTGTTATGTTTATTTTCTATAATTAAGTTTTTTTTTGTTAATTTCTCTTTTATTTTTTGGAATTTTTAAAAGAGTGCCTTTTGTGTTATAAAAAAGTAAAAACAGTAGCTTTCCTCCGATTATTAACCAATAATCGCCGAGTAATTTCATCATCGTCCCCTCGTAGGAAAGTATAAGACCAGACTGGGACCTGCCCCCTTGATCTAAAATTACATGGATTCATTTCACTTGAAGAAAAATCTTGTCTTTCAGTCAAACCTTTTGAATAAGTCAAAATAAATACACGTGTCACATAATGACAACCTCAACTTGGCAAGCTGGCTTCATCGAACTGCTGTTTCCTTTTATTGTCAAGACATAAATCCGTAAAAAATACAGCTTGCAACTCTCGAAACAGCCTGGCTCCGTCTGTGTTCTTCTCTGAAACCCAAACCCACTTATCTTCCCCTAATTCAGTTGAATAATTCAATCGGGTCCACCTTTAATCTGATATATTTAGGTGAATTCGTGTATATATTACCAAATGATTATCGGTCTTACTATTCTGGGTGATTTGCAGAGATCTTCTAAAAAAGGTTTGCCTTTTCTGCTTCAGTTTAATTACAATCATGGAGGTTTTCTCAACTCTGTTTGATTCGAATTGTGGGTCTTCGGAAAGAAGTGATATTAGCGGGAGGCGGAATTTTTCCGACGGGGAGCTTATTCTGGCGGCGAGCTCTCCGAAGAAGAGAGCAGGAAGGAAGAAGTTTAAGGAGACGAGGCACCCAGTTTTCCGGGGAGTGAGGAGGAGGAACTCCGGAAAGTGGGTTTGTGAAGTAAGAGAGCCGACTAAGCAGGCTAGGATTTGGCTTGGGACGTTTCCGACGGTGGAAATGGCGGCCAGAGCCCATGACGTGGCAGCAATTGCTCTCCGCGGCCGGGCCGCTTGCTTAAACTTCGCAGACTCTGCATGGCGGCTTCCTGTGCCGGCATCGACAGAGGCCAAGGATATTCAGAAGGCAGCGGCGGAAGCTGCAGAGGCATTTCGACCACGGCCAGAGCATGAGGAGTTCAATCCCGATATATTCCCGGCAGAAGCGCCGGAGAATGTCTTCTACATGGACGAGGAGGCTGTTTTCGGGATGCCAGGGTTGCTGGCAAACATGGCGGAGGGAATGCTATTGCCTCCGCCTCAGGGGGAGGAAGGGAGAGTTGATGACGCCGATTTCCATGCTGACGTGTCATTATGGAGTTACTCTATATAAAAAGATTAAAGCAAAGGAAATTGTGCGGTCGAGAAAATCTAGTCTCTCCGATATTGTAGGAAAGAATATCCTCCTATAATCCGTACTTATCACTTTTAGAACAGTACGGTTGCACAAAAAATATCTAATTTTTAATTTTAATTCTTAAAAAAAAAAAAAACCTTATAACTTGTGATATGATTGTAATTCGGGAATGTTCCACCTAAGACTGGTTGACGAAGAGTTTAGCTATACGTTGAGAGAGGATCGGTTTGAGAAAGTCACTCTAAAGCCAGTCTTTGCGTACCAACTAAAGCCGCGTACGGGGCCTGCTTCACCAAGAGTTCTGAGTGGGACTCGAGCTCCAAGATCGTCCCGTTTGAACACAATGCGATCTATTGAGCGTTCTGAATTGTGCTCAGTCGATGTGCGATGACTAGCGTCATCCTCCCTTTCATGAGATGGTTTAGCGCTTCCTGGACCAGTCGCTCGCTCACTGCGTCCAATGCACTGGTCGCCTGCTCAAACAAACACAAATATAGACACCTCACATACATTAGTACGCTATTAAAATATCTGATTAAATAAGAAATATGGTTTATACATTCTGAATTTAACGATTAAATTGAATATAATGACCAAATTGCTGACAAATAAAAGGTAAAAGAAATAGTTTAAGGACTAATATGCAAATAACTCCAAATGTTTCGCTGTAAATTACACTTCACTAAAAAAATGATTTATCGCCACTCACCTCATCGAGTATCAAAATTGGAGCGTTTGAGCAAAGCTCTAGCAATGGCAATTCTCTATACATCTTGAAAAAAAAAAGTATAAGTAGAAGTATTCCTTCACACAAATACATTTGATAAAACACGCATTTGCTACCATATTTGCCTTTGACCGCCGCTAAGTAGACCGCCATGTTCTCCGACGAGCGTGTCATAACCTTTTGAATATTAAAACGTGAATTTCCTAACTTGACAAAACCAAAATCGATAGACTAACGAACCAAACCTTCGTAAATAACTGACCTGTTGAAGTGAATGATAAACTTGTGAGCATTTGCGGCTTTCGCTGCCTTTATAACTTCCTCCTTGGACACATAATCGTCTGGAAGCCCATACACAATATTTTCTCCTGTAGATACTGAAAAAAGAACAGGTTCTTGTGTCGTTAATCGATTATTTTCAGATAAAAACATCAATTTTTCATCAGAAATTTCAAATACATCAATAAGATTTGAGCTCCGAATTAAAACTAACTTGATTTACAATTGAAACAGCTCGAGCCCATTTGGTCTTGTCAAACGTTCTAATGTCTTCACCGTTAACCGTTATACGTTATATGACCTCTTGTCGGCTGTAGAAGGAAAGACATTAATCTCATCAAAATCCTACTGAAAAATCAAATTATATGACGACAAGTGGAAAAACCTCGTAGAATCTCGACAAAAGTTGTACTATTGTACTCTCTCAATATAACTCTCAAGTTTAGGAATGAGGAGAGTAGGTTTACAAGCTCACAAAATAGTATGAGAAGTCAAGTATGAAATTTGGTAGAACTTTGCTACTTCTCTCGGTTCGTTACGTTGAGCTTCGAAGTGCTTCTATTTATAGACACCGACTATTTTTGGTCATCACTTCTTTTTTGTCGACTATATTCGACCATTAAAAACTAGCCATTGTGTCTGCCATGCATTTTCGGTCCCATATCTTGACCGGAGGCTCGACTGCTACATTGTCTGAAAAACCTTCGGAGCATTCTATTTACACATTTGGTAGCATTCCTTGATTGTTTCGCTCGACTGCCTCGCGTCCGCAAAATGCACGAAAACTCTAGAAGCAAACTATTGAGTTTTTCAGTCGCCATTGTCGTCTTGGTCCTTGACCACGCTACGTCTGAAAAACTGCATAAAACATCCAGAGGCAATTTGTCTAATTATTCGGTCGCCAACCTCAACCGCTTCGCTCGACCGCATATCCACCGAAACCTCTCGGACCAATCTGTGATGCTTTTCTGTCGTTGTTCTCGACCGCGGCTTCGCCGCTGTTTGATTGAAAAAGTTAGGAGCTTATTGTGTTGTATTTCTGTCGCATCTCTCGACCAGACCATTCGATTGATATGCGACTGAAAGACCAAAACCCAGTTTTGGTCTACCATTTCACCGTGTAGCTCAACCACAGCACCACCTCCTTTACCAATCCTGATGAGAGAACCACAAATATATCAAATCTGAGACCTTTCAACGATGCGGAAACTAGAATTAGGATTGCCTTTGAAACAAGTATAGGAGCTTGACCCGTTATCTTTGAAAAGATAAGAATCAAAACTATCAAATTGAAGAACTTGACTCTAACCAAACTTGTTGATTAGAACTAAAGTTATCAAGTTGTGGAACTTGACCATAACCAAACTTGTTGATTAGAACCAAAGTTATCAAGTTGATCTTACAAGTTTAAACTTGAAGAAGATCTAATTCTTCACAAAGAACCAAAGATAAAATTCTCACAAGAACTCTCAAAATTTGTGTCTATTCATCCTCCTCAAAAAAAGGAACAAACTTGTGTTTAAATAGGCTACAAACATATCTACATAAATTGGGAAATATCCATAAAATAATCCTAAAATATAATATTCTGAATCCTAGTGATTTGGAAGATTAAAGTTAACAAAAACAATTTTGGAAACTTAATGAATAAAATTAGGAAAAATAGGAAACTTTGAAGTGATAAGTTGGCTGCCTAAATTAGAGTTGAATCTTGGCAGATATCGAAATACTATTTGAATGATCAAATCTCCGAATCTTGCGATCTTGGTGTCTATGGAAAGCTTAGGATGCGTACTTTAATTTGTATGAAGACCACGTGTCCATGTAAAATCTTGATTTAGTCCAAATCATCATATCCATTTTGGTGCGCAGAAAACCAAGGCCCAAACTTAAACTTCATAACTTTTGTCTTTCTAGTTGGCCTATTTAGAATAATGACTCCCTTTTTTTTTGATCTTCTCATTGGACCTCCTATGTTTTGCAATGTATCTTGGCCTTTTGTAATGGTTTGGCTCTTATGGGTCCCTGGATCTCATCAAATCCTTTGATTTTCCTAAGTCCCACAATGATGTGCATTCGCTACTGGACTTAAATAAACATGTTAGCAAATAATAATATCCGTTTTGAGGGTATTTCTAATAAATAATTATATAAATATAATGAATAACCGTTTAGAACATTATCAATAAAAACATAATAAAGAACTTATTATTTCCATGAAAATAATCATCATCAAAATAAACTAAGTCTAACAAAAAGACTAACAAAAACAAGTTTTCTCATGCATTGCATATAGTTTAAATTTTCTATTGAGTTGGTCACTCACCCCAAACATCCTTTCATTCTCAGATAAGAGTCGAGGTGGTCAGGTGCAATAGTTGGTCTGAAGTTGAACTGAATGCCCCTTTTTTATGATATCTCTTAGGTGTTTTTAATCTTTGGTGAAGATTTTTGCTTTGGTCCTGTAAATAATCTAACTCTTTCCCAATATTTGTATTTTTGCACTATTTTTTTTTATAACTCATTGCACTATTTTCTAGTGCTTACTATATGGACTTTGGTTCATTTCTTGTGTGTATCAGTTTGATTAAGTCTTATGATGCAAAACAGACATTGAGCTGGCCGATCAAATGCTTTTCAAGAATCGAGTCGCTCAACCCAACGTTTCTACTAGGCTTGTCTCTGGGTGGTGACAAAGTCGGTCACATTTACCGCATGTACAAGGCTTTATAAAATTTGATCATAAAAAGTAAAACTTTAGAGTTAAAGACTTGTTATATGCCACTGCGATTTTTAGAGGCAAAGAACAAACTTTAAAAAATTATAACTTCTTTTAAAACCTATTTATATGAATTATTAAATGATAAAAATTGCAAATTTAATTTTGTTATTATATATAAATGGTATGTAAAGTTACCTTAATTGCTTATTACATGTATATTCTGATTAATAATAATAATCATAATCATAATTATTATTAGGAAAAATGACAAATCAACCATCATATTCTATTATTAGTGACAAATCGATCATCATCATTTTTTTTAACAAATTAACCACTGAACTATAAAAAAATGGCACCGCTAACATCGCTGTCACGTTTGTTGTTAATGACGACAAACCGCGGCAGATTGACGGCAAATTGCAGTGGCTTGACGACGAACCGCAACGGCTTGATGATGAACCGTGAACTATGAGAAATCGTCGCCGCGAACATCACGTTAACTTTCTAAAAATTGCAGTGGAAAAGAACAAATATCCATAAAAAAAGAAAGAACTCGTAATTTTATAAAAGACTGGAAACGACTTAATATCCATGGAGAATTGATTTAGAAAGTTTTGGATTTTGTAAAAGAATGGATTTAGAAGATTTAGGGTTTTATAATTTAGAAGCTTTTGTAAAGAATGTTAATATTTTAGTTTTCAGAATATTTAAAAGTGTTTTACAGTCCATGAGAGAATGTGTAACGACCCGGATTTTCATAATTCTTAAAAATATGTAAAAATTTAAATTTTCTTTTTGAAAGTAAATCAGAGTGCGTCTAACCGGATCGCTACTAACTCTTTCGTAAAACTCAATATAAAATCACATTTATTAAAACTTATGCGGAAGCGTGAAATCAAAACCATTAATGTAAAACGTTGTGGAAGCATGAATACAATTCAATTAAAGAAACCAAATCATTTAAATACGATTTATTACAACTTAACTTAATTAAAACAGTTTTTCTTTTACCCTTTTTATGTCTAGCCAGCCGCGAGCATCCCTCGAGCGTGCAAACCCATCATCCCTGCTTGCTATTGTTTGTTCTTTATCTTTTGCTACTCCTAGTTCAAGCATTCCTCTACGTACAGTACCTACATCTACACCACAAGCAACTGTAAGTCTAAAAAGACTTAGTAAGGAAAAAGGGAAATGCAATTATGAAATGCCTCTCTTTAGTTCATTTGGAATGGGGGCCACCCAAACCAATTCTTTCATTTACGTTTTCTTTCTTTCTTTCTTTCTTTGCTTTCTTTCTTTCTTTCATTTCTTTCTTTCTTTGCTTTCTTTATTCCTTTCATTTCTTTCTTTACTCATACTTCGAGCTGGAGATTAGAAGACCCGTATGGGATGGTATAGTGGGTCGGACCTAACCTCTTGTGGATAACTAGGTCCCGTTCCCGATATGGTAGGGGCATTTCCTAATTATCAGACTAGGACCGCTACCCATCCGCCTCCTAACTCCCTTTTCTTTTCATTCATTTCCATTATCTTTTCATTAACATTTTTCTTTCCTCACCATGCATGTGAGCACCACCCCCGTGGGAGTACTCCCTACTTTGTTTCTATTACATGATGCATGAACATACATTCTCAACCTAACATGATGCATGATGCATATAACATAACTTTAACAATTAAAGGGCACACATAAGTAATTGAAAACAAACTATACTAGAAGCACATAGAGTTGAAAATACAGGTAAAAGGAAGTAACTGAATAATAGCATTTGAAACGCAATATAATGAAGACTACTGATACTAGAACAATGCACAACAAGAAGTATTCATAATATTAAATTATAGAAATTATCATACTAATTATCCTAGTTAACTTCCTAATCCATTTACTTGCTTCTTACATTTATATCACTAAGTCATTATTTTAATACATTATCCTATTAAATTGAAACGCTCCCACATTGATTTTTATACTTGTATTCCACTTAACTATTCATGTCTTGGTTTAATAGAAATTAACATGCTAAGGACCTAGAACCGTAAGTAATACAAGAAAACAATTGACAAAACATCCATTCACTTAGTCAATGAAACTCTTAACTCTTCCACATTTCATTCATTCCCTTTTTCTCTTCTTTATTGTTCTACTCTCTAGCAAAGTAAGACATTGATTATGTAATTGAATTGCGCATTAAGAAAGTAACTGTAAAGTAAGACATCGTTAATGAAATTGAAGTGCACATATAAAAGAAAGTAACTGAATTAAGAAAGCATATAAAAGAAGCGACAATAACAGGACAAGCACATAGAGGCCAGCAATAATGTTGGAACACCCAATAGCGTTCAGCATAACAAGGGAAACAATTATATAACTAACTGGGAACATGTCTGGATATATATAAATCACAATAATAAAGGAGATATGACCGATCACAAGTGACGTACACATAGAAGTAAGCATAATTAAATTAACATATTCAAGAGGAATTATAATTATCATCTAATTAATTATCCTAATTAATATACATGCTCAAGGTTATAATTGGTCATTCTAGTCAATTTACATACTCGAATAGAGATTACGATATTCTAACAATTTACTATAGTTGATTAACATGTTCATTCTAGTTAATTGCATGCTAATTAAACATATTCATGTAACTTAACTTACGCATATTACTATCAATTCGCAATTTAGTTAACCAGGTTATTAGTTAAGTATGACATGACTATGTTAAATTAATATACTATTATTTCTCTAACTATTTGCATGCTCAAGATTAGTTAGCTACAATTGATAAAACATGATATAACTTAAATCTATTGATTAAACATTCTGCTCAAGTTAGTTAATTAAATATGCTTACAAATTTAGACATGCTATCAAAAGTCTAGACCCTAGTTCATTTTCATGCATCAAAAATTTATTACAATTATGCTTGATTGGTCAACAAACATGCTCAATTAATCAATAAACCTGTTCAACTGTATATAGCAGAATATGCACAAGCTGAATGAAGGAATCATGCTAGAACGAAGTAAGAATCTATCATGCTCTTAAATAGAATTGACGGCAATTTAATACGACGAATATATATACGACCACAAGTAAAGTACAAAAGGCAGTAGAGAACTCTTCTCAATTCATTCATGCTCATCGCCATTCATACACTCACCGTTCTATGCTCTTCACCTTCATCCTTAAGCATTCGTCACCGAAACTAAACATTTGTATTAAAGAGAATAATTGATAACAAGGAAGCTACACTATCAAACAATCAAGGAGGCAATGAGAAGATATTATCTAAGGAATCGTGACAGTAAAACAATCAAGAAACTAATAGTAGTAGAGCAACCAAGGAACTATCAATACCATCAACTAACAGTTACTAACATTAGGAATAAGATAATCACAGAGCACTTGACATAAACTCACGCACCCATACTTGTGGTGTAGGGCCTCAATGGCCAAAACAATCCTTAATCTTTACTTCGATTTAATCGCACGTTTGCACTTTGTTGTTATTCCTTTTTCCTCTTTTAACACCTTCACATATACCTTCACAATTAAAACCAATGTCAGTATTTCCTAATCTCATCGAGACATAAAACTCTCCATAATGTCACACAACAGCTTTTCAACCCACCAACACTATACAAGTTTATAACTTATCCCAGCCACTAGTACCAAAAATCATTCTCATATCATAATTTAACCACTTAAAGCGGATCATAACTGAATCATAAACCAATACACTTAACACAGCCCTTCAACCAATCGATAACAAGGAATCCCATTTCCCAGCATTTAAATCAAACCAGTGACCACATAACAGAGATTAATTCTTAACAACAAAGCGTGTTCGTCCCTTTGATGAGCATTAACAGATCTGAATATGGAAGGAACAGAGGGTACCCATTCCAAAATAGAAACGCAGAACTTCATTCCAACTTCATCAATGAATTAACAACTCAATAACAGAACTAAAGGCAGAAACTCAACATCCAAATTCGTCCAGAATACCAACCATAGTGTAACATCAGACCAGAAATAGATATAGGGCAAAGATTCATTACCTGCAGCACACCTTCGAAAGAAAATCGTAGCCAACCCATGCCTAACAGTCAACAATTCCATCCCGAGCCCAAGCTCTGCACTAACCAGAAGTTCACCATTGTCTCCTCATTGCACAAATTGAAATGAAGCAATCTAATTGAAAACTAATCCTCAACTGAACAGAACCGGGGGTGGGTTCTATTTTTGCTTACCAAAATCGGGAGATTTGAGGATTTGGAGCTTTGGGGTTCAGCTACTTGACGTCCAACAGCTCCGCTTAGTCGAAATCGTTCGGTTCTTCTTCATCGTCGCCGATCTGCCGTTGCACCGTCGTTGCTCGATCGTCGTCAATCGGCCATCGTCGAGCCTCCGTGGATTCACCGTCGAGATCCACGAGCTAGGGACTCGCAACCTCAGTCGCGACTCGCAATGCCCAAAGTTGTTCGCCACACGCCAGTTGTCGCGCGGAGGAGCCTTCGTCAGAGCTCGCCTGCCCACTGTCGCCGTCATCGTCTAACCTTCGCTCGCCATCTATCTCTCGGCCTCTCCATCTCCCTTTCTCATTCTGCAGATCTGAAAAATGGCATCCTTCCTCTCTCCTTTTCTCCTTCTCTATTTCTGCTCTCCCGTTTCTATCTCTCCCTCATTCTCTCAATTCAGATATGTAGATCCGAAATGGCCGGAGGCCATAACGCCAACTTCTCCTTCATCTTTCTCTCTTCAGAAACCGTAACACTTAACCCAATTTCCCCATTTTAAATTTGTTTCTTTTGAAATCCTAATTCATTTTAATCCTAATTTAATTAATCTTAAAAATTCATTTAAGTGTTAACGATTTATATAGAATATTAATCAACCCAAATTGTAACTCCCAACTTATCCTAATTATTGTTAAAAGATTATTAGAGGTCTAATTTAAATTTTTTAATTCTATTTTCTAAATTGATTTTTATTAATTAAATTGCAATTAATTCTTTTAAATTAAACTTAACGGTTATGACTTTGGTAACACCCCGATAATTATTCAATTAATCCAATTTAAAAAGTCGGGGTGTTACAGAATGTTTGTGTTGTCTGAATTTTTCTACGAAGAAGAGAATTAATAGTGTTTTTATTTGTATACGATCCGCCGCAGTTTAACAATTTAACCTCTGAACTATGGCAATTCGTCATAGTTTAACAATTTAACCCCTGAACTATCAAGACGTTCCGCTTCTGATCGAAGACAAAGTGCAACGATTCGACAACTATCCCCAGTGGTTTGACAACTATCCCCTGCATTTTAACAATTTAACCCCTGAACTATAATAATCCGCCGCTGTTTAACAAATTAACTCTTGAATTATGATAATCCAGTGCAGTTTAATAAATTAACCTCTGAACTATGATGATTCACCGCAGTTTAATAATTTAAATTTTGGATGATTTATAATTGTTTTACAGTCCATGAGAGAATGTTTGTGTTGTCTGAGTTTTTCCACAAAGAAGAGAATTAATAGTGTTTTTATTTGTAGACGATCCGCCGCAGTTTAACAATTTAATCCATGAACTATGGAAATTCGCCGTAGGTTAACAATTTATCCCCTGAAATATTAAAACATTCTGCTTCAGATCAACGACAAACCGCAGCGGTTCGACGACTATCCGCAGTGGTTTGACGACTATCCACTCCACTTTAACAATTTAATCTCTGAACTATGATTATCTACCGATGTTTAACAAATTAACCTTTGAACTATGAAAATCCACTGTAGTTTAACAAATTAACCCCTGAACTATGATTATCCACTGTGGTAGAACAAATTAAACCCTTAACAAACAACCTCTTCCATTTGCTATATTAAGGGGTGAAAATGACATCTTTTTCACCCCAGATGGTTCAAGAGAGGGAGGGACCTTGATTTTTAGGCTTTTATTTTATTAGGGAGGGACCTTGATATGAGCTAAGTCTTGTCAGATTACCTCAATTTTGAGTCGTTCGTCTTTCGTAGATTACTCAGTGGGGGTGCACAATCTCACGTCGCTTATGAGTGTAAAAAAGTGAATGGTTTATAAATAGATTTTCCATCTCTATTTAGTACAACGTGTTTTGGGCTAACTTCAAGAACAAAAACTGTGCGGATTTTGGCCCAAAGCAAACAATATTGTATTAGGAGTACTAGGGGACTTTACAACTCTACACTCTAACTGAAGACTACACGATTTCGTTTGCAAATTTTACTATAATACGAAGATTTTGCGTGTGAATCACTAATCTTAATCAGAGCCAAGCAATACGAGATTTGAAATCCTCTTGATATGAGCTAAGTCTTCACAGATTACCTTGATTTTGAGTCATTTGACTTTTATAGATTATCCAAGCGATATGAGATTTGTCACTTTCCTTAATATGAGTTAAGTCTTCACAGAACTGATTGAGATAGTTAGTTTCATGAAAAACATTTCACATCAACTGAAAAAAGCTACGTAAATAGAAAGAAAACATAGTACGAACTCTTGCGATATTATAAGTTTCTTTCAATTGATTAAAACTGTAATATTCGTAAGTTAGCAAATTTATTTTTTATAATTTATTAAACCAGAAGTTTCCAATGAACCATGCATGCGAGAGTGACAAAATACACCGTTCGAAATGAATGCTTGACAATGTTGAGTCTAGCATCGTGCCCAAATAAGAATATGTACCCACTATTAAATCACCAAAATGAACATGGGTATTGCTAAAAATTGAATCTTTTAAAAGTTTTTATTGATTTAAACAAAAAAAAAAAGGTCAAAAAGGATGGTGGGACCCACGCAATCATCCAAAATTGAGCACGTGGCCCACGCGTTTCCGCGGAAAAGAGGAGAGAGAGGGAGATCCGAGAGCGGTTATGTCAGTGTAACTGTCGAAAAACCGTGTTCTGCCACTGTTTGACGTCACGTCGAAAGGTGTTGTCTTGTACCATCTGCCACGTCACTTTTGTCTGTTTCAAACTCGGAAGTCTCTGCGAAAGTTCCGCCGAGTTTTTTTTTTTCCCCGGCGATCTTTTTTTACTCTCTTTTCGATTTATATTTATTTTGCTTTTTATTTGGATTTATCATTTATTGCAATGATTTATTCCGAATGGTTTTATTTTGTGAAATTAACAAAATAACCACTGAATTATGGAATCAATGCCAAGTCAACTACTAAAAAAATTTTATTAACACGTAAAACACTTAATTATGATAAATGAACGACAGAAACATCACTTTTAACATGTTGATAAACACACTGCCGCAAAGACGATGTCGAAACATTACTATTCTATAATTCTAATTCAACTCAGTTTTATGCTAAAATTGCAAGAATTGAAACAATTTTACCTCAAAGGCGATGTCGGGAAAATCCGACACATGGTCTTCTTATAATTGAAAACAGTTCCCACGTTTTCAAATTTTCAAATATCTTCCGGTAGCTCACCCCTCCTCTCGATTTCAAGTGTCTAGTTCTCATTACCATCTTCTCTTTCATTTTTCTACTCGTTGTCGACATCCAGTTCTCATCACTAATAAGTCACTTTTTGCAGTAAAAAGTAATTTTTTCTGAATCCTATTTTAATTACTCATTTTTTACAACGGAAAGACAAATGTTCCGTTGCGTAAAGACAAGTTTCTCTACAGAAAGACATCATTCTACAGTTGAAAGAAAATATTTTTTTAACAAAAAACGTAACAATGATGTTTGTTCTAATTATTTCCTATAATTAAGTATTTTATTTATTAATAAAAATTATTTAGTAGTTGATTTCTTATTAAGTTAATAGTTTAGTAGTTTTTTTTTTTTGTTAATTTTTCTTTTAATTTTTAAAGAGAAAAAAAAAGTAAAAACAGTAGCTTTCCTAAATAGCCTCCGATTACTAACCAATAATCGCCAAGTAATTCATCCTCCCCCTCATAGATATAAGTATAAGACCAGACTGGTACCTGCCGCCCCCTTGACTTAAAATTGCACAAGATTCATTTCACTTGAAACACAATCTTGGTTTTCAGTCAAACCTTCTCAAAAAGTCAAAAACAAGTACACGTGTCATATGTTGACAGCCTCAACTTGGCCAGCTGGCATCATCGAACTGCTGTTTCCTTTTATTGTCAAGACATAAATCCTTAAAAAATACAGCTTGCAAGTCTCGAAACAGCCTGGATCCGTGTGTGTTCTTCTCTGAAACCCAAACCCACTTATCTTCCCCTAATTCAGTTGAATAATTCAATCGGGTCCACCTTTAATCTGATATATTTAGGTGAATTCGTGTATATATATTACTAAATGATTGTCGGTCTGAACATTCTGGGTGATTTGCAGAGATCTTCTAAAAAAAAGTTTGCCTTTTCTGCTTCAGTTTAATTACTTTCATGGAGGTTTTCTCAACTCTGTTTGATTCTAATTGTGGGTCTTCGGGAAGAAGTGATATTACCGGGAGGGGGAATTTTTCCGACGGGGAGCTTATACTGGCGGCGAGCTCTCCGAAGAAGAGAGCAGGAAGGAAGAAGTTTAAGGAGACGAGGCACCCAGTTTTCCGGGGAGTGAGGAGGAGGAACTCCGGCAAGTGGGTTTGTGAAGTAAGAGAGCCGACTAAGCAGGATAGGATTTGGCTTGGGACTTTTCCGACGGTGGAAATGGCGGCCAGAGCCCATGACGTGGCAGCAATTGCTCTCCGCGGCCGGGCCGCTTGCTTAAACTTCGCAGACTCTGCATGGCGGCTTCCTGTGCCGGCATCGACAGAGGCCAAGGATATTCAGAAGGCAGCGGCGGAAGCTGCAGAGGCATTTCGACCACGGCCAGAGCATGAGGAGTTCAATCCCGATAAATTCCCGGCAGAAGCGCCGGAGAATGTCTTCTACATGGACGAGGAGGCTGTTTTCGGGATGCCAGGGTTGCTGGCAAACATGGCGGAGGGAATGCTATTGCCTCCGCCTCAGGGGGAGGAAGGGAGAGTTGATGACGCCGATTTCCACGCTGACGTGTCATTATGGAGTTATTCTATATAAAAAGATTAAACAAAGGAAATTGTGCGTTCGAGAGAATCTAGTCTCTCCTATATTGTAGGAAAGAACATCCTCGTACAATCCGTACTCTCAATTTTAAAACAGTACGTCACAAAAATTTATAATTTATAATTTTAATTCTCAGTCAAAATTATAATATTTATCATCTTCTTTAAAAAAAAATATATATATATTTTTGATTCGATATGATTGAATAGTTGTTTCCCTTGCACAGTGTTGAGAGAGGATCGGTTCGAGAAAGTCACTCGAAAGCCAGCCTTTGCGTGCCGACTAGAGCTGCGTACTGGCCCTGCTTCGCCAAGAGTTCTGAGTGAAACCCGAGCTCCACGATCGTGCCGTTTGAACACACTGCGATTTGATGAGCGTTCTGAACTGTGCTCAGACGATGTGCGATGACTAGCGTCGTCCTCCCTTTCATGAGATGGTTTAGCGCTTCCTGGACCAGTCGCTCGCTCACTGCGTCCAATGCACTGGTAGCCTACTCAAACAAACATAAATAGACACCACACATATACATTAGTTCGCTGTTAAAATATCTGATTAAATAGAAAATATGATTTACATGCACTAAATTTAACGAATAAATTGAATATAATGTCCAAATTGCTGACAAATAAAAGTTAAAAGATTCATTTGTAAGAAAAGAAATAGTTTAAGGTCTAATTTATAAATGACTCAAGATGTTCGGCTCTAAATTTTATCACCACTCACCTCATCGAGTATCAAAATTGGAGCGTTCTTGAGCAAAGCTCTGGCAATGGCAATTCTCTATACATCTCGAAAGAAAAAAAAGGTATTAGTAGAAGTTTTCCTTCACACAAACACATCCGAAAAGACCCATATTTGCTACCGTACCTGCCTCTGACCGCCGCTAAGTAGACCACCGCGTTCTCCGACGAGCGTGTCATAACCCTTCGAACATTAAAACGTCAATTTCCTAACTTGACAAAACCAAAATCGATAAATTAACAAATCAAACCTTCGTAAATAATCAACCTGTGGAAGTGAAATGATGAACTCGTGAGCATTTGCGGCCTTCGCCGCCTTTATCACTTCGTCCTTGGACACATAATCGTCCGGAAGCCCATACGCAATATTTTCTCCGACAGACACCGAAAAAAGAACAGGTTCCTGTGTTGTTAATTCGATTATTTTCGAATAAAAACATCAAATTTTCATCAGAAATTCCGAATACATCAATAAGATTTGAGCTCCGAATTAAAACTAACCTGATTTACGATTGAAACAGCTCGAGCCCATTCGGTCTTGTCAAATGTTCGAACGTCTTCACCGTTAACCGTTATATGACCTCTAGTTGGCTGTGAAAGGAAGGACATTAATAATCTCATCAAAATCCCGATGAAAAATCAAATTATAAGACGACGAGTGGAAAAACCTCGTAGAATCTCGACAAAAGTTGTACTATGGTACTCTTTCCGGCCCCGCTTGGACCGACCAAAGCAGTTATAGTTCCACATTTAATCGTTAAATTCAACCCGTTAAGAATTTCCACGTCCGGCCTTAACGGATAAGAGAAGTGCACATCTGAAGGAGAAATGAACTTAAATGAAAGATTTTTTCGCGGAAATTGCATGAAAAAAAAGCAAAATGTACCTTCAAGACGTATATCGCCGGACCAAGCCAGATTGTTGACATTGCTAGCGGATTTCAGAGCAGACATGTAATGCGTTTCTCGAGATTTGTCTTCCTCGTCGGAATCACCCCCGAAGAACAATTCGTACTTTTCGTCCCGGAGTTTCTTTTGCTGCATTTCTCTCTCTAAACCATAGGCAAGTGAATTATCGATTTCGACCCCAGATAAAATCGAATTAATTCTCTCTACTGCTGCCAACATTCCTCGGAGATCTCCCAACGTGTTTACCAATCCTTGAACCTGAACGATACGTAGTTATATATATATTTTTATAAGAAACTTTATATTAAAAACGAAAAATTACACGAAGTCGGGAAGCAAGGAACTCCACCCGTACAAGAATCATTTAATGAAATACAATTTCCTTCCTGACAGAAAGAACCATACTAAAAATGTACTCTTTCACACCACGAATGAGATAAAAATCGAAAAAAATATACGAGTGGGGAGGAAAAGGACTCACGGCAAACGTTAAAGTGAACGTATATCCGATGAAAGAGGCCACAGTTCCAACGGAAAGTTCGCCCTGAAAGAAGATAATACGAACAAAGACAATACGGAGGAAACTAAACTACTTCATCGATGATAAATAACAAACGATAAACGAGTTAAATTTAAAACGACAAATAAAAATCGAACAAAATCAGGAAAACGGAAAAGGTCTCACCGCCTTCACTCTGCTTCCTCCGAGACTATACAAGGCAAGAAGAGAAATATAAACAGCAATTCTCGTTACGGATTCGTTAATAGATTTAAAAGTCCCAAGCTTTAGCCCACTGCTCTCATATGCAAGAATCTGGGAAGCTCCAAAAGTATCCAACAATTACATAACAAAGATGGAAAACACCCTTTTATGCCAATCCATAATTAGAGATAATCTAACCTGCCGGCCAAACATTAACATTTGACGTTTCTCGCCGCTAAACGATCTTACCTGCGCGAAGACATAAAAGTTTGACAAAAATCTAAAGAAACTTTGTTGTCTTTTTATGACATCATTTGGAGACATTCTAGCAAGAAAATAAAGATTTTGTTAAGGAATGATATAATTTCCAAGTTTTAGAAAATCTGGATTTTTTTTTATGATTCATTCATGATTGTGTATAATCCATTGAGATACTCTACAAGAATAACAAATTAAATATAGTGTCTTTTAGGATTTATAAAAGTCTTTTCGTATTCCGTGTTGTCTCTTAGTATTCCGTTGTTATTTTTATTTAAAGGAGCAGTTGTATGGGGTTGAGGTATCGGAAAATTTGGGAATTCACTTGTGGAAGAACTAGCAGACCTCTTGAACGTCTGAGCTATCTTGCAATTTTCTGTTTTTACTGATATCTAAGTTGGTTCGTAATATTATTTTATCTTAATTCCATTTGATCGAAAGAAATAACTAGCACTTGATATTTGTTATATGTCCTGGTGGACCATTTCTCAATCTTTTCGCACAATTTTATTTTTTCACAAATATTTTATTTTACAAAAAGATATATCTACATGCAAATATATGCACGGGAGGAATTGAATGTATATGTATACATACACATACGTATATGTCTACATATACATATCTACAGATACATACACATAATAAAAACATATACGAAAAGCTTCCTACAGAAAATTCGATAAGTTATGTAATGGAGGAATTCAAGAACATACAGTTCGAATAGCAGAAAATGTCTCTGTCACACAGTCGGCCATGGATGCTTGGGCCAACCCATGAGCTTTAAAAACAGGAATAGTTGAACGCTTATATATGGCTGCAAGAATCAGAAGGGAAATATGTGACAAATAAAAACCGTCCTTAAAATTTCTCGAACGAGGAGGAAATCTCATACACGAAAGCTCGGCTAAAAATTATTTCAGATAGGGACTCATTAAGCTGATGAATAAAACGCGAAAACTTACCGACTAAAACTGAGACAGTGAGCATCAAAACACCTAAAATTGGAGCGAGTTGGGGGGACAAAGTAAATAATATGCATATTGTGCCAAGTACCTGCAAAATAGAAGGAAATAGGAGACTTACAATCGTATTAATTCTCAAAAAGTAGTAAATACTCAGATATATTAAAGGGTAAAATGTAATTTAGACCTTAACGTTTGAAATTATTTACAAATTAGACTTTAAACTATTTTTTTGACAAAACGAACTTCTACCTTTCATTTATCAACAATTTGGAATTTGCCGTCAATTTATTTGTCAACACGTGTATATAATATTTTATATTTAATCAGGTTTTTTAACTCGATTTATAATCTCTTATGTGATTTCTAACATGATTTCAAAATCTATCCATCTCTTAATAGAGTTTCAAAATCATCAGAAAGAGATTGATAGAGTTCGAAATCGGTTTAAAACACTTGATTAAATGAAAAATATAGCATATTCGTACTGAATTTAATAGATAAATTCATAGCAAAGTCTAAATTGTTGACATGTGAAAAGTGGAGGTTCTGTTTGTCCAAAAAAATAGTTTCAGGTCTAATTTGTAAATAATATAAAATGTTAAGATTTAAATTGCACTTTACTGTAAAAGAAAACTATAATCATCTTCCTGCTGTTGTAGCATCAATCTCGTATGGTATAAACTACATGAAAATTGTATCTTATAGTTCTGCAATCATACGACTCTCTATTAAATTTTTAGTGGCTAATCATGAAAGCATGAATTAATTAATAAAATTAGTGATTTAGGTCAAATGTAGGCAACATAAAGCTCACTTGGGCTTGGTGTAAAGTTGCTTGCCTCTGAAAGTGCTCTGAATCCACGATCTCTTGAAATATTCTCGCTCACCACGTCTTTAAGCGAACCCAAGTCCGATGTTAACAAACCCGTGATTTCACCAACCTTAAAAATAGAAAAACGATTTAGAACAACAACATATAAAAATGCAAACAAACGAGAATAACAAAAAAAAAACTAGAAATAGACAACCATGGGAAAGAAATGACACAAAATTACAAAGATAAATAATCACGACCGTTTGTACGCATGATTTACAAACGTGCAATCCAACAGAAAATTACAAGTTTCCCACTCCGGCTACTAATTTTACTAGTAATCTTTTGAGTTTTTCTTCTTTGAAAACGAAAGGTTACAAAATATCGGGGAAAGAAAACTCCACCCGAACAAGAAACAATAATTGAAAAACAATTTCCTTCAAACAGAAAAAGTCATATTAAAAGGGTAACTTTTAAATATTTAGAACTATAAACTCACTTAGCAATAAAAAAATTAACGTTATTTCATAAATCATTATTAAGAGACTTATCCCAAAAAATAATCTCATTTCGATAAAACGAAGTAGCCCAAAAGATAACTAGAATTATCCGTCTCCAAAAAAGTAGAATTTATTCTCTTTGACTGCAGGGAATCTCTCTCTAAGAACAACTAAAATCCATATTCAGCATTCTATCTTTCTCAGTTTCTTACATTCAGCTTTATTGATAACATACAATTGCAGCAAAAAAAATGTTCGTTTAATGAATTATTACTAAAAGACTTCGTTTGGTGGGGTAGAGCTTTAGCTGTTGCAGTGAATCTCATAAAAAAAACATTAGAAAAGGCAAAGTTATCAGAAGCTTATGCGCGAAAGCCATAATCATTTAGTCAGTAGTTTCACGAGTAAGAGATAGGTTGAGAGTCCAAAACACAAAAAATATTATCAACACGATCCTCAATCAGCATATAAAGATGGATTTATAATTTCCGTACCTTGAATCTGTCATAAAACTCCACCTAAAACCAAAAAACAAAGTATTAGAACGTCAATATTCTATTTAACGACGATACATGGCTCGTATGCATAAATATCACAGATAAAATCAACAAATGCAAGTACTGTTGATCGACTACATCTACATTAAATAACAGCATAGATTTTGCTCATATTTTAAAATCTCAATTCAAATTTCTTGTTATATATCCATAAAATAATCAGGTTTCATACGTAAATAGAGAGAATTGTGGGGATTATATGTAGAAAAATTGAAATTTGCGATAAGTGAATGAACTAATTAGTTTCACCTTTTGAATGAGCAACCTTCCAAAAATCTGCGCCCTTAATCTGGACATAACTTTCTCCCATATTGTGTTTATGTTTACGACAAAGATAATTGTTAACACCGGCTCCAATGCATACAAAATTCCAACCTTACTAAGTAATCTCCACAAAGGCTCCGGTCTTGCTCCTATAAGTACTTCGAAAAATCTTCCTACAAGATTGGAAGATGAAATTTATCTCATGACTTGTAAGATGAAAAAAATCGTCAAATAAATTGATAAATACCACTAATCCCAAAAGATTAAGTTATACAATACGGTTCATCTAATCCTTATATTAGTTTTCATCGTTTTAACTAATGGCCTTTACAAGTGAATATTTTAAGTTTTAATGGAGTTAAAGAGATGAGATAAGAATTCGAACTTAAAACTCATGCTTTAATGCAACAAAAAATGAAGATAAACCCGCATCCAAATATTAAAACATAAACAAATTAAATTCGAAAACTTCCATCGATCGGATTCTAATCTGAGATCTCCCGTCTTTCAATTTCATAATTACAGCAATCTTTCCACAAAAACCACGAAAATCTCCATTAAAAACCGAAAATACTCCTTTCTTTTCTTCACTCCTTCATTTTGTAGGCAAATGAAGCATAGTGCAAAGAAAATATAGAAATTTCCTATGAAAGATGCATTACAAGAGAATTACCATTTTCCTCAATATGCATGCCAAAGAGCAGATTCGGGTTTTCCGACTCATTCCCATATGCAGACGTCTCAATAAATCAAGATTCAATCATTTAGCCTAGCCAAAACGTGCTTTTGACAATTTTTTTTGTAACTTTTGTTTGGACAATATCTCCTCTATAAAAATTCTATTGGAGCAGCATTTTCACTATTGTTATTAGTTCTTTCCAAGCTTTGGTTTAGCCTAAGATTGAAATTATATATATGCATCTATTTCGTTTCTGAATAACACACTTGCCTACACTGGCGACGAAACAAGTCCAATAGAAAAAGTAGTTCCAATTTTCATACCAGAAAAGATAGGCATCGAAAGGGTGCAAGAGGTGCATCCAATGAGAGAAACCACACAAATCCCCATTCTCAGCTTGTGCTTCGTCAAAAGCCGCCACAATAGGCCCCAATGAATCACACCCTGCAACTGCGTCTGAGAATCCGACCCATTTACCTTCAAATCGAGCTCCCCCACAATCGGGTCCGAGGCTGGCCCTGTTACGTAAGCAGAGGTTGCTACCGTCGTCTTTAATGGCTTCTTGCGTAGAGAAATGACTGAACATGGCGGAACTGGTTTTGGCAGTTGGAGAGGAGGGAGGGAGGAGGAAGCGAGTGTCCATTTGCTCTTACGAAAGCGAGTGGGGATTGGAGGGATGGGGAGAGAGAAAACTGAAGAAGCCATGGTGGTCGAGAGCGAGAACTTCGGGTTCACAAATCAATTTAACAAAAATATAATAATTAAGATAAATTATAAATAATTAAAATAAAATATTAATTCACAAATATCACGGGGGGGAAGAAATCCCCCAATTTCCTCTTCCTCCCCTCCGGCGACGGCGAGCACCTACCTTTTCTTTTCCCTCCAGCGAGTTCATCGTCCCTAGTTGATTGGCGCAGCGTGGGTGGAAATTCTCCGACGAGTGTCGTTCTCATTACTCGTCGAGGTAAGTGTCGACCTCCTCAAGTTTTCTGTTCTTCTTCTCCACAACTCGGTAGCTAACAAGTGAAATTGTATTATTTGAAGTGTTGCAGTGGTAACCAATGCTTAAAGATTGACATCAGTTGGGTGGTTGTCAAGAAGGCGTAACTCCGAGTAGGATTTGCTTCACTATAATTTCTGCAAACTTCTAGAATAGTATTGATGACTCTGGATTGTTTGGGTTGGTATTGAAAATTTGTATAAAACGTTTGAATGATTTCTGAGTTGTTGTGGAGCACCGGGGGTCGGGAAGAAATTCCCGAGCGGAAGCTTCAGCTTCTCGGCCAAATCACTGGAAGCTGTGGGTGTAGCTCAAATTCTCGGGAGTTCTGACTGAAACCCTTGTCCTCTGCTAACCGGTAACTCTGGTGAAACGCCGGAATTGGCCGCGGGCAGCTCACGACCGATCAGTGTGTCCATGGACAGAATGCTCTGTCCACGGAATTGGAAAGGCGCATGGGCCATTCTGTCCGTGGACAGAATGAACCATGGGTCGCGGTCCATGTTTTTCCTCTTGGACCCACTAGGATATCTATTTGGGCTTGGCCCATGCAATCTCGTTCTTGGGCCTGCCCCATGCAATCTCTTCTTGGGCCTGGCCCATGCAATGTTTCGAATCAAGCTCCTACCCTATTTTAGGCCTTTCCCATTTTGGACTAAATTACATTTTTACCCTAAAACTTTTGACATGATCGTTATTGGGTCATATTGGACTCTATTGGCCGTGTGGGGCCTCAGTCCCTTGGATTATTCTCGTTTAGCTCGAAAATTTAAATAAATAAATTTAAAATTTTTGAATTTAATCATTAGTAAAATTATTATGATTAGGTTCCAAAACTTAAAAATTATCAGACTTATTGCTGTTAGAATTCAGTGGGCAATTTTTGGTTTTGCCCAAATTCGAGGTATGAGTTATTTTATATTTAACATACTTTAATTTCGAAAATGTAAAATATTTATTTAAATTGAGGATGCTGAAATTTACTTTTCGGTTCAGTATATTTATTTTTACATTTATTTATTTTTAATGTTAATTAGAGTAATAAGATAGTTATATACGCTTGTACCTAGACGCAAAACCCTAAATCTAATTAGGGCCTATTTGGCTGTTTGCCATCGCCTGAGTATTACCGTTATTTAATTTATCGTTCGTCATTACTTCTTTCAAATACTGGACTGTTTAAAATAAAAAATTGAAAAACATGCATAATTATATGATATAAATATTTAATATAAAATTAAATTCCTAAATTAGTTGATTTATTCCATACTGTTTTACCTTTTTAGGAAATAATCAAAATAATCCTCAATTGCCACTACAGGAGTAGAGTTTTGGAGTATTTCCCTGTACAATTTATTTTATTCCTTTTTTAGAGTGATTTAATTACTTTTAGTAAGGTTTGTACTTTAATTTTTTTTTAGTCATTTTTTTTATAATTTAGACTTATAATTTCACGTTATTTGTAAATTATCATTGACCTTTTTTATTGGATCTGACTTGTAAATTTAGATTTCTTTATATTTCTGCTGCTTATAAATTTTGGATTAAGAAATAGGTGTGACGATTCGGTTTTTTTGGGTTAAATCATTTCTCATTCTGTCTCAGATCCTCTTTCGAACACAACAATAATTAAAAATTTTTATTATTTTTTTAACAATAATTAAATCTTTTTTCTTCTTATAAAAATCCTTTATTTTTATTTTTAATCCTCACTATTTTTTTCTGTGATTTCATGGTCATAGTCTTTACTTTTCTTTTCCTTTTGCAAAGAAAGAACCTTTTGCAAAGAAAGAATCTCATGATTTGCAGGGGTATCTTTCACTATTTGTCCAATAGGAGATAAATGGACAATAAATAATTCTTTTAACCGAAATAAGGAATAATTTGTCGAAAAAAATACGATTAATCAGAATTCTTCAACACGATTAAAGCGATCGTTCAACCAAGTTGTACCGAATTTGATCCCGAGAAGGGCTAGAACACAAGTTAGATCCTCCGAAATTACACTTGTTCGAAGAGCTTAACATTAGATAACTTCAAAAACTAAAAATCTTGCACGCTCTCAACCCCAAGATCGTATCGTTAATATCCGAAAAAAGTCATTTTTTTATCATAAAAGAATCTAAATGTAGTAATAAAGTGAAGCACTTCAAAAAACTCTTTATAAAAAGTAAAAACAATAAAAAAAAGCTTGAAAGAGAATACAGAAATGGCTTGAATCCAACGCAAAAACACAACCCTGTCAGTATAAATATGGCCAAACTGCCTTACAACATTACTCAGCAGCTCATTATGTAAGCAAACAAGTTGTAGGGCAGCCCCTCAGTGGGCAAGGCTGTGTAGTTTTAGCCTCTTCTTCTTCATTTCATCAGTCTTGCCCAGTGGGGGCTGCCCTATGATTTCTTTTGCTTAACATCCACCAGATTCGATTCACGGTGTTGAAGAGTACGTTTTTGATCATCTTACTGCTCGAAATTTTTCTCTTGAGAAGCATGTTTCGATAATTGCCTGAAGAATACGAGCAAAATGGTATTATCGAGCTGGGAAGTAAATTAGTAGATATGTACTTTTTACACATAAGAATACATCTTACGACTAGTTTGGAGTCATAAAGTATGTATTCGATTGTATTTTTGAGATTTTTTTTCACGAGAGGGTTCGTACAATACTTGCTCGATGAATACAAGCAAAAGGGTATCGTCAGGATTGGAAGTAAAGTTGTATGTATCCATGCTTAGATACATACATCTTGCACATACGATACATCTTACTATCATTGTTGTGTGGTAAAGTACGTATTTGATTGTGTTTTTTGTTCCAAGTTTTTCTCATGAGATACATGTTTCGATAATTGCCCGATAAATATGAGCAAAAGGGTATCATAGGTACATAGATATATGTTCATAAATTTATACATCTTACACATAAGGATACATCTTATGACCAATTTGGAGTTGTAAAGTATGTACTCGATTGTATTTTTGCTCAATATTCTTAGGAGATGCATGTTTCGATACTTTCCTGATGAATACGAGCAAAAGGGTATCATCGGTCTTGGTATTAAAGTTGTATGTGTCCATGCAAATCTATGGATACATAGTTATATGTTAGGGATGCATCTTACGACCATTCTGGTGTCGTAAAATACGTATTTGATGACATTTTCGCTTAATATTATTTTACAAGATGCATGTTTTGATTCTTGCAGGATGAATACAAGCAAAAGCGTATCATAGGGCTTGGAAGTAAAGTATGTATCTTCGCATATCAATAGATACATAGTTATGTGTTCATAGATGCATCCATCTTACACATAGGGATGCATCTTACGACCAATTTGGCATACTAAAGTACGTATTTTATTGTTTTTCCATGCGTAATTAAGTACATATTTAATTGTTTTTTCACTTGAAGTTTTCTCACAAGATTCATGTTTCGATACTTGCCCGATGATTACGAGCAAAAGGGTACCAAGGGGCTTGGAAGTAAAGTTATATTTATCTATGCATATCTATATGTACACAGTGTTATATGTTCATAGATACATATACCTTGCACTTAAGGATATATATACTTATTTACATCTTTGTAATTAACTTCATTATGTATTTACATGCCGCTCACATGCATACTCATACTTGTTTGTCATGTGTTCTTCTCCTATGTCGAAAATATTTTTCAAGAAAGTTTCTAGATTTTTTGAGATGAAAATATTTGCAAGAGCTATTGAAATGCAATTTGCAATGAAAATTGAGCTCATCGTATCAAATTTTAAGTTCATTTATCTCGTTTAATCACGCTATTATATCATGAAAATTGTAGAAATATAATCACTTTTGTTTTGATATTCTACACAACTCTATAAGCAATTGTGTCAATCACTTTTTTTTATTGAAATTCTAATTTGAGTAAAAATCTTTTTTATTTTTATATATTACATATATTACATAATGCCACTAATAGAAATTTCATATAATTCTATTGATGAATTAATAACACAAAAAGGTCAAGTCAAACTATGATATTAAAATGTAAAATTTAATTGTAAATATAATATTATTTATTTATTTATGAATAGTTGACACATAAGACTAAATCGAAATTTTTAGTGGGAATAAATCGATTTTTTTAATAAAAAACGTAATGTCATCAACATAAACTTACGAGACAACTCTAACATGAAAAATTCGCTACAAATTATCGTGAGATGAAGTCGAGATTTTTTTTTTCGTGATTGATCTACTAGGTTAACACAAATAAAGCCTACATGAACTCCTTATTAAATTACCTTGACCTAAAAAAAAATGATTGAAAAACAATCATGTTTTCAATTTTTGTTACTCTTACCCTAATGTAAGTGCTATGAGGCTTATTATAACAAAATCAAGGAGAAATTTTTAGAAATTTACATCGTCGCGTGAATTGGTAAGAGAAAATGAGTGATCACGAGAGAATGTCAAGCTGATGTGCAACAATGGAATTGACGAACAACTAAGACATTGAAGAGTTAGAAATAATCAAACGACGATTTAGGACTATTGCTAGAGGTATAAACGCCATACAAACAAGCAGAACTCGTCAATTTCTCCAGCGTTTCGACTATCTTGAAGTCAATTAAGTCGACTATTGTTACGAGTATTTTCGAGACTTTGACCTTACCCTTCGAGGAAGATTCATTTATATTCCATCTACATCCATTTTGTTGTTGCCAATATGCATCCAAAGCGAAGTTTCATTCACTTTGGAATTGTATTTTCTTTTATTTTCTTTTATTCACTTTGAAAATTACAAAATTTTATAAGCAGCAAATAATAGATAATTGTGAAAATTATATGTCAATTTAGTATAATAATAACTATATAATATTGATAGAAGCTCCACCTTATGTAAAACCCAAGAATTTTATCATACTAATGGTGATAGGATTATGTGTAATGGGTGTTTAAGTATGGAGGTTGATGTATGATTATTAAGGGTATGGATTATTGGATATTAAGTATATATTGATGAAAATATAAATGGTTTATAAGGTAAGGAGTGTTCAGTATGGAAATGTAATTTTGTATGGGGACAGACGTTCTCATGTGAATACTAGTCTTTAGAATGAACGTCCGACCTTAGTTGCATGTTTAGAAAATGAATTGTGGTCATCCACATTATTTGAGAGGTCATCCGCATGTGAAACATTGCTTCTTGGATGGATGTCTGGATGGCAAAATATATATTTTGGACTGGGTGACTGGATCAAAGATAAATTGTCATTCGTTGCTCTTGGGTAGATATGTGGTCGATCGGTATCGAGGTTGCAGTTGACCGAAACCAGTGTAAAATGGTTTTTTGTGGGAGGCCAGACTTCTGCAGCGGATGGCTAGGTGTCCATGGAAGGGGCAGTGTTGCATATAGGAATATGCTATGTTGGATTTCCGTTGAAATAGGGAGCTGTCGTCCAGAGACTGAGGTTCGGTCGACTGAGAATGTGAAAGTCACTTGAAAATAGATGACGTGTCACAATTTAAGAAAGGAGAAAATTGATTATTCTCTCTCTCTCAACTTCTTAAAGGTAAGTTGAGTTATCTTTAAGGTTTATGAAATTTTGAGGAGTTTGGTTGAAGTTCGTGGGTAGAAATCAATAGATGACATGAACATAGGCAAATTGTATAGTTTTGGTAATTGACAACGGATGGTTATCGTGGTGAAGTTAGAAAGCAAACTTGTTTTGGTATGTTATACTAGACATCTCAAGGAAAATATAGGTTCTTCATGTGATGGATTTGGTTGAGTGTAGCTTGAGTTATGGATAAGATGAATATAAATTGTGAAGTAAAACTGGAAAATGGTGCATCTTGGAATAAGTTTTGATGTGTTTCATCTTAAATATACATGAGGAGTTATCCAAGCTAAATGAATATGTAATATGCACTATGTTGATTAATTTTAGGTTTTGGAATGAACGGATTGGTTGAGTATGGTAAGAGTTAAATATGAATTAAGTTACTAGAACATAGGTGGATATTAATGTGGAGAATTTGCTTGTCTTAAGTGTTCAAGATCAAGAAGATAATTGAGTAATTTTCAGAAAATTGGCTGAAGATCTTAAGATAATGAATGATTGTATGTCTTTGCCTTTGGGCTGCATCACAAGAATTAGAATATTATTACTAAGAATATGTTGTTTTTGTATTATGATAGATGTTAACTTCTGTAATTGTTCATATTGATACTTGAAAATATGTTGTTTGCATTAGATAGTAGGCTCTTTACATGATGGATACTTTGACTTGAGGATATGTTGTTTGTAAACGTCTAAGTATGAATATGTTGTTGGTGATGGTTTTCATGTATAGATTACTATGTTCAAATGACTTTAGATGTGAGGATAAGTTATATATTCTCATGTCCATGCATCATGTTTTCAATAAAATGCATGAAATGTTTTCTCACCCATATATTTTCATGTGAAAATGACTAGTATGCAATGTGACCATGATATAGAGACTTTGGGTGGATGTTTCCCTTAACGATAAAGGCGTTTGTGGATGAGATCTCCAATGGTATAGACACTTTGGGTCGATGTTTTCCCTAATGATAGAGTTGTTGATGGATGAGATTCCCAATGCTATGGAGACTTTGGGTAGATATTTCTCCTAATGATATAGAGGTTTTGATGGACGAGATCCCCAATGTTAACACATAACATGAAAATGAAAGAAATGAAATAATAAATAAAAGTGAATGTTTTATGAACAGATATAACATGTGCATGACATTCATAGTATTCTTTACTAAACATTAGACTAATTG
>CM039473.1:34468844-34495222 GCA_022433065.1 Begonia loranthoides | reverse complement strand
TAGGATGTAAGTTTAGTGTACAAGATTTGCAAGGGTTGTTGTGGGATGATTTTGGTGTTCCCTGATGGATGCTCGTTGATATCCCTCGTTATTGGTACATTTGGGATTTATAGGTGTTGTTTGTTTAAAACTCCCACATACTAACTTTCTTGTGTTTTGTTTATATAATATCAACTCATGTTGATCACTTTGTGGACCCAACCTATGTTATTTGGGTTTGGGCTTATATCTTCCTTAAGTCTTTCGCATTATTCTTATTTAGTCTTCCGCTTTTCTTTTACTCATTGGGCTGGGTAACAGGGTTCTCTATGAGAATCGGGTCGCCTGACCCGGTGGTTCTGTTAGGCCCCCATTTGGGTCATGACAGAGGGGGCCCTGGGGTACATAATCTTTTTTAGGGATTTCTCTCTCTTCCTCTTTTCTATCACCCCATCAGCTTTCCTAACACACTTCACATAACTCTAAAATATTTCACCTATCTCTTCATCTGCACTGCCATTTGTAAAGGAGGGACACATGGAGAGATGCAGAGCATCCATTTCATCAAATCGTAGGTCGCGTCACAGCTGATTCCAGGCGACAAATGACGTTCCCGGACGATCAAACTCTTCCCATGATCTACCGGAACAACGCTTAAAAACATAGCTTCAACAAATCTCAGTGGAGTCAGTCGATCACAAGATCCACCGCTAATCTAGATGATACCAAAAATCGCAAGCCATGACTTACTGCCAGCTAGCCCTGATCAACCTCCAGTCGAGAGTCCCGGTCGATCACCAACACAGTCCATTGATTGACTGGACCAACGCTGCTCGTACATTGCTCACCACTGCCATTTTTGCAGTCGATCTCTTGATCAACTAACTCCTTCGTTGCAAGTCTTCGCATAGAATCGTCATTTTAGCAATCGACCATGTGATCGATCGATTCCTTCTACTTCCCTTCAAAACTAACAATTCTTTTATCTAAACCTTAACCCACCATTTACTCAAATCATCCTCAATTAATCTATTCCTATAACCATGAAAAGCCGGGATATTACAATCCATAATAAAATCATTCCATAATCTCCAATTATTTACAATTATTATTATCCTTAGTCTAAACTTAACATGACCCAAAAATCTCGGGTATTACAACACCAAACAAATTATTTCCTCTTGAGGTTTCTAGTGTTGAAAATCATGCTCTTGTTGTCAAGGAAGCTAGTGAGTCTATATTATGGCATTTGAATGTATAAGGACTGAAATTGTTAAATCAGAAATAAATGGTTTTTGGGTTGCTTAAGATTGAATCTTTAGATGTCTCTGAAGGCTGCATATATGGGAAACAATGTAACAAAACCATTTCTTGTGGAGAAGTCTAGAAGAACATCTTATTGTTTTTAACTTATATATGTTGTGTAACAACCCAGATTTTCGTAAATCTTTTAAAACGCGTAAAATTTTGAAATTTTTCTTTTTGAAACAAAATGTATCAGAGTGCGTCTAATTGGATCGCTACTGACTCTTTCTTTAAACTCGTTATGAAAAACCAAATGATAAAATGTGCAGAAGCGTCATAAAATAAATTCTTGTAAAACATGGCAAAAGCGCATTTAAATCATTTAAAGAAGAATCTAAACAATGAAGTACAAAATAATAAAAACTTAATGTGATTACAACCGTTACTCAATTTACTCTTAGCCTGGCCAGCTCTGAATCTCGTTCGTGCAAATCCTTCACCTCTGCTTTGTTATTTGTTCATCGTTCTCGTGTATGAGCCTATTACTACCTGTTCGTCGTTTGTACCTACACCACAAGTAACTGTAAGCCTAAAGGTTTAGTAAGGAAAAAGGTTAATGCAATTATGTTTATGACTCTCTTTAGTTCAATTGGAATGGGGGCCACCCAAACCAATCCTTTCATTAGCCATTTACCATTTTATTACTTTACTTTAAGTCATTTGTTCGTTACTCGTACTTCAAGCTGGAGATTGAAGGACCTATATGGAATGGTATAGTCTTGGTCGGCTTCTAACCTCCTGTGAGCAACTGGTCCCCTTCCCGACATGAGAAAGGGGCGTAGTACAGTGCCAGGCTAGATCCGAACTACCCATCCGCCCCCAACTCCGTTTTCTTTTCTTTGTATCTGTACCGAGCTAAGCTATGGGACCACAGAGGCCTTTATTATCTTACAGTTTTACTCATTTTCATCATTTATCCTCACTCATGCATGTGTGTGTACCACCCCGTGGCACTCCCTATTAGTTTCTATTAACATGATGCATGACCATACATTCTCAACCTAGCATGATGCATGATGCGTATAACATAACTTTAACAAATATTGAAATGCGCGTAAACGAATGTAACTCAAATGAAAGCGCAAACAAAGGAAATAACAATAACTGAACGAGCACCAAAGACAAGTAACAATAACGTACAGCATGTGAAGGAAGCAATTATAGAGCTACTTAATCATTGGGGAACATGCTTGAATATATACATCACAATAATAAAGGAGATACAACGAATTACAAGCAACGTGCGTATGGAAGCAAAGCATAATGAAATTAACATGCTCAAGAAGGAATCCTAATTATCATCTAGTTAATCATCCTAATTTTAGTTTACTTACTCAAGGGTTGATTACATACTTTTATTCTAGTTAACCAATCATGCTTAAAGAATACTTACATACGTCAATATAGATAACATGCTAATAATATGAAATCGAAATTGTAAGCAATATCAAGTGGACAATGACAAAAGCAATTATAAAACATCCATTAGCGTCGAGTATGGATTTAATAAGGAAAGCATAATTGAATTAATGGAACATAACACTATTCGTTAACATGCCAATTACCCTAGTACTTTCTTAGATCATTTTCATGCACCCTACCATTAATCTAGGCAATTATTCTACTTTACTTACTTAGTAATTTACGTGCTCAAGTTTAATTATTTTAGTTAATCGCACAATTCAAATGGGGTTAATGCAGTCAATTATTATCAATTATTAATTCTCACGCACATAGGATAATTACACTAGTTCATTAACATGCTCATCAACTATTTAGATTAACCTTAAAACATACTAGACTCAACTAGGTTAACATGCTAGCTATTTATCATACTAAACTAATTGATTTACTAAATTAACAATAAACATGCTTGAGTGGTTTACATGCTTGATTAAACAATTAAACAGTTAAACTTAATTAACCTAACTACTCAAGCAAATTGACAACTAATTATGCTCAACTAACATAATTTAACTATGAAACAACTAGACATGCTCAACTAACATAGTTCGATCATCGTTTATTAAACATGCTAGATTAACAACTAGGTTAAGGGTGTAACACAAACATTTAACAGCAGAACAACAACTTGGGAATCATAGCACATTAATTAATAGTGAGTAATAAAGGGTAGTAACAGGTCAAGGTCATTCTCAATGAAGCTAACAGTTCATTCGTATCATTCATCATTTTTTCATTCATCATTCTCAGCACTTCACGGTAATCCAATAAGCATTTGCAACAATGAATATAACTGGCAGTAAGGAAATATTAGAAGGAAAATAAACACCAGAAATAAGGACAACTAATAGTCAATAGGACTCATCCACATATTAACAGATAAAGGAAAACACGAAGCTTATTAAGGGGATGCGATAAGAAGTCATCCAGGGAAAACTATCATCTAACCAACAACTACTTCATACTAACAGTGAGCATTTTTAGGACAAATAACATCTAACAGTAAACCATTTACCCTAAACACACGCACCCACTTGTGGTGTAGGACCTCAAAATGGCCAAGACACCCCATTTTCCTTTCCTCACATCTTTATCGTTGTTTGCACTTATTTGCTATCCTTCTTCCCCTTTTTGTACCTTCAAAATTAGAAACATTCACTTATTGATAATAATCCCTCCACCAAACATTTACAGAGTTTCATAGACCGCAACAAGGTATAGATCCGCAACCACACTCAATCCAACATATTCGCACTCTAGGCAATAACCTTTCTTTATTATTTATCCAAACATTAAATTATCAACCTAAACAAGTTAATAATTTATCTCCAACAACTAGCACCACACAATTTCTCATTTATTAGCTTCAGACCACCACATGACACATATTCAAAGCACAAATCCAACCAATAGCAGCTAATTATCCTACAGCAGCATACACTCAACATCATCCTTCACAAAGCCAAGTAAATGATCCCTGATGTTCAATAGAGAGAGAAAAAGAGTTCACAGAGTACAATCCAATATCATAACATTGTTTTTAACATTTTCCCACATCTGGCAATTTATCCATAACATCTATTATAAACATATTTCAGACCAATAACTAGCAGAGAAATATTATCCAAGCCATGGCAGTAATTCAAGAACCAGACCAACAACCAACACATCCCTCACACATCCATTGTAACAACCCAGATTCTCGTAAATCCTCTAAAATGCGTTAAAATTTTGAATTTTCTTTTTGAAAGTAAATCAGAGCGCATTTAAACCAGATCGCTACCAACCGTTCATAAAACTCGTTATAAAAATCTCATGCACTAGAACTTTGCGGAAGCGTTAAAAATAAAACCATTTGAAAACATAGCGGAAGCGTAATTAAAATCATTTAAGAAAGAAATACTAAACTATTGAAATACTGTGTTAATCGGAAATCAAACACTCTTCATTTACAATGTAGAAAACTTAATTAAATCTCAACTGACTATCTGGGCCACTCATTCCAATTCTTTCATTACGTTTCTTCTTTCTTTTTTTACTCGTATTTCAAGCTGGAGATTAGAAGAACCCGTATGGGATGGTATAGTGGGTCGGACTTAACCTCCTATGGATAACTAGGTCCCGTTCCCGATATGGTAGGGGCATTTCCTAATTATCAGACTAGGACCGCTACCCATCCGTCTTCTAACTCCCTTTCCATTTCCTTCCTTTCCTTCATCTTTTCTTATCATTTTACTTTCCTTACCATGCATGTGAGTACCACCCTATGGAAGTACTGCCTACTTTGTTTTGATTACATGATGCGTGAACTTACATTCTCAACCTAACATGATACAAGATGTTTAACAATATAACATTAATAGAAATTAAAGTGCGCATATAAAAGAAAGTAACTGAATTAAGAGAGCATATAAAAGAAGCGACAATAACAGGACAAGCACTCATAGCCAAGTAATAACGTTGGAACGCCCAAATAACGTTCAGCATATGAAGGAAGCAGTTATGGGACTAAATGAATAATGGGGAACATGCTTGGGTATATAATTCACATTAATAAAGGAATATGACGAATTACAAGCAACGTACATATGGAAGTAAAGTATAGCTAAATTAACATGCTCAGGGAATAATTAACAACTAGTTAAACATGCTCGTATAATTGTCATCCTAATATACATGCACACATTCAGATTAGGAAACGGAATTGATAGAACAATATATGCATGGATCAATAGAAATGACAATAAAGACGAAGAGACTTACAATAGACAATAAGTAACTAATAAAGAACATAATAGTTAAGGGAATTCTTGCTCATTTATACTTTTTTCCTTAGTTCATCATTCTACACCCCTCATTAACTCACTAAGCATTTACGACATTAATTTCTATCAAGTAAGGCATTTGCAATAAAGGAAATAAACTAATAGTAAAGGAAGCGTCTAAAGAGCACCAACAAGGAAAAGCATTTGGGCATGGAACCAACAATAAATGAATTAATATCAAACAATAATCAACTAACATGTATGAAGGTTAATAGTTAATTGACATGTTTGAAGATTAAACAAGTAGTACTTAATTAACATGTGTGAAGATTATTAGTTAGTTAACATGCTTGCAGGTTAAACAAGTAGTAGTTAATTAACATGTATGCATATTCATAGTTAATTTAATTGATAGGTCTAACAACCTAATTAATTACATGCTTAAATAATAATTAACATGCTTAAATTGCTTAACAAGCTTAAGTCAATCAACATGCTTAGATCTAATTAATCACTCTAGTTTAGTTAATCAATCTAGTTAAGTTATTTAACACGCTTAAGTTACAATTAACAGGCTTAAGTTGATTAACATACTTAAGTTAATTAACTTGTTCAAGTCTAATTTAATTACTCTAGTTAGTTAATCATTCTAGTTGATTGACATGCATCAAGACTTAATCAAATTATTAAACATGCCCAACTTGTAAATCGATTATTGTCTTACTTAATTAATGTGCTCAATGAAGTAGTTAACAACTGTTAATTAGTTGACTAAGTCATTAATTAAACATGCTCTTGTAAATCAATGTGCTAATCAAATAACCTAAGTGATGAACATATTATCAAACATGTTTCAAAGATTTATTACAGGATTAACATGCCGAAATTAACGGATTTGATTAACTAAGGAAAACCACCTAACTATCGTAGAGATCTTTAAGAAATTGAAATGACAAAGCAATGCATAGGTCTATGCATACGGTACAAATAATATATTAACCGGAAGTAAGGCACAAAATTCATATAGCAGTATAAAATCTAAGGAACCCTTTAGTCATTCGTCATTCATCATTCATTAGCTCATTTATCATTCATTAGGCCTTTTCACAACATTACATCTATCAAGACAGTAAAGGAAGTACCATAACAAAGTCACAGGAATTCAACGACAGAACATCATCCAAAGAATATCTACGGAGTATAAATCACAGAACTAATAACGAAGGAAAATCTATAAAGTAACTAACAAAGGAAATCAACACACGCACTCTACTTGTGGTGTAGGGCCTCAATGGCCAAAACATCCCTTAATCCTTACCTTAATTCTTTATCGTGTATTGCACTTAATTGTTATCCTTCTTCTCTTTCTGGTACCTTCACAATTTAAACATTACAACTTGTCAATGATGTATTCTAACTTGTACAAATTCTTGGTACTTCTTCGATGCCTAAATAGAATATAACCTATCCCAATATCCAAATTGTAATACTAATACAGCGAAGCAAGGCATGAACTAAGTAATTATCATGTCATGGAGAACATGTGACCAATCCAATGCAATAACACTTAGCACGTAACTTAATCCTCACACATCCTTATGCATCTTCAATAACTACTTTAGCATCCAATCATAATATCCAACTCCATAATATATTTTCACATTCAATGATAGTAGGCAGCCAATATAACGATCCAACCGTACAGAATATATGCTTTGAAATTCATCTAGAAAATCATCAACATATAATCACTTCTAATATCCAACAGAAGCAATATCTTAAGAAAGACAGAGAACTCAATCAACAGAATGTATATCATAACACATCAACCCATTTACAGCAACGATATTCTCAAATTCAACAGTTGAATCATAACCCAACATACCACACCAAAATCCAACTACACAGCATAATTCATACGTTCATCCTCCAAAAATCCATCCAAAATATCAAACTCAACATAACAGTAGACTAATAAAGTTAGAGGCAGAAGTTTCGTTACCTGAATCACTGAGAACAGTCGACTTAAGCTTCTGCAAACCGACCCAACTTCGAAAACGCTACCAGCCACTGCCGCTCCATTCATCGTCGCCGAGCTTAGCCAGAAATCGACAGATCGTCGATGGTTGACGCCAAATCCGGTGACCCATCCTTCACGCCAAATCGATCTGCAACATCCAACTTATCGTCGAGCACCGAGCTTCGCCATGCTAAGATCCGAGCCCATCGTTTGTTCGCAAGCCACTGGGCGACGCGCATGATCGACGATCATTGTTTGCCATCCATCGTCGTCTCGAGAGCTCGTCGATCGCCGATTCTCTCCATGTCTCTCCTTTGCTCTCTTCGGGAACCCTAGTTCCCTTTCTCTCGAAGAATGGCTAGATAGCCATTCTTATTTGTTTTTTTTTTATTATCATAATTTAATTAATTAAATTATCTACTTAATTCTAGTTCATTCCATAATTACTCCATAGTATATTTAAATCTCCATTCATTTAGTAAATTAACCAAACTCAAATATTATATAATTAAATCTATTAGATTAATATTTATTTTAATTACATAAATTTCCAGAAATTATAGTCTAATGAGCACGTTCTTGGTAATACCCCGATAATTACCCAATTTAAAATATCGGGGTGTTACATCCAGCAGCTACCCCTATCTTTCTTTCCTTCCTCTTCTTTCCTCCTCAGCACCCATTCTGCCTCTTCTCTCTTGACCCTTCCCTCTTTTATAAATCACCAACAAGGATACACTCTATGCCACTCCTAGAAGGCAGAGAGTGTATCTATCCAACAACATCACTGAAATTTGCAGAGTGTTCTCCTCATGCTCGACACACTGTCGATCTCACCTAGACAAAACCAGAGGAGGAAGCACCAGTTCGAACCGAACCGTATGCTGAACCAACCACTGCCCAGCGAACCGAGCCAGAACCGTCGCCTCCCATGCACCAGCCAACCCGAACACGTTGGTGCAGCCTCCTTTGCCGTCGTTGAGCATCACACCAATTCCAGCCTCACTGTCGTCATCTCGTCGTCCCTCAACCCGGCGCTGCTTTGATCCTTCTTGCGAGCAGTAGAAATTGAGCCCTAGCTCGCAACCTGCGATGTACAGCAAGCTAGAATGAACCCAAGTCGGCCGGAGTCTTCCTCTCGCTGCGAAAAAGCTTGCCCTCATCGTCGATCGCGGGTCTCCTACGTCGATCTCCCTCAGCTCGCCTCTCTCTCCCTTTCGCGTCTCACTCTCTCTTCTCTCGGGAGGAAAAATGGCCAAAGGCCAAGTCGGTTTTTTCCTTCCCCCCCCTTCTACATGATATATGAACCGGACCAAAGAACCACAACCTGAATTGGTTTATGAACCGGACCAAAGAACCACAACCTGAATCGGTTTGGTTCAGCAACTCATTTCTCCATTTAATCTCCTTTATTTCAAATTCCTCAATTAATTATATCCCACTTAATAATTTAGTTTATTAAATTAATGTTATTCTAATTACCTTAATCTCTCATAAGAAAAGCCTACGAATACGTCATTGGTAATACCCTGATAAATATCAGATAAATCCAAATACCCCTAATTAATTTTCAATTATTCTTAACAAATTTCGATAAAAGTTTTGGGGTATTACATGCTGACTTATGTGGTCCCATAAAAACACAATCATTTGGTGGGAGCAGATATTTTTTGTTATTTATAGATGACTATAGTAGAATGAGTTGGGTGTATTTTCTACAATCCAACTCAGAGACATTTGAAATTTTCAAGAAGTTCAAGGTACATGTGGAGAAGCAAATTTGAAGTTACATTAAAACTTTACGAACAGATAGAGGTGGTGAATTTGTTTCACAAAAATTCAATCAATTTTGTGAAGAGGAAGGCTTGCGAAGAGAATTAACAGCTCCATACACACCAAAGCAGAATGGTGTAGCCGAACGTAAGAATCGAACTATTGTTGAGATGGCAAGAAGCTTGCTGAAAGCTAAAGGACTTCTAGATCAGTTTTGGGTAGAAGCTGTTACAACTGTTGTTTACTTATTGAACTTATCTCCAACAAAGGCTACAATGAATATGACTTTGTATGAAGCATGGCACAGTACGAAACCTTGGGTGAGTAATTTGATAGTGTTTGGATCTATTGCCTATGCTTTGATTGATTTGAGTAATCGTAGTAAACTTGATAATTTTCGTCGGTTATAGTTCTTAATCTAAAGCATATAGGCTGTATAATCCTATTAGTAGCAAAATTATTATCAACAGGAATGTTGTATTTAACGAAGAAGCTAACTGGAGTTGGCATGAAAATGGTGGAGAGGTTGATAATAAAGTCATTCATTTTGAAGTTCCAATCATTGTAGCTCCACCAATCATAAGATTTGGACCAAGTTCTCCAAGTTCAAGCAGTATAGCTCCTTCAAATTCAACACCCAGCCCTTCAAATAGAAGCAATGCATCTTCTTCAAATGAAACTCCACCAAGAAAATTCAAGTCATTAAATGAGATTTATGAGTCACCACAAGCATTATTTGTAGCTGATCTAGCAACATTTGAAGATCTAGCAACATTTGAAGAAGCAGTGAAGCAAGAAGAATGGCAGAATGCTATGAAAGAAGAAATTACAGGAATCCAAAGAAATGAGACATGAGAGTTGGTAAAGCAACCTCAACGCAAAAATGTTATTGGAGTCAAATAGATCTTCAAAACAAAGTATCTTGCAGATGGCAACATACAAAAGCACAAGGCGAGGCTCATAGTAAATGGTTATTCACAACAACAAGGTGTTGATTTTGAAGACATTTTTTCTCCCATTGCACGATTTAAAACAGTGAGAACTCTTTTAGCCATGGTTGCTCAAATGAATTGGCCAATATATCAATTTGATGTATAGTCAGCTTTCTTGAATGGTGAATTAAAGGAGGAGGCGTTTGTCTTACAACCTGAAGGGTTCATTGTTGTGGGCAAACAAGAACATGTATATAGATTGAGAAAAGCTCTCTACGGGTTGAAGCAATCTCCCTAGGCATGGTATAGCAAAATACACTCATATTTATGTGAGAATGGGTTTGAAAGAAGCAAGAATGAACCCAATATTTATCTGAAGAAAAAAGGTAAAAATGAAATTCTCATTGTTTGCCTTTATGTGGATGATATGTTTTATATGAGTTCTTCTTCTTCTTTTATTAATGAATTCAAAGTCTGTATGAAGAAAAAAGTTTGAAATGTCAGATTCAGGTCTGCTAAATTATTTTCGTGGATTGGAAGTGAAGCAAGTTGAAGATTGAATCTTTGTGTCACAGAGGAAGTATGCTACTGATTTGCTTAAAAGGTTCAGCATGTCAAATTGCAAAATTACGGTCACACCAATGAATTCAAATGAAAAGCTGCAAGTCGATGATGGACTAAATGAGAAAATGAAAAATATTTCAGAAGTTTTGTCGGAGGATTAATTTATTTAACTCATACGCGACATGACATCGCTTTTGTAGTTGTAGTTATTCCCAGATTTATGCATTGACCTTCAAAGCATCACCTTGGAGCTACAGAAAAAGTGTTCTAATATATTGCAGGTACAACTGATCTTGGTTTATGGTTTGATCAAGTTTTAGATTCAAAGTTAAGTGGCTGCAGCGATAGTGATTGGGCTGAATGTTTGGAGGATAGAAGAAGCACTTCAGGTTACTATTTTAATCTTGGATTGGCTACCATATGTTGGACTTTGAAGAAGCAACCAACAACAGCCTTGTCAAGAACATGAGCTAAATATATAGTTGTGACTTAATCAACATGTCAAACAATTTGGTTGAGGAGAATTCTTGCAGACATTAATCAAGAACAAACACAAGCAACTGAAATCTATTGCGACAACAAGGCTTCAATTGCAAAGACAAAAAATCTAGCTTATCATGCAAGGACAAAGCATATTGATATTAGAGTTCACTTTATTAAAGAGCTTGTGTCAAATGAATCAATCATCTTGAAGTACTGCAACACAAATGAGCAGGTGGCTAATATTTTAACAAAATCACTCTCTCAAGACAAAAATGTTTATTTCATAAGCAAACTTGGAGTATGCAGTTTTGAATCAAGGGAGAGTGTTGAAAGTTGATTCAAAATTAACTCTGACTTAGTCATTGTTTTTTCCTAAGGTAGTTTCCTATTTCTCTTATTTCAGTTAGTCAAAAGTAATGCCAACTAACTATACATAGGATAATTCCCTTCATTTTCTCATCCCCAATTCTTTCAAAGTAGATAAGACATCTCCATGAGAACTCAGCTAACCTTTTCATCATCAACAGCTTCAACAAAAGCTCATGAACTAAGATGCAGGACCTCATTTGGACATTTCATCAAACATCTTCCTGGCAAAACCACTTGCATAGACAGTGACACCAAGCAATCGTCATTCTTTTGGTTTTCATTTTTGGGTTGGTTTCTAAAGCATAACTAGAAAATTTATAAAGGATTTCCACAAAAGTCTGGAGTCTTCAAAATCAAAAACTCCATTTCTAGCCCTTTTCGCCTTTTCTTCCATGGCTCTGGTTTGCAAATGCTCAGTTTATTTGGCATGGAAGAGGTTGTCTTCTACAAACCTGTTTGATCTTCGCAGGTTGGTCGTTTGTCATAAATTTTGCGTCATTTCCTTGGTAGCCAATCAGACTTCATATGTAATGACCCATGGTGCTCCAAGTACAATATTATTCGCTTTGGTTCAAAGCCCGCACGAGTTTGTTCTTGGAGTTAGTCCAAAACGCGTTGTACTTAGTAGAGAGGGGAACCCTACTTATAAACTATGCATTTTTTACTCTCCCAAGTGATGTGCGATTATGCCCCTGATATGAGCCGGACCCACACCTGGGCCTTTCTTGGCATTCACAGGATAGATTGCCACAATCTTCCCCCTTGGGGACCCGATGTCCTCATCGGCCACACTTTCGGTTGAGATTTCACTCTGATACTATTTGTAATGTCCCCCGGTGCTCCCAGTACAATATTGTCCGCTTTGGGTAGGAGCCCGCACGAGTTTGTTCTTAGGATTAGCAAAAAATGCGTTGTACTAGGTAAGGAGAGGAATTTTACTTATAAATCATGAATTTTTTACTCTCTCAAGCGATGTGGTTTTCCACTCTCTCAAGCGATGTGGGATTGTGCCCCCCTGATATGGGCTGGACCCACACTTGGGCCTTTTCTGGCATTCACAGGGTGGGCTGCCATACCATATTCTTGGAAAACACGTAAAATAAAAAGAAAATTAATAAAACTATATCAATCACAAGTGAACCATTAAACAATTTTTATTAACAAATAAAACACTCAACTATAAAAAATAAACGAAACAAATATCGCTATTATCTTGTAAAAAAATTACTCGATCATATCGTTTCAGAGAACTCGCAGTGAAAAAGAGTTAATAACTATGAAAAAAATTACAAGAACTTGTGATTCAGTGGAAAAAAGCTAACACCTATGAACAATAAATTTAAGAAAATACTGTGTAAGTTGATTTTAATTTTTTCTAGTTTTATAGTTAAAAAGTTTTTTGTAAAATAATATATAATGTTTTAGATATCCAATGATTTGAAACTATTTTATTATCAATAAGAGAATTATAACTTGTCTGTGTTTTTCCACAAAGAAGACAATAGATTTATTTCTATCTACAGAGGAAAATCATTTTTCTTCTGTGGAAAGAAATCATTCATAAGTTTTATTTCAAGAACTCACTTTTTCTGTGGAAAGACAATTTTCCAAAACAAAAAGACAATATTTTACAACAAAAAGATAAAATTTTTAATATAAAATGTAACTGCGATATTTATCTTAATTAAATATTTTATTTATTAATAAAAATTGTTTGGTTTTTTTGTTAATTTAAATAAATAAAGATAAAACAGTACAAGCTGACTCACTCCCCTAGGTCGGCTAACCACGTGAATATTATATTTATCTTTTTTCTCAAATTAACAATCAAAATTATGTTATTTTGGTTATTATTTATCTAAATAATTGTAAAATAATGTTTTTTTTTTTTTTTCCGATCAGATATTAATTAACGTAGTTAATATTTTATTTTAATTATTTAACATTTTACATCTAAACAAAAAAATTGAAGTATAAATATAATATTATATTTAATTGAATAAATACTACGTTATTCAACAATCAGTACGATATATAAATGGCTTGAAGAACATCTAAAATTTTCATATGGCTAAATTCAATCTATTTTCTTAATTTTTATTAACTATTTTCTTTATTTCTAATTTTTGTTTTATTTAGAAATAATTAATTTATTTTTTTTCATAAATTATTATTATTATAGTGCTTTCTTCTTTTGTGGGTGGTTAGGTAGACTTTAAAGGGAGGGACAAAAGAGAACAAGAGTAGAGCTATCTCTCTAGACATGAATAAGGAAATAAAGATCAGTTTTGTGGTTTGGAAAAGCCATGGAAATCAACATCCTCAAGCTTTTTCTCTGTGAATATTTCTAGGGATTCCGCTTATTTTCTTCTTTCTCTCATTTCTTCTGGATTTTTTTAGGGTTTTAAGGCTTTCTTTATTCTCCTTTTCGTCTTCTTCGTTGCTTACACATTATGCAGCTACGTTCTTAGTTTATCTGGTGCTGCCAGATCAGTGGAGACGACGAGTTTTTCTTTAAAAACAAAAGAAGAAGAGCATTACTGATTTTGAAGAAATCTGATTTTTCCTGGATTTTAAGGGTTGAAGACGAATCTGAACACTGATTTCATCTTGGGTTTTACTCTTTTTTACTCTCTGATTCCAAGATGTATTTCTCTTGGTTTTGATTTCTCTCGTTGCAGCTCTTGAGCAACATACAATTTCTGGGCTCTTTAACCAGATTTTCCAGTGAGAATGATGACCTTCTTTCTTTTTTCCTGTTTTTAAAATTAGGGTTTGAGTCAATCAGATTTAAAACCTCTGATTTTCGAGCAGAAGATGGTGAGAGGAAAAGTCCAGATAAAAAAAATAGAAAACTCTGCAAGCAGGCAAGTAACGTTTTCCAAAAGAAGAAATGGGCTGCTGAAGAAAGCTTCCGAGCTCTCTGTGCTGTGTGAGGCTGAAGTTGCCGTCATCATTTTCTCTCAGAGCGGCAGACTCTTTCAATTTTCAAGCTCTGAGTAAGTTTTTTTTTTCCAAATTTATTTTTATTTGCAAAGTTTTGAATAATATGATTTTCTGCAAGAAGGTTCAACTGTTCAACCGTACTGACTGAAGTACTCGCAAGATTTTGGCCATGATTGAGGATTTTCTCTTGATCTTCCTTCATCTTTCTAACCCTTCCCAGCAAAAATCAGAAGCTTTCTGGGTTTTTCAATGAGTTCTTAAATCTTGTTGGTTCTTCCAAGTAGCTAGGAAGAATGAGAGGTAAAAGAGAAGAACTCAGTCTCTGTAAATACATAAACAGGTCTTCGAAAAACCATAAATTAATAAATTAATGATCATAATTAATTGAATAATCAAGAACAATTAATATCAAGTTTCATGCAATAATTTGCTTTAATAGTACGAGTTAGCAGAGTGAGATTTCACGAGATTAGTAGTTTGCCATTTGTGTGTTCTTCTTAACTCTTAATTAGCCAGTGGTCTGAAGAAATCTTGTCTTAAGGATAACCAATTAAGTAAATTAATTTTCCATTATAATATTGTTTCTTTTATGTGTGTAATTAAAGATTAAATTAGGTAAATACTAGGCCAATCCACTTTCTTAATCTGTACTTTAATTTGTTGCATTTCCTTAATCTAGTTCTACCAATTGATTGGAGTTGAAGTTCCAGTTTCTACTTGCAGCAACAGTTTTTTTCTCGTCAATTTTTGAGTTTGACGATTGTCCGTTGATCAATTCCTGAAAATCCCTGCTTAGAGTTTACCTGACCTGATTATATATTGGGTAGGGTCGGATCTATATTCAGTATGCCTGACCTAATTATCAATTGGGTAGAGTCGGATCTATATTCAGTATTAGAGTTATTTAATTACTGTATATAGAGTTGTTTGAGTCGAAAAACTCCGTTAGACTTTGATTTCTGTTAGTAGATGTTTTCCTCTGTTTGTGGTTTTTCCTAATAGAGTTTTCCACGATAACGAGATTTGGGGACTGAGATTTCAACACCTGGTTTTCATGACCACTACGAATTTATCTATATTTTGACACTGTTTACGACTTTATCTCGACGTTTCGGAGATAAAACAAAATAACAGTAATTGTCTATCGAAACTGATATGATATTTGCATGGTGATATCTCAGCATACAAAACACGATAGAACGTTACCAGAAGCATGCAGACGGACAACAGGGTGGAAGTGTCGACATGCATATGTACATCGAGGTTGATCCTCAATCTCCTCCACAGTTTAGAATATATGCATAATTAGTGTGGGATTATTATTTTTAATTTAATTAAACATTGAAAGACTCTAATTGATTACACCTTTGATCTCTCTTTGCTGCAGCAACTGAAGCATGAAATTGCAGGCATTGCTAAACAGATTGAACAACTTGAAGATTCAAAAAGGTCTTTAAAAAAACAGCTTTTAAAAACTGTTCTATCCATTTAGACTCGACAAACATGGCCTAAAAACTCGATTTTAAAAATTTATCGAGAATCAGAAAGCTAATGGGAGAAGGATTGGAAAGCTGTTCCCAGGAAGAACTGGAGGAGATCGAAAATCAGTTGGAGAAGAGCTTATCTTGCATTAGGCAAAGAAAGGTTCATAAATTAAAGCCTCTAAAATGCTTATTTTATTGTTATTTAATTTCTCTAAAAACCCTAAAATAATCATTTAAACAATTGAATTCTTGCAGGATCAGCTGCTCAAGGAACGAATCGAGCAACTAGAAGCAAAGGTGAATATTTTTATATTTGGAAAAATAATTCAACAAATTATATTTTCATTTTCTTGCTGATTTATTTATTATTTTTTACACTTGAACATGCTCAGGAGAGACTTCTTGTAGAAGAAAATGCAAAGTTATATACGCAGGTAAAGTTTCCTCATATTATTTATAATTTTTTGTAAATATTCATTCATATGTCATGAAAAATTAAATGAATAAAAATATAGGTACAAATACAAGGGTAGTTAACAAAAAATATTTAATTATAATGTCAGTTACAAGTCAAATTTTAAACTAATTTTGCTAACAACTAAAATCTTGAACTATGTGAAGTGAACAAGACAAACTTCAGAGTTACGTTTTTTTGTTAAAAATGTCTCCAGATTCTGATGTTTGTATTAAAAATAGTGGAGGTCAGCTCCTTAGGAAGGATATCGCTCTTATTAATGTTCATAGATTAACAGAAGTTCTTCTTAGGGAGCGGATGTTCGCATCTATGCAAATGCAAAGACACAGACGTTCTTCCTATTAACGTTCACAAATTAATGGACGTCATTCTTAGATAGCAGATGTCTCATTTTAGTATAGATGTTCCAGTCTATGCAAATGCGAAGATGTGGACATTTGTTATATAAGTACGTTTGTTCGTCTTTATGTAAAAAGATATACACAAACGTCCTTCCTATTAACGGACGTTCTGCGTAGAGAGTGAACTTCTTCAATGCCATATGACGTTCAAGGATCAACCTTGGATGTTCTCTAACGCCATATAACATCCAAAGATTAACCTTAGATGTTCTCTAATGTTGAGGTTGACAATTGGATGTCCAAGGATCAACTTTAAATCAAAAGTCCTTCTATGCCATATGACGATTGATGTCAAAAGATCAATCTTGAACGTTCGAGAGACATTTTTTTAACGAAAAATGTGATTACAAAGTTTGCATAGCTCATTTTTCATGGTTCAAAGTTTTAGTAAATATCGAAATTAGTTTAAGAATTGACTTGTCATTGATGTTGTTTTTTTGTTAATTACTTTAAATATAATTAGAAAATCATAACATTTGAGTCCAATGGGCTTTGTTGTATAACATTATTGTAGATTTTATAAATCTCCAATAACAAAAATTGTGAGACTATTTTTTTTAAGTATTTTTAGAAGAAATTTTATAATTTATTATTAAAAAAATAGTTTTAAATACCCATTCGTTGGTTGTTTTGTCTTTCCAATTTTGGGTTTTTTTTTTATAAATAATTATTATTGTTATAATATTCAAACAATTTATTTTAAATTATTAATGTTAGTGTGGTGGAAAAGCAATGGTGGGAACATCTGCTAGTGCAGACACGAAGACAGATGCATCCTGCAGCCCAAGTAGCCAAATTTCAGAAGCAGACACCCAATTGTTCATTGGGTTTCGTTGCTTATAAAAATGAATTTTGTGTTTTTTTAATATAAATTTACATATATTTTTATATTATTCTCTAATAAACCTATAGTTTGATTGTATAAATTACATGTAAATACATGAGTTTGTGAAGAAACCAAACGAACAATATTATCACGTATCTCGAGATATAGATTTCATTAAACGAGGAGCAGGTTTGGCAGTGATTCGATAGTATTCATTCTGCTGTTGAAAATATTCATTTTGCAGCAGAAACTATTATTTTCGCTCTGACTAGGAGCGTCATGGATTAAGACTTACTTTTTGCACTGAAAGATAAATTTTCGCAAAGGAATTTTTATTTTCCATTGCAGAAAACAAGTTCTATTTCATGTACCTGTTCGTTGCAGAAATAAATTAAAATTCGTAATGAAAAATGTGACAGCGATATTTATTTCATTTATTTATCATATTTCAGTGTTTTGTTTGTCAGCGAAAATTATTTAGTAGTTGTCTTGTCACTAATTTCATAATTAAGTTGTTTTGTCAATTTTTCTTGTATTTGTAAAACGATGATCTTTTTTATTGAAAAAATATATGTGATTTCAATTATAGTTTTTGTTTTATAAGAAGAAAGAAAGTTTATGCATAGCTTCGCTTGAAAATATCAAATCTTTTGCTTCTCTAATTCAGATAACAACGAATAATACTATTGGCATAATGAAAGATGCTCGTACTTTTGGTTCGATTGGTTGATACCAAAATAGAAACTCAGAGGCAGAGGTAATTTTCCAGAAATGGTTTTTGTATTCTCAAGCAACACAGTTTTACAAGTATTAGTGTATAACTTTTATACACTGTAGGGAAAATTCTAGAATATAGAATTTGTTACCGAGTTTGTTATGAAATACGCAGTATGTAATATATGTGCTAGGAATATTCCTTATGTCAACTGCTCACTAGCTAGTAGACTTAGCGAGGGACCATATTTGGAGGCATACAGTCGAACTCATCAGTTAAGTTTTTTTTTAACGAGGCAAAGATTTTCGACTCTTGAATAAAAAAAGGAGTAATTGAGATGAAAATAGAAATAAACGAAGTAGAATATTTGATATAATTTATTATATTTAGTGAGTTTACATATACTATGTAATGTGAGTTTACATAAAGATTTGAACACAACACTAAACTTAAGCTGGCTAACCCTGACGTCGGACCCAATGTACCTTGGCTTGGACTAAAGTCTAGACTCGGCTGGCTCACCCACTCTTGGGTGGTTCTTAGATCATCGAGCCCACAAATTTGTTATTTTTTCTTCACTGTTGAGACCCAAACTTGGGCTTTTCCTGATATTCATAGGGCAGACTGTTACAATCTATGTCTTTGAGGTTTTAACTTCCTTGTCGGCCACACTTCCAGTTAGGATTTTGCTCTGATACTATTTATAACGTCCCTCAGTATTTTCCAATACAATATTGTCTGCTTTTTTATAACGACCCGGAATTTTCATAATTCTTAATACGTAAAAATTTAAATTTTCTTTTTGAAAATAAATCAGAGTGCGCCTAACCGAATCGCTACTAACTCTTTCGTAAAACTCAGTATAAAATCACCTTTATTAAAACTTATGCGGAAGCATTATAATGAAATCATTAATGTAAAACATTGCGGAAGCGTGAATACAAAAATCTCATTGTTTAGAACTTTGCGAAAGCGTAAATCATTTAAATGAAAGAACTCAATAATTAAATATTCTGTGAAAACTTAATTCAATTACAATCGCTTATATTTTACCATCATTACGTGTCTGGCCAGCCATGAGCATCCTTCGTGCAAACCCATCATCACTGTGTGCTATTGTTGTTCTTTATCTTTAGTTACTATTAATCCGTGCAATCGTCTACGTACAGTACCTATATCTACAACACAAGTAACTGTAAGTCTAAAAATACTTAGTAAGGAAAAAGGGGACCTATGCTAACATGAATACCACTCTTTAGTCATCTTCGTTAAGTCTTTCATTTTTTAATTACTATTTCCTATTAATCGTTTGTTCTTTCGTTGGAGTAGCCTCCTGTGGGCACCTTTTTGCTAGGCTACAACTAACCTCCTGTGGGCACCTTTTTGCCAGGCTAGTCACTAGTCTCTTGTGGACAACTTTCTGTCGGACCACAACTAACCTCCTGTGGGCACTTTTCTGTCAGGCTAGTTACTAGTCTCCTATGGGCACCTTTTTGCCAGACTAGACCCATCACCCTATTACTCTACCATTCATTCTTATATTTTACTCACTCATGCATGCGTTCTATTCTTTCTATTAACATGATGCATGAATATACAATCTCAACATATCATGATGAATGATAACATGATATAACATTTATAAAATTGAAGTGCACATATAAATAAAATAACATTAACTAAAAACGCATATAAAGAAAGTAAATCACGTAATATAATGAATAAGCTGTGTACAACAGAAAATAGGTATAGATCAAGGTAAGACGACGATCGAACAATAAACTAAACATGATAGGGAGATAAGATAATTATCCTAGTTCTTTAATTGTTTAGCCTAAATAATTTCCTAGTCCATTTACATATTTCTTATGATTATATTTTCTAAGTCATTATTCTAATAAGTTATTAACATAATCCTACGTTGATTTCATGTTTTTGTACTACCTAGCTATCAAAAGTAATACAATAAAATAATAATAAAAACATTCATTTATTTAGTCAATGACACATTTAATTCACTCGCATCTACTTCATTATTTTTTTATTCTCTTTATCATTTTACTCTTTAGAAAAGTAAGGCATCGATGATGAAATTGAAGCACCCATTGAATAAAAGTAATTGTACTTGAAAACGCATATAAGAGAATAGAGGTAATTGAACGTGCACACAGAGACAGGTAATAACAATAGAACACCCAATAATATACCACATAGATCATCGCCAGCCACTGCTCGCCGTCGTCAGATTGGGACGAACCCGAGCTCATCACCTTCGCCCCTCTCTCCATCAGTTCCTCTCATGGCTGCCTCTCTCTCTCTCTCTCTCTCTCTCTCTCTCTCTCTCTCTCTCTCTCTCTCTCTCNCTCTCTCTCTCTCTCTCTCTCTCTCTCTCTCTCTCTCTCTCTCTCTCTCTCTCTCTCCCTCTTATCTAAGATCTCTCTTTCTCTAATTCAAATTTCCAGATCCTAAATGACCGCCCATTTCCATTTCTGTTAAGAAATTTGCGAGATGGCCGAAATCTCTGCAAACATTTCTCCTCTCTTTTCCATTTCGTTGGATCTCTCGGGTAAACAAGTAGAAAAAGGGTGACTGCCATTTAAATTAATGCCTAACTAATCAATTTAATTTAATTTATTCATTTTCTTTAAAATACCCATTTTATCATTTCAATTATTTAATTAATTTTTTAATATAAAATAATTAAATTAATATTTATTACGCTAAATTTAATTTAATCTCAATAAATAGAATTTTTATTGAAATTAGCTCAAAATATATTGTACTAGGTAGAAAGGAAAATCTTACTTATAAACTATGCATTTTCTACTCTCTCAAAGAATGTGTGATTGTACACCTCTACTGATATGGATCGGATCCACGTATGGATATTTTCTGACCACATACTCATATATACGAAAGAATATTCTGATATTCAATGAATTTTATTTATTATTTTACATGCATCATAGATTATGTACTGTGGGGCGTAGATGTGCAAAGTATGTATACGTACATATATACGTAGGCAATTTTCTGTATTTATTTTGTAGATTGATGCGATTTTTGTTTTGGGTGGTCGAGGAGGATCATCGATCTGTGTGACTAGATAGAAGGAATTCACGTGATGATAATGATAATGATAATTTAAGTGGGAGATAATCTATGGCCGCCATTGATTTTCTCCAAGCTTTGACTCTTCCTTTTCTACTTCAGTCAGCAATCAGTCCCCGTCCCCCCTTCACCCTTTCTCTCGCTCTCCATCTTCCTCGTCGTCATTAATGGCGAACTCTCTCGGGTTTCGGAGTGTTTTATCTTCCAGCTCCTTTCCAAGATCACCATCTTCCTCTAGTGGCGCATTTCTCCCTCCAGTTTTCCATCTTTCTTCTTTATTCTCCCCCCAATCTTTACGTACTGTCCCTTTCAGAACAACCTCCCCCTCTTTCTCCATTAAAGCTTCCTCCTCCTCTTCTTCTTCTCCCGCTACTTTCGCCGAAAGCATCATGGTCTGTTCCTCTCCTCTCTCTCTCTCTCTCTCTCTCTAAGTAAACATTGACTGTCTGTATGATTTCTTTTGAATTGATTTTTTCTTTTTCTTTGAGAAAATCTGATTCTGTGTTTCTATCGACTTGATTTTTCCTTCCGATAATTTCATGAAATTTTGCAGATTAAATCAATTCCAACGAAACCTATTGAAGGGCAGAAGACTGGAACGAGTGGTCTCCGAAAAAAGGTGGCAATCATGATTTGATAATTACACTGTTGGTTTAGAAAAATTAAATTGAATGGTGATAATTTGGATTCGTGATGAACAAATTTGATGTTCATTCATAGGTTTTAATTTTTCTTGATTAGAAACAAAACTTTGATACGTCCTGTAGTTGAATTTGTTTTCATAATTGTCATAATTGACACTTGATGATGCTTTTCTATCTATTTGACGTTCTTACTTGCTCGAATTTCTCGGTTCTTTCGGGTTTCCGAGAATCTTGATGAGTTCTTTTTCTGGTTCAATTTACATGTTCTAGGTGAAGCTATTTATGCAAGAAAATTACTTAGCAAATTGGATACAGGTTTGAATTTTCACACTAGTCGATATCTAAAATACGAATTGTTGGAAGAGATGTTTACGCAGTTGTGAAGTTTTAGGCGTTGTTCAATTCGTTGCCTCCCGAAGATTACAAGAACGGGGCGTTGGTTTTAGGAGGCGATGGCCGATATTTTAACAAAGACGCAGCTCAAGTATTTCCCTTATTTCAATTTTTCTTGGTATGCAGTTATCTAGTTTTGAGATTTTGAAGACATTCTCTCTCTAAAATGGCAGATTATTATAAAAATTGCTGCTGGGAATGGCGTTGGAAAGATTTTGGTGGGCAAGTATGCGAATTTCTCGAATAATTTGCTGTTTATGTTAAACGATATCTATTTACTTTTTGCGTGGAACCAAAGATTGATTCAGTTCGTGGCTGGAAGAATTATCGATTTATGTTTCGATTTTCATGTTAGAATCAAAGTTTTATGGGACCTGATATCATTTTTTATTTGAGTTCGATGTATATTTTATATGAATTGGCGATGATTGAAATTTAATTCTGGATAGTTGAAAACACAGGGAAGGAATCTTGTCAACACCAGCTGTTTCCGCTGTAATACGAAAGAGAAAGGCAAGCCCGTCAATGGTGGATTTATAACAAATAGAACTTCGAATATTCCTACGTAATAATTGGATTTTGCTTCGTTCTTCGCAGGCGAACGGTGGATTCATAATGAGCGCGAGTCATAATCCGGGTGGGCCTGATTATGATTGGGGTATTAAGGTTAATCCCTTATCGATTTTGTGGTTGGCTAGATTTGATTCTTGATCTCCTTTGAATCGTTTTGCAGATTATACTCTTTTGTCGGTTGAATTCTGACTCGGAAATACGAATTGATATTGACTTTTCAGTTTAATTACAGTAGCGGGCAGCCTGCACCGGAGTCTATAACTGATAAAATTTATGGAAACACTCTCTCCGTAAGTTCTTGCCTCAATTACTGTCTGTCTGTGCAAAATGTTTGGCTTTTTCGTTGTTTCGTCCCATGTTTATTACTCTTGGCAATGAGATTCTTGATTGAGAATGGAAAAGAGCAGTTCGGCGAACGAAATGTTTGAGTTCTAAGTGTTGAAAGGTTGACATCGATAGTCGGTTGATAAAAAATTTGCTCGGCCTACTCCGAAACGGCAAATAACTTTCGTTCAGTGTCTTAGAGCGAATGTCTTATGATTCCTTTAGAAACTATTAACTTTTAGAGTAAAGTGCAATGTAGACACTAACGTTTGAAGTTGTTTACTGATTTCATCTTGAACTATTTTTTTCAATAAACGAAATCTCCACTTTTTTGCTATTAGTGATTTAGACATTGTCCTCAATTGATTTGTCAAATTTAGCACGTGTATACCATATTTTCTATTTAATTAGGTGTCTTAATCTGATTTCTAACTTGATTTTGAATTGTGTGGATCTCCTCTTTGACGATTTTGAACTCTGTAGAGAGATCGACAGCGTTTAAAATCGGGTTAAATGGAAAACATGGTATACAAGTGTTGAATTTAACAGATAAATTGACGACAAGGTCTAAATTACTGACAGTTGAAAGGGGAAAGTTACATTCGTAAAAAAAAATAAAGAAAGGTTAAGATCTAATCTGGAAATGATCCAGAAGATTAGAGTATAAATCGCATTTTATGTTAAATTTTAAATTCATGGTAGGTGTAAACAATTAGTTGCTCCTGCTTTATGAGTTGATTTTTGCAATTGGCGATTCTTTCTCAGATCTCTGAAATAAAAGTTGCTGACATTCCCGACGTTGACCTTGCTCGTGTTGGAGTAACGAAGTTTGGAAATTTTCTTGTGGAAGTTATTGATCCAGTTTCCGACTATTTGGAGCTGATGGAGGTGGGAAGAGCCTCCCCTAAAAAAACTACATGTTCGGAAACTTGTTTCATACGAATTAACGTTAAATTTCTGAATTTGGTTCAGGATGTTTTCGATTTTCCGCTCATCAAAAGTCTTCTATCACGACCCGATTTCAGGTATTAGTTATCGTGTTTATTCGTTTCTTCATACAATTCAAAGGTGCTCTTCTTGGAGAAAATTTGTCTTTTATGTGTTCATCTCGATTAGTTTTAGTTTATCGACTTTATCACTCGATAAACGGTTTATTCTCGTTCGTTCCCTACGTTTTTAGAAACTTCATTTTTATGTTGGAGATCACATTTTGATACTTGATTTCAACTTCTTAGGTTTATATTTGATGCCATGCATGCAGTTACGGGCGCCTACGCGAAACCCATTTTTGTGGATAATCTTGGAGCGACTCCGGTATTTCACGTTAAATTAAACATCGTCAACTCTTGCAAATCTAACTATTTATCGAACATTTCTGACGATCATTGCTAGGCTTCCCGTGTAGGATTCGATTTCCAATGGAGTTCCTCTTGAAGATTTTGGACACAGTCATCCCGATCCTAATCTTACGTAAGTGTGTAAATTCTAACACTTTGTTTTGACGGTAATTTGTTTTTGTTTAATTATACCGTATTGTTAACCAGATACGCCAAGGATTTGGTCGATATCATGTATGGTTGTAACGGACCTGATTTTGGCGCTGCAAGTGACGGTACGTAGTTGATTATCGAGAATATATTTTCGTTATTTATTTTGAGAACAAACGAATGTTCGATTATCGTATCATAAACGGTTTTTTCAGGAGACGGTGATAGAAATATGATTCTCGGCAAAGGCTTCTTCGTCACTCCTTCGGATTCCGTGGCAATTATTGCAGCCAATGCCCAGGAAGCCATTCCATATTTCAAGAACGGTCCAAAGGTATGAATTCTCATATGGGTATTGCTACGTTTACTCTCTAATCTTACCTCTTGATGTAGCGCGTATGCATCATTATTGTAGGGGTTGGCCCGATCGATGCCAACGAGCGGTGCTCTTGATAGAGTTGCCGAGAAACTGAAGCTTACATTTTTCGAGGTTTAAATATATTTTGACGAATCATTTTAATGCAAATAAAATCGTAAATAAGCGATTAATTTAACCCAAAAAAAAAAAAATTCTGGGCAGGTCCCTACCGGATGGAAGTTTTTTGGGAATCTCATGGATGCTGGAAAGTTGTCCGTTTGCGGAGAAGAGAGCTTCGGAACCAGCTCCGATCATATTCGCGAAAAGGACGGTATTTGGTAATTATTTTAACCCTTTTTTTTTTTCAGATCAATTCGATTTAGCTTGTGATCGAGATATGTGGAAGGGTTAGATCGAGAATTTCTTATCGAAGAGAATAAGGGCACTCGTATTTTTTGCCGTATCGTGTTTCCATCGATGAGTAGCAGTCGCTCGTATTTATCGCCATTTCCGATAATGGCAGGGCTGTTCTAGCTTGGCTTTCTATAATTGCAAACAGAAACAAGAACAAAAAGCCAGGGGAGAAGCTAGTCTCCGTCTCCGACGTAGTGACCGAACATTGGGCGACTTACGGACGAAACTTCTTTTCTCGATACGACTACGAAGTAATCGTTTAAATTTTCTCTACAAATTTCCACGATAATTTCATTATATTTTTCGGTAATTCGAAGCTTTTGTCCATATTTGTAGATTACGACGATAGTTATCTTTTTCTCTGGTCTTATCCGTTCTCTCGATTTTACTCGTATTCTCTTGATATAATTCTTTAATTAATACTATGTAAATCTTTGTTTTAGGAATGTGAATCGGATGGTGCAAACAAAATGATAGATTACCTTCGAGATCAAATCTCCAAGAATAAGTCTGGCGAAAAGTTTGGTAACCGCATTTCGTAGCTCGAAAATAGTGTTCGGACAGTTCTCGATG
>CM039473.1:34374301-34468374 GCA_022433065.1 Begonia loranthoides | reverse complement strand
CGAAAATAGTGTTCGGACAGTTCTCGATGATGAATTATGATGTTTTTTTTTTTTTTCAGGATCATATGTTCTTCAATTCGCCGATGATTTCTCGTATACTGATCCCGTAAGTGTTTGTTTGATTTAAGATCGATTCATTTTTCTCGGATTCGTATGGTTTGGATTGAGAATAGCTACTTTCTTGTAAGAAAGAATAAGTATGGCTAATATAATATTCTACGAAATTTCAGGTTGATGGAAGCGTAGCATCAAAGCAAGGCGTTCGATTTGTTTTTACGGACGGGTCGAGGATCATATATCGTTTATCGGTAAATTTCTCGTTTTTTTTTTTTTAAAGATGAAGTGCAATTTAGATCTTCCAGATTATATTTAAACTTTTATTTTGACAGATTAAATCTCTACGTTTCAGGCATCAGCAATTTGAACTTTTCAGTCATTTTATTTATTAAATTCAATACGTTTATACAATGTTTTATATTTAATAAGTTGTTTTAATTCGATTTCTAATTCCTCTTATTGTAAAGAAGAGTTATAAATCAAGTTAAAACACTTGATTAAATGAAAAACGTAGAATACATGTGTTGAATTTAAGAGATAAATTGACAGCAAAGTTTAAATTACTGGTAGCTGAAAATGAAGGTTTATTTTGTCAAAAAAAAAGTTTAAAAGCTAATAAGTAAATGACCAGAATATTAGGATATAAATTATATATTATTATTATTTTTAATTATTTATTTTTATCGCAATTCCTTTATGTCTTGATCAAAAAATCTCGATAATTAATTTCAAAAAATTTTAAAAAAAAACATGAAACTTGCATACAGGGTACGGGCTCGGCCGGAGCAACTGTTCGAATCTATATTGAACAGTTTGAACCCGATGCTAAGAAACACGACGTCGATGCCCAGTTTGCGTTAAAACCGTTAGTAGGTTTGAATTTATAAACCCGGCCATATTGATCGAATCAAATAGTTTGGATTATTCTTTTGGTTAATCGATTTTTTCGGGATTGCAGATTTGGCTTTATCGTTGTCCAAGTTGAAAGATTTTACCGGAAGAGAGAAACCTACTGTTATCACTTAGATTATGATCTTCTTATCGTCTGATTTAGTCGGCAATGTAGTCACGACGACGAAGCATAAAATGTAACACATCGAATTCATGTACCCATTTTTTCATTGAGTGGATCATGCTTTGTGCTATGTGTGTATATATATATATATATATTATCTTTTTCTGTAAGTTAATAATTTTTTTATCAATTAATTCAATTTGGTTTGAAAAAAAAATATTTTTTTTTATTAAAACCCATTTTGCAAAATGCATTATTTATTTTTTAGAAAAAAAAAAAAAAAACCTTAGCAAAGAATGTGCTTAACTCGCAAGTGTAATACCATGAAGTCGAGCTAAATTCTAAACTCCGAAACGATGATATCTCTGCAATTCATGAATCAGAATTGATTAAAACCATGATTTTGATATCTTAGTTTATCGGTTGCAATTTAGGGCATCTGAATAAACGAGGGATGAAAACATCGAAAAGTTATTAATCTATGAAACACGTGTTTTAAAAATTAAATCTAACAAAAAAAAAAGAAGAAGAAGAAGAAGAAACCATTGGGAGGATGATTAGGTTTTGTGAATGGAAGCTGAGTGTCAACAATCCAAGAAAAGGTCAAAAGTCAACCATTATCCCAATGGAGTCAACCATTATCCCAATGGACATAATACCATGCTTGCACTTAATCTTAAATCAATGTTTTTGTCCTTGAGGTGGTGTTTTTTTTGGGTTGAAAATTTGAGCTTTGTTTCTTGAAATAAACATAAAGTGTCTTCAAATTGTCCTGCATAAATCTCGAATTTCACCTAAACATATAACAATATCAATTTGTGCAGGAAGAAATTTAAAAAAAAAAGCACAAAATAGGCACGTTTGGACACACGAGGTACTTGCGGTAGATTTTGTTATGATCAGAGAAAATTATATTAGTTTTGTCACGTGTAGAAATTGTTATTCTTTTGAGCGTTTGGCACTGGATGAACGGTTTGAAAAGTGTCGACGTAGTGGAGATATTATTTGATGATAATAAGGTTTTTCTCTTATGTTCGGGTTTATTGAAAAATGATTTTTTTACCTAAACAAATAATTTTGAATGAAAAAAAGTCAAACTAAAATTGATATAATAAACTTCTAACACATTGCAATTAAAGTCTAGTAAAATTATTTGTGGTGTGACAAGTTTAAACACGACGATTATGTGCACTACATCATTTATCGAGTACAAAAGAAAGTTCGACCAAGAAAGCACACATCGATCCTTCAACTCACTGAGTGATTGACTAATTTGGCTCAATAAGGTCCAACAACAAAGCGGGCCGCTAGCAAAGGCCCAATTCAACTCAATCAAAAAGCCCTAATCAAATATCTAAAGCTACACTTTGAATGCAACAAAGAACTTTGATCTAAAACCCTTGCAAATCTATTATTATTGAATCATGAAAATCTAAATAAAAAGACAAGCATTTTAATCCATATTTATGCATAAAAGACTTCTATTTGAGGAAAGTATCTCCTGAAATGGACATTGAGTTGTAGCCTTGCACATTTTTGAAAAAACAAAAAGAAAATAATAAAACTTTGTAAGATTCTCCATTTGAAGGAAAAGGACAAGGAGTTTGAGTTGAAGTGAAGGGAAAGAAGAGAATATACTTTTAAGAGATGATAGCCATTGAGTCAGGCACCTACTCTCCAAAAAATCCAACACAAAATCAAGCATGAGATTGTCTTTGCTCCCCATTTCTCACATAATCTAACCCATCTCCACAAACCCACCAACTGAATAATGCTTGCATGCAAACAAAGTTTCATTTGCAGATCATACACGAACTGATCTTCGAGAGATCGTTCTTGTCCTCTCATATCTGGTCTGAATTCAACCGTCTTTGGACTTTTGTTGTTCTCATCCTATTTCGACAATCCGAACTTGTTCGATCGGTCTGTTCAATTTCATGGGATTTCTATATCGCAGAGAACTCATTCGATTTTCAAGAAAACGTTCTTGTCCTCTTGTGTTGGTCGCAATTCAACGTTCTTTGGACTTATGTCGCTCTCGTCCTGTTGCGCAATTTTGAACTTGCTCGATTGATTGGTTCGATTTTGAGTTCACATTGTGTTCTTTGGACTTGGGTCCATCCATCTCATGGGATTTCTATATTGTAGGGAATTCATTTTATTATTTTATTATTTTTGCATGTCATTTTGTGACAACTCCACCATCATGTTAGTTGCTTCATTGATGGATCTTTGATGGGCCTTCCATTTCCCTCTTTCCCACCTGATGTCTTCTGTCATCTTGTGACAGATTTTGGAAGTTGGGAAAATTTGGGGTATTTGTTTTGTTTGTGTTTTCCAACTTTTTTTGGAGACAGGGTTTTGTACTGCTTTGGCTGAGTGTTTAGTGTATATCTCTTGAAGACATATTTAGGAACATCACAAGACACAAAAACCCTTCACCATCTTTCTGTGTGTGCAATTATTGAGCATGCATAGTATGGCAATTGGTGGTAATTGCCTACAAACTCTTTTGTATTGTCCTACTTTTTCTAGTTTTTGGGGAGACAAATGCGAGATTTTAAAATGTATGCTTTGTATTTTATAATCCTAAAACCATAATTGTCACGTAATATTTATTCAGATAAATTAAGTGTGAAAACATACATGAATTCATGAAATTATCGTAAAATATAGATCTGAAACTTGTTGTCTAATTTAGAACCAGTGGTTATAATCAAAATTCTAATTATCTGTATTTTTTAAGGTGACAGGAGGCTAATAGAATATAAATAACTGATTTTTTTGGCGTAAAGACCATAACTCCGAATTTATAACTTATTAGTAGGTCATCAGCTCATTGTTAAATTTGAGCCTGGACAATAGGTATCTGCACATTAAAGTTTCAATTTTTATTAGATATCTATAATTTATTAACCTTATATGATATATGATCACTTTCAAAATATTTGACTTTATGATAACTAATATATTATTATTATTATTATAAAGTATGTGAGCCAATTATATCATTGTTAAATTTAATCTAAGAAAGGACTCCAATCTCTAACCAGTTGACCATCTACCAAAGCCTCTCGAGCCCTCCTATCGACTTCTTCCTCAACCTTGGCAGTTGACCAAGATGGGTTGATGATCTAGTGAATTCAAGCTCAGATTCGACCTAGACTTCGACAAAGCCAAACACTCTGAGTACTTGAGCCACAACCTCAATATTTTTAATTGCTACTCCGACGGCTTGAATTGCAGTCACCAAATCTAAAGTCACGACCCCTAGTTTCATTGGTGTCACATCACAAAACTATTCGGGCAGGGACGCCAATCTAAGGCCTGACTCACGGACCGACCTTTGAACTGGCCCTAGCCAATTTGTTGAATAAAACTCTTAAGTTGACCTTCCATTTAAAATTAGGTTTAGGTCTAATCTAATATTAAATTGGACCAAACTTGTATCTAGTATTAAAATAATAAAAGTCAAACCCAAGATTACACCGGACTAGGCTAGCTCTAGACCAGCCTGTCGATCTTAGGCCAGACCAGATCGGGTTTGGACCAACCCATCGATCTTGGACGAGATGACGAAAATGACTTCTTCTAGTAGGGATCACCCTCACCATCTACATCTTTTAACAAACAATTGACAACCATGTCTTGAGTTCTAAAAATCAAACCCCACTATTGTCGGCTTTGTAACCCTAAACTCAGTTTTTAGAATGAACTATTTAAAAACAGTTTTGTGCACAGACGAATCGATGCTGTTGAATTATTTATGAATAGATGAAATGATGTGCATCTTAGATTACATTGTTCTATGTTTAGCTTTTACTCAACAAGATATCATATTTCAATGTGATGTGACAATCTTAACCTCTCTGTCTGTTCTGATTAGTGAGTGAGAGTCGAAGTTGACAAGCGTAGTGCAGTTTCCACTTTATGGTTGCTTCAGCCATTTGAGAGTAAACTAGTTCTTTCAAAGACAGTGAGCAATCTTCTTCCCAAGATCTTGTCGGCTGAATGTGGGGTTTTTTGTTTTGTTTAATTTAATAATAATTACTTTTCATAATGTCGTGTTTTATCAGTTGAGAGATACTTCTGCTGGAGAACATAGAGGAAAAAACCACAAAGAATGTATTTTGAGTATTAAAATTTGTCAATAACTGGAAAAAAAAATAAAATGATGTGGGACACGAGATTTACATGAAAAAATTCTTTTGAAAAAAAAATTACGGATAGAAATGCAACTGTGAGTTTTGCGATTTTAACTTTTATGAATTTATAGAGAAAACAAAACCCTAAATGAAATTTACTATACAAGTCTAGCAACCTAACCTAATAGAATTTGGATCACACTAAAATCTAATAAAATTTAAATCTTGTTCTTGAGTAGAGATATTATTATATCATGGATCATGCATTTATTAATGCTAAAATCTGTGTTTTTTTTTGTGAAGAAACGATGATTAGCATGATTAAGATTTGTCGTTAATTATAATTAAAGTGGAAATAATCATTGGGTTTCCTTCTAATTATCAAATAATCTATAATATGTGATTAGTAAAGATTCTGAAGCTGATTGTTCTTGAAGGTAGCTACCAAAAGAATAATTAGTGAGATAGATTATAAAGAGTTAAGAAAGAATTAAAAAGAAAATTTGTAATTTTCACTTAACATTACACCTAAAAATTTAAAAATATTTAATTAATTTATCGAGAGTATTTGTTAGCTATGAAATAAATATATTAAATACTTATCACACTAAATGTACAAAAATTAAAGGATTTTTTTTCGAAAGATTTGGACAGCAAAGTTTGCTTTGCTACTGTTTCGGATTGTTATTGCAACTGAAAAAAAATGTGAAAGAGAGAATCTCAAAAAGAGGCAAGTCTAATGACAAGAAATGGAGCTATTCCTGTGAATAATCATATAACAAACTGTTCAAATATCAACATGAATCAGATTACGTACTTTTTAATGTATTTGATGTGATTTAAGTGCAACTTTTTACGTGTCACATTTTATATGAGTGCTTTCTAAAGCACTTTGTAAGTTGACAATGGAAGAAGAGTGTGCAATTCTATGGCGTCAACATTTTCACCTCCCTCCTCTATCTTTAATTTCTCTCACTTTGTGATTTTAAGGGAAAATTTGAGAAGTGATCATGAGTTCTTTACGGGGATCTTGTTTTTTCAGTTGAGATTGTGTATTGACACTTTTTTGTTTATGAATATGCTAGGATTATCACTTTACCGTGAGTCTGAGTTATGGACTAATTTTGTCCCAATATTGTCCTAGTTTCTATTGCTTCGTACAAAGTGATTTGCTTTTTATGTTTTATTAAGTATGAGAAGTTTGATCATGTGACGATCAATATTAATTATTTATTGCTAAGAAAAAATGTCATGTTGAATTTGTTGGAAAGATCGATATATTTTTGCCATAAATGGTTTTAGTTTAATCTGTCATTAATTGAAAATCTGCCAAGAAGATGTTTGTGCAACTACCCCCTTTCTGAGTTAGTTATGGATGTTTGAAGTTTAAGATTTTAACGTTCGGTTTGATTGGTGTCCTAGTTACTTTTAAGAATATGATGAAACATGTCTTTTGATCCTATTGCTTTAATTTGTTAAACTATCTATTAATATTGGTTATGTTAAGATTCATGGGGAGCAAATGAAGCCTCTAAGAATTTTCTTACAACCTTAAAAGATCATTAGTTGTACACTAAGATTGTGGTGGGTATAACTTCTGAGTAATAAGTCAAGATTTTTCAGACATATTGATTCTAGAGATAATATCTCACTGGGTTCAGTATGATTTGTGACTATGTTTGTTTTGAAACACTAAGAAGTATTATTGAGGTCTAAAAATTCTTGAGTTTGGATAGATACACTGTCACTTTCAACGCTACATCTATTTTCATATCGTTAAATAAGCCTATAAAATGAAACATCAAGTTTAATTGAAAAGGAAAACTGTTAATTGGTTTCTGAGGAGCAGAAGTTCAAGTTAGCTACTACACTATTTTTGACAGTACCACATGCATCTTCACTATATGTCAATTGTGTTAATACATCAAGAGTTGGATTTGGATACGTAATGATATGATAAGACAAAGTTAATACCTATAAGATCTGTTAGTCAAAAACAGATGAACCTAACTCATGAGTTCAAGTTGGCAAAAATTATTTTACTTTGAAAAATTAGAAGAGTTATTTTTATGGCGTGAAGATCAATGTTTCTTGGAGTCTAAGAGTTTGAAATATTTAATGTAAATTAAATCCCATATTGTGGTGATAGGTGAGAAATATGAAGAATTATGATCCTATTTTAGAGACAAATCATGCTCAGTCACTCTTGTAGTTGAAGTTTTGGGTCGATAACCACAAATCTTTAATTCTATGTCTAATGTTAAAGATTGTAAGAAATATTTAACTAATAGTGACTACCATATAAAGTGACATGGTGTTGATCAGATAATATGAGTATGTAATTTGATAACAACTCTTATATTTCTGCAACGTGTCAAGAAAATATAGAATCGTAATAATGAGCTTAAAGAAAGATTTGACAAACTAGAAAATGTTGAACAACATGATTGTTGGGAAGTTAGTGATGATAAAATTATGACTTCTCATTGGTTTACTTATAGTGCCTAATAATTCGGAGTTGAGACAAACAAATTTTTGTGGTCATAAATCAAATTTTATTATTTGTTCAGATAATATTAAATGTTTGAATATTTGAAACGTTAGTGTAAGTAAGTTAATATGGAGTGAGATGTGGATAGTGTGTGATTAAATTTTGATGTATTAACAAATCAAGAATTGAGCATGTGAAACCTGCTAGGTTATTACACCCTTATCTCTTAAGGAGTGAAAAATTAGATATGGCAGTTGTTGGAATTATTAGGGGTGGAAATGATTCGGTTCAGATTAGGGGCCGAATTAAATCGAATCGAGTCGGTTCCATTCTGACATTTAAAAACCAAAACCGAACCAATGACACTTAGAAATGGAATTGAAAACCAAATTTAGTTCTCTTTAGTTTGGTTTTCGATTTCCATTGGTTCGGTTTTCCCAGTTTTGGACTTAGGTTCTTTGGTTTTTAGCTCGATTTTGGACTCAGTAGCAAACAAAGTTACTTAATGGGATCGTTCAGAGTTGAAATACAATGCCAATCACCATCTTCCCCATCACTTGCCCAAATTTGAAGTATTTGCATGGACTATAAGTTAACAATCAACATACAAACATAAAATTTTCAAAGATAGGCTCAACTCACAACATTTATGATACCTTAATTGTTGTCATAGCTACATGAAAACAAAACATTCATTATTGCGTGCAACTAAACCATTTTTACATCTTGAGTATGTCCTTGTAACACTAAAACACACTCAAATGTATTTCCAGGTAAAAATAGTGCAAAATTAAAAAGTTCAATTACAAAGCTGATGGAGATGTGCGCAAAGATTAATATGAAAAATCAATACTTTTACAACAAGAATAACTTGCTAAATGAAATACTACCTCTACAGTAGAAACACATTTATAATTGCCCCGACATTTTCCTAAAAGGCAGTTGTTGCATCAAAGCTAGGAGTGGCCAAAAACTATCTTGTTGGAGACCAGGCACGCGATTGAACAGTTCAAGAGTGAGTTTCTTCCAAAATAGCATGTCCTTATCATTAAAATGCAGATTTTGACAAACAATGATTTCAAATATGCATATAAATAGATTGAAACACAAAAAATCATACAATATATGCTATGTAGTCTAAATTCGACGAACCTGTGTGAACTGTGAAGTTTGCGAATTATGGCTGTTGACAGTGACTATGAGTTAGGGCCACCAGCTACGCTGGAAAGGAGATGACAATGACACAACACTCAGTACTTGGTAGTGGACACTTGACAGTCGATAGAGAAATAGAACTCGGTTTGAGACAAGACGACTTGCAGGGTGAGCCGGTGAGGAATCGACGACGTTTACAGAGCGAAAGTCGAAGGTAGGACAGAACGCAGGGCAAGCTAGTTGGCAATGTTTTGACTTCAGCAGGGCAAGCTAGTGTAGTGAGTGTCGATACAATATACACTCGGTTAGGTTAGGATTTATTGATTTAGGGATGAATTGATTTTCAGTTCCGTTTTTATTGGTCCTCTTCACTAAAAATTGAAAATCGAACCGAAATATGTTGTTCGAGTCAGTTCGATTCTACTTCAATTTTTTTCTTACGAAAATCAAACCGAACCAAACCAAAATATGCAGTTCGGGTTAGTTCGGTTCTATTTTAATTTTTTTTCTTACAAAAACTTAACCAAATTGAACCAAAATGTTCGGCTTGCTTCAATTACCCAGTTTGAACTGAACCAATTTTCACCCCTAGGAATTATGATCCTATTGTTGGGGACATTTTAAAATGTGTAGTGTTGTTGGGTTGTCACAAATCATTTGGCCTTTCTACTCATTTCTTTTATTTTAAGTGAAGATGTATTATCATGGGTATTAGTTGAATAAATTGTATATAGAAGTCATCGTTTGACCTTACGTGTTCCTTCAGTATTGTATTTGAAAAATATTTAATATTTTGATTAAGTTTTGAAAAGCCCTCCAGAGATCTTTAAGCACTGAGTTAAACTTGAGCGATATGTTATCCTCTGTAGATGGGTAGCTTGAGCTTTGGACCTGAGAGATGGTAGGGTGAACTATTTAATATTGGTTAACTTTGTATTTAATGATATCTTTCAACTGCTATTGGGATTTCAACTTATGAGACTTTTTTATGGGAGACTGTGCAGATCAACGCTATATTGGGCTGAGGCCAAGGTGCGAGTAAACCTTGGCCCTGATTTGGTTTAGGAAACGACTGAGAAAGTTCAAGTGATTAAAGAAATACTTAAAATGGTTAAGAGTCGACTGAAGAATTTCAAGGCAGTGACTTTGTGTTTTGGGAATTATACTGCGTCACAGCATTAGTCGCTTTGGTGTAAAGAACAAGTTAGCTCCCAAATATATTGACCATTTTTGGATAATCGAGCAAGTTGGTTCAGTGGCTTACCAATTGGATTTACCGCCATAGTTGAGTTGTGTTCATATGTGTTTCATGTGTCAAAGCTTAGGAGATATATTCTGACCCAACGCATGTTATCTCATAGACTGATGTGCCTATTCAAGAAGATGTAACTTGTGTGGGAGTTCCCGAAAGAATATTGGGTTGTGAGATCAAAGTTTTACACCATTGAGATATTCTTTTGATTTGAGTTTAGTGGAAGAACCATAGTAAAAATGCAAGCTACTTGGGAGGTCGAGTTAGAAATAGTAGTGAAGTACCCTCACTTGTTCTGATGAAAGTCTTAGATTGTTCTAAATTTTGAGGACAAAATTTCCTAAGTTGTGGAGAATGTAGCGATTGTAATTTTAAGGGAAAAATTGAAAGGGGAATATATATTTTTTAAATTACTCAATTAAGTGGGAGTTATAGGAATTTTAAACCCCTTATTTACGCCACCATTACTTTTCCCATTACTTTCCCTCCTTCTCATCTCTTTCTCTCGGATGGTATTTTCTCTCAACAAAAGGGGGAAACAAATCCTAAGAAGGATGCTTAAGTCAGAAATGAAACCAAAGGAATCCTTGTTGGATGATTTATTTTGAGGATAAGAAATTCCGGTAAGTAAAAATCCCTTTATGTGACGAAATTTTTGATTTGGAAATCAAGTTTAACCACCATTTTGATTTAGGTTATTTTGGGATCATTGAACTTGAAGTTGAAATCATTTGAGGGTGTGCCATTATTTGTTGTGAAGTGTTAATTTTAGAGGTATGGTTTATCTCAAAAATTCCTCTGTCGATTTGTCATATTAATCTCACATTTTTAGATTAAAGATTAGATTTTTGGATTGTATTTTGCAAATTTATTGGTTACAATCATGTTATAATCAAAACCCAATGCATTGTGGATTGTTCGGGTTTCGATTTGCCAAAAAATATGGAAAATCAGGCAAAAATATCACATCCCAGAGGCGGGCTTAACAAAAATACCGAGTTAGGTGACCTGATTCTCGGAGAGGACCCGATCACTCAGCCCAAGACTAAATTGTTAGTCGAAGTCTTAACATAAAATTAAGCCCAAAATCCAAAACAAATGGGCTAGGGTCCACAAAACTAATACAAGAAAGAAAAATCTTCAACAATTAGCCCAAAAACTTAACAAAAAGTAATACAAGAAAGAAAAATCTTCAACAAAGACAATAGGGAGAAACTAAGAGGAAACCCAAATCAGAAGTAACTTCATCTCGAACACCACACTAGACCATCACAAACTAAACCTGGAATGAAAGAGTCGTTGGGGTGAGTGACTAACTCAGTAAGAAACTTATACTAAATGCAATGCACATGTAAAATTAGTTTTCCCCTTTTCTCGTCAAAACCATGATCAAACTAATGTCGTACTCATGCATGAATTCAAAATCATTTCTAAAATATGATTTATCGTCAACACAGGCTCCACGAGCCTCTAATGAGGCAATACTCAACACTTAGCCAACTATAATATAATAAGCCTTCATCATTTTTCGCAAGTCAAAATAAGAATTTGAGAAAAAAGAAAGTCCCCCCCCCAACCCCAAATACAAACATGCAGAAAGACGGCAATCCGAAGATGGCAATGCCTCATGATCCTAGAGGAAAAAACTGTGAGTGTGATCCAAAGATCTAGCCCCTCACATGGGTTGCCATCGAATCAGTCAATGACGATACAACCCAAACATATGCACTCTAATCAAGCTTAGAGATTCGAAATCCAAGGGACGCATCAAAACAACCCTATTACCCACTTTTCATAAAAAGCGTAAACAAAATAGCTTTACGCAACAGAAGATGTATCGGAATATCTTCATGATACTTTGACACCGAGACGGTCCAAAGTATCAAGAGAATTCAACCTCCCGTATCAGAATCATGAGATACTACGAAAAACCATGTATGTAAAGTAAACATGTGGAACTCACGTATGTATATAGTATAAAAACTTATGTGCTGTTGAACAGTCTCCATTGGGTTTTCATATGTGGCAGCCCACAAAATAAAGTTTGAAAACCATGACATGCAATGCAGTGCTACTAGTATAGAAGAGCCCAGTAAACTCGATGAAGACAGAAGAGCCTAGTAAACTAGCTGCACGTGCTGTCAGAAAGAAGCACCAACAGTGGGGACACCGTCGGAACCTAAAACCAAACCGACGTCAAAACCCCGAACAACACTAGGAATATAACAAGAGTTCTAGACCAAAATTCAAAATCAGATCAGAAGGATTAGCACAAGATTTCTCGGTTCAACAAAAGGAGCGACAAAAAACTCCACCTTGAATAGAGAATCCACCTTAACCGGAAGCCAGACATAGTTGATGGAGCCGAGTGAAGTTTGCTAAACTCAAACTCAATGAAACAAATAGTGTGATCGACCAAGCACATAGTGGTCGACTAGGCACTTCAACAACCAACCCGAAAGACCACCGGTCGACAAGACATTGCTACGGTCAACGACATACAACACACCAGACTTGAACAACTGGGCAGTCGAGGCGACACAGTTGGGGTTAACCAAACACGATTACAGTTAACCGGGACCACCCAGTGTCGACAAGACATTACGACGGTCAAGTGATTAAAGAAATACTTAAAATGGCAGCCTTGACGCTAAAACCATCCATACTTGAAAGAATTAAGGAAGCACAACACAGGGGACACTCATTGTGAGGATTTCAAATTAAATCCGACTCTACCTAAATTTCAAGATTTTTCCTTATCTGCTAATGATATTGTTAAATATAAGAATAGATGTTACGTACCCGAATCACTTGTACGAATAGCGATTATGAAAGAAGCTCATTCTTCTAGTTTTTCCATTCACCTCGGGTGTAATAAGATGTATAGAGATCTTAAGGTGCATTACTATTGGCCAATAACGAAGTTTGACATTGCCTTTTATGTTGCTCATTGCCAAGTATGTCAACAAGCGAAAGCTGAACATCAACGACTTGGTGGAATGCTTCAACCATTACCTATACCCGAATGGAAATGGGAGCACATCATGATGGATTTCGTCACTGGGTTACCAAAAACTGTAAAAGGGTATGATGTGATATGGGTGATTATCAAAAGATTGGAAAAGGTTGCTCACTTTCTACCAGTACAAATGACGTACAAAATGAATCAGTTTGCAGATCTATATGTTAAAGAGATTGTGTGACTACATGGTGTTCCAGTCTCTATCGTATCTAATCGAGATCCGAGATTTACATCGATGTTTTGGAAGAGCTTGAATAAAGCCATGAGTACAGAATTGATGTTTAGTACTGCCTTTCATACGTAAACCGATGGCTAAAGTGAAAGAACGATCTAGATACTGGAAGATATGTTACGTGCCTGTGTCCTTGAATTTCAAATCAGTTGGGGAAAGAAACTGTCATTGATTAAATTTGCTTACAACAACAGCTTCCAAGTAACAATTGTTATGACCCCTTACGAGGCATTGTAAGGCAGGAAGTGCAGGGCCCCTCTCTCCTGGAGTAAAGTCAGTGATGTTGAATATTACGGGCCTGACCTGATTCAATAGACGTCCGAATTCGTGGCCCTTATCGAACAAAGAATTCTAGATGCCCAAAGTCACCAGAAAAGCTACGCTGATAACCGCCGTCGAGACTTGGAATTTAACGTTGGGGATCGGGTGTTTCTAAAATTGTCACCATTTAAGGGTAATATACGGTTTGGGCGAAAAGGGAAACTCAATCCACGATATATTGGTCCCTTTGAGATTTTGGAAAGAATCGGTAAAGTGGCGTATAGATTACAACTACTGTATATTATGGCGGGGGTGCACAATGTATTTCACGTATCCATATTAAAGAAATGTCTTGGGGTTACCAATCAACTAACACCTTATGACCAAACTGAAGTTCAAACTAACGTGAGTTATGAGGAGAAGCCAGTTAGGATTCTGGATTCTCAAATAAAGAAATTGCGAAATAAAGAAATTCCACTCATCAAAGTATTGTGACAAAATCAGGCCGACGAAGAAGAAGCTACATGGGAAAGGAATGACGTTATAGAAACTAAATATCCCGAACTGTTTAGTTAAATTTTGAGGACGAAATTTTTATGAGGGAGGAATGTAATACCTCAAAATTTATTGGGCACAACTAATTCTTTTATGTTGTATTTTTTAGTGTATAAATGTTGAGAAATTTGTTAAACTCAATATTGGAATTTTTTAAATTTAATTGAAAAAGAAATAAGGAAATTAGAAGGGAAATGACGTATTGAAAATAGAATTGAATAAATTAAATGGCTATTTGGATTAAATTGTGAATAAGAATTAGATAGATTAAATTATGATATGTATATAAATATATAAATAAAATAATATAAAATAAATGAATTAATATATAATGAAATAATTATTGAAATAGAGTTATATTAAATGAAAATATAAGTAAGAGTGGAATGGTTGGACAATTGGTCAAGGTGACATGGAAAATGAAACGTCCAAAGTGGTAGTTTTTGTTTGATTTAATAAACAAGTTGAATTATATATATATATATATATATATATATATATATTAAAATGTTAGAATTTATTAAAAAGGAGTGGTGTGGAGTCCAATCTTGTCTTGTGTTTTCCATCCACCTTCTACTTGAGGTTGTTTTATTTATTCTTCAACAATTCTACAAATTTGGCCAAACTTCTACGAAAAATAGTCAAACTTTGACCTAACTAACAAACTGAAGATTTAATCATAACCATTGATTTACTCTTCCAAATGCCTATATATAGCCTCTTAAATTTCATTGTGAAAGACACCAAATTGAAGAAGTGAAGAAAGAGGAGAAAGAGGTGTGAACTTGAGAGAATTGTGAGAATTTTTTGAGGGAAAATTCTGGAGAATTTGGGGTGAGTTCTGAATTTTATAATTCAGAGGCAGATTTGTCAATCTGATTCTTTGGGGAGTTTTCGACGGAGGAAAATTACGTGGTCGGTCTAAAAACTTCAGTAACGATTCCCTACCCTCCTAAAGTTATTTAGTTGATAATTTTAGTTAATATTATTGTTATTATCATTATATTATTTTAGAAATATTAATTCAATAAATTACTGTTATTATTGCCAAAATTATATTGAAATGTTAAATTCAATATAATATCGTTATTATCACCAAAGTAAATTAGAAATGTTAAATTAAAATATAATAGCGTTATTATTTCCATGTTACTTAGAAATAAAAACATACTAATATTATTATCACAATTAATTGTAGTAGTGTAATTATACTGTGCAAATAAGTTTCGTCTAAGGAAACTAGTATTTAAGGGGATTCATTGTGACCCACTAGCCTGTCCTAATAACTTATTTGGAAAGGATATTCTTTCTAGGAGATTGATATTAAGTGATCTGTCAAGAACCGTCAGCCTTTCCTAGGAATATTCTGATCGGTACTATCCACGAAGAGATAAAATAATTAATGGAAAGTAATAATAAAAGGTAGAACACTTAAAATGTAATTACTAAAATGGTATCAAAGTTAGGGGTTATAATGGATAAATATATTGATAAAATAAAGGATACTTATTTTGAAGAGATTAACGAGGAAAAGAATAAGGAACGAAACCCGATAAGGAATCCAGGTAAGTTGATACTTATTGTGCTTTGATAATCAGACCCTACATCACAAGAATTAGAGGTTATATGTTGTGTGTTTACCGCTTTCATAGAATATTTAGGCTATTTACTACTTTACCAAAAATTGAGCATTCCGTATATTGTACCATTGATTGCTGTATGTTTATTAGAATTAGGTTATTTTAATTATATGTTTCATAGATGAGCATGTTAGAGATTATTGAAATAATAGAACTGTATGAGCATCATACATCATGTTTTTAAATGATACGAAAATTACTTTTCATGCATGGTTTTGAAAAGAGAAAGAAAACGAATAGAAAAAAGGGTAAAGTTATAATAAAGAAAAGATAATAGATATGATACAGAGTGAGCTCGAGGTTCTTTTCGGAGCATTCTATGAGGTAAAGAATGAGCCCGATGTTCATTTCGGGGCATTACTGTTCTTTTCGGGGCATTATGGCATTTTGAGACTAAAGTCCATGGTAAGTTTGAGGTTCTTTCCGGGGTATTCTGGGACCAAGAGTATAAAGTCTCGGGTAAGCCTGAGGTTCTTTTCGGGGTATTTTGGATCGTAAATAAAAAATAAATGAGAAAGGAAAACGGAAAAAGAAAAGAAAACGAAAATAAATGAAAACGAAAAACGAAAAACGAAAAAGGATTTTTAAGTGCATAACATGTTTATTTTATTTTATATCACTTACTGAGCATTAGGCTCATTAGTTAAGTCTTGTTGATTTAGGTGATGATAATATTGATGTACCAACAGAAGAGGAGATATTTCAGGACGATCCCTTAGGTTATCTGCCGGGTTCGACCTAATTGGTTATGGCTCATAGCATGATGGGTGTGGTGAATTAAAATAAATATTTTGTAATCATAAACTTTTATTGTAAGATATAAATTATGTTTTAATAGCTACTTCCGCTTGAATAACTCTGATTCGATTTCAAAGGAAATAAATTTACACATTTGAAAAAAAAAAAAAAATTTATACCACAATTTTTAAAATAGAAAAATAGTTTTAAATAAAACGAAGCATTACAAGAACCCTAAAGAACGATGAAAACTAAGGAGAACGATTTCAAGACATACATTCAGATCCGACTTATCAGAAACATTGTTGTCCCATTAGTCAAAGTCCTCTTACAGAACGAGTGTGACGGTAAAAGAAGATGAGCGCATGACCATGACGACAACACCACCTATTTCTAAGCAGATTCAAAACGAGCCTTAGTCAGGGAAACCTCTGTTGCAGTTGTCCCTCTAGAAAAACCCATCGAATGACTCTAATTCTGGGACCAAATATTTTTAACAACCTACACAGAGGTCTATACTAATGCTGGAGTGCACAGGAATAAGGCCCATTCATAGACTTTAACTATCAGTCTCTGAACCAAGGGAACATATACTACATGCAACCGATTGAAAGTCTACGAATGAAAAGTCCTAAACCAGACTAACGTGTGTCAGACAAGACAAGATAAGTTCGGGATTTCAGGAAAGGATAGGAACCTAAATCGCATCCTTAGATGAAAGACTCGAATTCTGAACCACATAGACCCACACATGAGGAAGAACCCAAGCGAGTTCACAGGTTCGTAATAAAAAAGAATTTCACTTAACTATCCATCGAGCACACCCACAACTTGCACAAATTGGAAAAGATAGGATCATCCTCCAACAGATGACCCCAAATTGCCTTCCCAATAGCATCTTGACTCATTCAAATATTTGACCAGGTCTTGGAACAATTCCGTGCATAGTGGACGAATGTCCAAAATATTACACTATCGATTTCTTAAGTGATCACTCATAGGAATAGTGGAACTATGCTCTTATAACAAAAAATTTATTTCATGGCCTGGAGGCGAGGCTAATAGAAACACTGGGTCAGATGACCTGATTCTCGGAGAGAACCTAATCATCCAACCCAAGCTAAGTTGTTAGCGAAAATCTTAACATAAAATTAAGCACAAAGCCTAAAACAAATGAGTTAGGGTCCATATAGTGATCAACAAGAGTTAAAGATAGCGTAAAAATAAAAAAGAGAAAAACACTGTGCAGGAAAAGAAACCATTCAACACCACGACAAATTTAACAAAACTAATCCAAGAAAAAAAAAATCCCCACCAAGAACAACAGGGAGAAACCAAGAGGAAACCCAAATATGAGATAACTGCACCTCAGACGCCACACCAAACAACCACAAACTAAACTTGAGATGGAGAAGTCATTGGGGTGAGTGATTAATTCAGTGGGGAACTTATACTAAATGCAATGCACATGTAAAATTGGTTTTTCCCTTTTTCTCATCAAAACTATGATAAAAAAAATGTCGTACTCATGCATGGATTTAAAATAATTTTCAAAACATGATTTATCATCAAAATAGACTTCACGAGCCACCAATGAAGCAATCAACAAAATCACACTGGATACCTAGCCAGCTATAATAAAATAAGCTTCCATTGTTTTTTAGAAGTCAAAACGACAATCCGTGAAAAAGGAGGGTCACACAAGGATCCTTTTTATACAAACATACAGAAATGCGACAGTTCAAAGATGACAACGTCTCATGATCTTGGAAGAAGAAACTGTGAGTGCGATATGAAGATCTAGTCCTTTATAGGAGTTGCCGGCAAACCAGTTAGTGACGACACAACCCAAATACACACGCCCTAATCAGGTAGAGGGATTTGAAACCCAAGAGACGCAAAAGCACTACCTTATTACTCATTTTTCACACAACACTCAAACAAAATATCTTCATGCAACAAAAGATGTATCAGGATATCCTCGTGATACTTTGACACCGAAACCGTCCAAAGTATCAAGAGGATTCAACCTCCTGTATCAGAATCATAACATGCTATGAAAAACCATGCACGTAAAGTAAATATGTAAAACTCACGTATATATATAGTATAAAAATTGACGTGCTATCAAACAGCCCCTTTGGGTTTTCATAAATGACAACCCACAAAATATATTTTGAAAACCATACCATGCAATATAGTGCAACTAAGTACAAAATCTTTACCTCGATGAAGATAGAAGAGAACAGCCGACTATCTGCACACGCAATTAGAAAAAGCACCAACAATGGGGACACCGTCGGAACCTAAAGCCAAACTGACATCAAAATCCCTAACAACACTAGAAATATAACAAGAGCCCCAGACCGTAATACAAAACCAGACCAGAGGATTAGCACAAGACTTCTAGGTTCAACAAAAGCAGCGACAAAAAACTCCATCTTGAACTGAGAATCCACACCAACTGGAAGCCATACATGGTTGACGAAGCCGAGTGAAGTTTGCTAAACCCAAACTCAACGAAACAAATAGTGTGGTCGACCAAGCACATTAACATAGGTCGACCAGACACTTCAACAACCAACCAGAAAGACCCACCTGTCGACAAGACATGACTATTGTCGACAACATACAACACACCGGACTAGAACAACTCAATAGTCGGGGCGACACAATATGACTATGGTTGACCGGGACCACCCAGTGTCGATAAGACACGACGATGGTCTACCAGGACCACCCAACAATCAACAAAGTTGACAGTATTCAGTCGTGGTGAATCGAGACCAAGCAACAGTCGATGATCCACCCTGCGATTAATTGGGACCACGTAAGAATCCGAATTTGAAAAGAAGAAACCATGGTCACGATGTTCATTGAGGCACGTGGCAGTGAGAGAAGAAATCTGACCCAAAACATCAGCCACGGTCGATCAGACCCCGCTAAGGTCAACCCGCGGTCGATCAAACTCCCAACACGCTCTACCAGACACAAGCAACCAAGAATGGAAGCCTTTGAATACATTGTCGGTTGAATAATCCAATAAGCTGTCATCCAGACACAAGCCTCTTAAACAGAGAGAGACTCTTAGCCAATGTATCGGTTGATCAAACCCAAGAAGCAGTTGACCGCAAACGAGCCACCTTTAACAGAGAGGCTCTGGGTCGAAACTGTGGTCGACCGGACCAAACCAGTGGTTTAACGGGGAAGGTTTTCTAGCACAAAAACCACGAGGAAACATGTATTCCCTCACCAATTCTCTCCACGAATCGGCATAAAACCCTGCATAAACTCTAAATTTACAACAATAACACATAAACAAATAAACGATTTGAGTTTCCAAGCTTGAATATGAAATCGACATAAACGAGAAATTCTAAACGAAAAAATGAGGGTGAAGAAATGACTTACCCGTAAGACTTCTTCACAAAGTATGGAGATCCGGATGCCACGAACATGAATCAGGTGGAAAAACGATGAGGTTCACTTGTTGGTTCTCCACCCTCTCTCCTTCCTCTCTTGCCGCGCGATCGACTTCTAGGAGAAAGGAAGACCACCTTCATTTTAAGAAGAAAAAAAGAAAAAAGAAAAATAAAATTTAATTATTTTATTTAATAAATATAATATAAATTATTATATTATAAATATTAAATAAAATTCTTAAATCTTATTCTGACAAAACCTATAACTCAACCTATGGAAACGAGATTTTACCAAGCACAATCCCATAACTTCAAGCTGTAGGAGAACACAGAACACATCGGTTGACCATTTACTAGATCCTTCACACGTGGTCGAAGACAAAGACACATGACAAGGACTTGATTAACACAAAAAATTTGACTTAAACTAAATCAAAAAATTAACTCAGAAAAATATAAAATCCAAAAATTTGAGAATTTTACAAAAAATGTGCGGCTGGCGTCAGAAAAGGTGACTCTTGGCCGCGATCCTACTTTTTGGGTCGTGGCACAAACCCCGTTTTGGACTTTGAACTCAATTTGTTTGGGTTGTTTCAAGGCTCGTTTTAGGACTTAGACTTTGTCGTTTTCAAGTCGTTTTCCAAATCATAAAGTTTGGAAAGTTTTTATAATATTTTTGTGAAATCTCCTGATTAGGTATCGAGTGTTAGATTTTGGACTCCTCACAGGTTAGACTTCATTGGTTTTAATTGGGCTTGAGTATTGGTAGACCCATTTTGAGTTAGGAATTTATTTTTATATCCAACGTTTCATTGTTTCTATAAAACCTTATTTTGATATATGTTCTTGCATAAAATGACATGTTTATTTTTATGACCGTTAGTTTTATTATTATTATATATTTTCACTAGACATATTGTTCCTTTTTATGACCGTTAGTTTTATTGTTACTATGTATTTTCACTGGACATATTTTGATTGAGCATGCATATTATTTCATTGATCATCTTAGTCAAGTGAACTAGTTTGATCGATCCATTAAGGGGTGTTTTCTGTATGCACATTCAATTGTTGGAAGATATGTTTTTTTGTGTTAAATAGAATAATGAGATAGCTGACTGTGCTATGTTTTTTGGTGCAAAACCCTAAAACTAATCAGAGTTTTATTTTCAGGGCTATAGTGATTGCCGAGTATCGCCATTATTATATATGCCTATTACATTGTGTGTCCGAAATCCACGAGTGACTCCATTTTCACTAGGTTTTTCTATATGTATAGTAGGATCTATTTTCTGTATGTACCACACTAGAGTAGAGTGTTTTAATATTTTTCTTATTGTTTGTTTTATAAACTAGTTTTATCACAAATGTTTTATATACAACATGCTCCCCATTTTATTATAATTTTAACATTGAACGTAAAACTCTATCCCTATTGAGTTTAGTCAACTCATCCTAGATGACATTCTCTTTCAGGTTTTAGTTAGGAAGTATATCAGTTGCATACTCAAGAATGAGCTCGGTAGAACCTTTATTTATTTAGTAATTTTCCATTTAAAAATTTATTTTGTGAGGTTGGACTTTGTATTTCACATAGTTGTTTTGGGTCTGACTTTGCTTTGATTAATGTCTTCTGTTGCTGCATTGAACATTTAAAGTTATGGGTTAGGTGGTTCGATTCATTCTCGGGCTATGTTTCTTGTCATTATGTCTTGGGTCTTCTTTGGAGTGTGACAATAATGGTTACAAAATTAGCCACTATTAAGATAGTTACACAATCTCACATTATTTGAGAAGAGCAGAAGAAATCACTATATAAATAGAATTATCTAAGTATACTAAGAAGACTCATTCTGGAAAAATAAAGATATCCATGAACAAAATCGTGAGGGGATATGTATCAAGCTTCATGATGAGAAGGCAGATTCGGTAAAACATATTGAATAAACGTAAATTTGAGGAGAACGACAGGAAAGTGATACAAGTTTGAGATTTTACGCATATGGAATAAGAACAATCAATCTATAGTGTGTATAAACACGAGAAAGGTTTGTTAATAGTAAATTTAATTACAAGAAATGTCTTTTGGTTGATGTGACTTTAAATTATGTGTCACGCTCTAAAAGGAGACATTAGACAGAATGAGGAATGACCCAACCTGAAAACGAGCAAAGTTGCACGACCATTTTATTTAAAATTCTTAATAAGCAGTGGAAGAGTTAAATATAAATAAGATAGTTAAGACCCAAACCAAATTGACTAAAATATAGGTCCAAAAGTGACATATAAGATAATGTAGTAATGTAAGTTCACATAATATATGTGCTAGAGTTAAATGAGAAGATACAACTTAAACATAACAATAATTAATTGAGTCAAACATTACATGGAAATTCACTTGCAACAAGAAATTAATTAGAAGTAAACGCTGAGCTCACTTTTGCATTAGCAACTAGGGATCTTCTGAACTAAAGTTTGAATGGAAATGTCAATGGGGTGAGTTGACTAAACTCAATAGGGGGAAAATTTTATATTCAACATATGTATGAGAAAAATGTACGAGCATGGTAATATAAAACATTTCATAAAAACTGAGTTCAAAATTTACAATAGGGCAAGTTTAAAAATAATCTACTATAAAGTGGTATATACATAAAATATGACACTATTGTTAAATGATAAAAACTTAGTGAAAATGGAGCCACTCATGAATTTCAATTATTCCATGCCATCAGCAGCAACAAAAATAAATAATGGCGATACTCAGGCGATCGCAACTGTCATAACGACCCTGATCAGTTTCAGGGTTTTGTGCCCAAGGACACAACATAATTTGCTATCTCATTATTCTAGTTAACATAATAAGTACATTCTCTAATGGTCGAATGTGCATAAAGAAAACAGGACTCCTTCACGAGTCAATCAAACTTGGTTCACCGGACCAAGATGATCAATGCTCAAAATAAAACATATCCAGTGAAAAATACATAATAGTATAAAACCAAATGGTCATAAAATGGACACGTCATTTATATGAAAACACGTATCAAAATATGGTTTTGTAAAACTACTTGATGCTGGACATAAAATTAAAGCCCTACCTCACAGTGGCTTACCAACAATTAAAACCCAATCAGAACCAGAAAAGTCCAATAATCTGCCGAGTTCAAACTCTAAATCTTAAGATTTAAAGATAATCATATTTCAAAATTAGAATTGAAATATCTCACTTTAATTCCAAACTTCAAGCTTAAGAAAATGACTTTAAAAAGATTGAGTTTATGCCCCAATATGGTTCCAAAACTAGCCTTGAAACGACCCAAAAATAAGTTCAAATCGGGCCCAAAACGGGGTTTGAGCTACGACTCAAACAACTGAGCCATGACCCAAAATCGGGCCTAGGCAGCAACCCAACAATTGTCGAGCTACGCTCCAGCCTTTGGCTAAGCCACGAGGTTGTAGGCCCACAAAGGCTGGGCCGCAACTCAACGACTTGGTACCTTTTGAGCCACGGCTCAACGTCGTCTTCTCCGACATAGGCTGCACATTTTTGCCAGATTCTCCATATTTTTTGGCAAATCTTGACCCAAAATAATCCTCAACATATTGGGTCAAAACATAACATGTTTTTATTCACTAATTCGACAATTTCCTGACTAAAAAATCTAAACTTCAACTTCAAACAAAGTCCAATATTCCATTATCACCAAAATCTAAATTTTATGAACAATAGCTAAAACAAAAACTAGTCTGCGTCAAGAGTACATGCGAAACTCTCAAATTCCTCGAGTTTCAAAACATTGCAACTCAACACAATTGCCACAACACAAACCTAAATTTAACCGATTGTCAAAATGTTGATTTTCCTCTAAAATCTTTGTCATAACGAAGATGATACCTTATAGAAAAATTTACTTGGGAAAAAACTCTGAATTTCAGACAAAGACTCTTTCTTTAAGAGATGATTTCTCTCTTTGTGAAGTTTACCAAGACTGCAAGGTGGTGAAACCATTCCTGATAGGTATCCATAATCGCACAATAAAAGAGAATTTATGTAGCGTCCTATATGCAGTGGGTGAAAGAGTAGATGGAACTTTATGACTATGGGGCGTAAGAAGATAGTCTTAAATGTTGCGGGGAAACAAAAACATTTATTAGTTTGAAAAATGAGGACTCATTCCCTCAACCACATGCGGGTGTCAGCTGCCATCCCCATACTGCATTTTTCCTTCTATAAGTTGCAATCGCTCATCTACCTTTGCAGAGGATTTTAGAGAGAAAACTCTCTGCAAAAATTTTGAGAAACAATTGTGGGAGAACTCTGCAGAATTTGGGATTTATTCTCTACTCTGAATCAACAACGGGAAGTTATTCGCACATTCAGCAAGGTAAAGATGAGTTATCTGTAAAGTTTGTTGTTAAGGATATTAGAAATTTGTTGGTTAAATCTGTTGATTTTGAACATGTATCAAAATGAGGTAACTTCGAGCTCAATTTTCGTTCACGACGTATTAAAATTTGACCATAGTTTAATTATGCATATTCTGTGAACAATTAAAGTTTTGAATTATGAAATGGAAATATGGAAATCCGGTATGAAAATAAGTTTAGTTGTTAATTGGACTGCTTTGGTTGGTTATCTTTGGCGATTTTGTTGGATAATTAGAATCTGTTGGAATTAAAGTTTGATAACTCAATAATTTTCTTGCGTGAACCGGTTGGACATCTACTGTTAATGGACTAAGTAATAGCCGTTGGATGAGCTCTGTGAAAACTCTAACTGATTTTTGACTGTGGGAAGCGGATGGAAGGATGTCCATTCTTACAAAGGACGTTCAAAACAGTTTTAAAAATGATTATTATTATTATTGTTTACAAAATTAATTTGGTATCCCTTTATGGTGATAGGTTGTCGAGATACCGTGGGATTTGAATAGATTATATTCTCGTACGATTAAGCATTTCCCGACTATTAATAGGACAACTGAGGTAGGAGTTTTATTTTATGTCCAGCATATCATCATTTTCCAAATGACTATTTTGAGACGCGTTCTCATATAAAACGAAGGGTCTATTTTTGACCATCTGTTTTTACGATACTATATTTATTATTTTCGTTAGACATGTTTTATTTTGAGCATGCACTTTATTAACCGTGATGTGGTCCTATTTTTATATACGCACATTCGATAGTTCGAGAATGTGTTTTATTGTTTTGAATAGAATAATGGGGCAGCTGACTATATCATGTCCCTGGGTGCGAAACCCTAAACCTGATCAAGGTAATTTATTGGCTTTTGCGATCGCCGAGTATCGCCTTATTTTGTATGTTTGGAGCCTTTGAGTGGCTCCCTTTTCGCTGAGATTGTGTGGGGCATAGTTTCTGTACATACCACACTATAGTGGACGTTTTCCACATTTTGCCTCACTAGTCAATTTTATTCAATTTTAAATAAATATTTTATTCATATCATACTCCCTTATTTATTTTTATTCTAATTATTGAATATAAAATGCTACCTCTATTGAGTTTCGTCGACTCACCCCAAACGACATATATGATCAGGTGTTAATTTGGATGATTATCGGTTTCCGTCGCAGGATTGATCCGACATTCCTTTTAATATTCCAGTATTTTATTTCGAGAGTCTCTGTGAGGATAAACCCCTTTATTTAAAAGTTGTAATAATGTATGTATGAATTTTCTGCACATTTATTTTGGACTTATATTATTACTATATCTCAATATCACTATTGGACCTTTGGTATAATCCTTTTGGTGAGGCCCTGGCAAATATTAGAATTTCCTAAAGACTTCCACTACATAAATAAATAATTAAATAAATAAAAGGGTCGGGCAGTTCTGTCCGACTTTCTGGCTAGATAACTCCCCATTCTGTCTCGGGTTCTCTCCCAGATGTGACAATTTAATAAAAAATTAAACTATTGAATGAACCGTCGTTACTATCTTTTAGTTACTTCATATATGTTTGAAAATTTATATTAAGATTAGTCATTTAATTTGTGAGTTATATATTTGAGAAGTTGGCATGTGTTTGAGAAGTTCATTTCTAAATTCTTTCCCTTTCCACTATTTTTTCTCTCTTAAATTCTTCTTTTATATTCCAACAAATTGGTAGCAAGAGAGTTACTCTTAAGGTTTTACGAATCTCCAGCACATTTATTTATTTACTTTTATAAAATTATGTGATATAAGTGCTGTCACACACGCTTCCATCCTCTTTTAGGAGACAGTCATGTCCCATGTTTGTTGTCTTTTTTTAACACAATTTTATCTTATTTTATTTTATTTTTAAAAAAAGTTTTTGGTACCCAACGGTTTTAATATGGGGAAATTAATAACTAACCATAAAAATATACATGGAAAATTCTATTAGATGCAAATAAACCATTCATTTTAAATACCTAATATTAGGTTTATTATCTAAATTCAACAACCATTTTTTGTTGTTATTGCAATAAAGAAGGTGAGTCTTCCCAAAATTGTTGGTTATTATTTGCTAATGAATTTGTACATTTTTCAATGCAAATTCATTGTGTATTTGGAAGAAAGAAAGAAACAAACAATTAGTGCTGAGCACCGCTATCACCAACAAAATATTGTTTACTTTTAAGCCAAAAAACATACAGATTTGTTCATAGGTGTTATCCCAAAGCGCTTCTTCTGTATCATCAAAACTACACTCTCTCGACCTCAATCAACGTTTTCTCTTTTAGTGATATAGTCTGAGGCAAGCACATCCCTCATGGTCAGCCTCATCATTTGGTTTGAGGTCGGTGGATTGATCTAGTGTCGACCTAGTTGCATACCTAATCTATAACGGAGGTAGTTTGCAAATTTTATCTAACAAGTTGTGTCTTAGGTCAGCCAGTGTTATTATTATTTTTACACAAAATGTAAATAGAGTCAAACATATAGTTTGGAAATTCAAAAAAAAAAAAAAAACAAAACCACGACCTAATGATCCAATGTTAGCGGCTAGACCTTGAATCATCATTTTTCGTCATAACAGGCATGCATATTGACAACAGTCTAGGTCAAGACCCGTCAAACTAAACTTGGACCTAATTTTAGTGGACCACGCTAGCCTGGCATGGTCCGCTAGCGTGGTCCACTGCCAAGGTTGATCTCACGTATTTGGTCCCGAGTATCTTTGTTTCCTTAAAACTTGGTTGTTAGTGTAGAGAGAATTCAAGCTAGGTACTATATAAGATTGTCACAATTAACATAAATGACTATCTAAAACAAAATATCTAACACCTCCTAATTATGGCAGCACCAGTAATAGTTTTTAGTTGTTTTACAAGGGTTTGTGCTAAACGAATTAGCGTTATAATCTTCAATTCTAAATTTGATACAAACTCTACTCTAAACCTTTTTTTAAAAGAAGAATTAAAGAGAGATTCAATTATCCCAACACATGTTAATATGCTCATAACCCTAAACCCTAATCATTGTACTTAGTGTTGAACAATGTTCTTGAGGAGGTGAGAAACCCTAGTAAAATAATTAACTTTGACTGATGAAGAGTAATATGATTGCTTTTATCTTCCATTTGATTTCTTTTTTTATTTTTCCATAAAAATTACTAAAATTTAAAGTAGGTTAAAAAAGAAGAAGAACGTGTTTCATCATTATTCTGCTTTTACTTCAACTTTTCTGTCCCCTTCTTTTGGTTGATAAAGTTGGGGCTGCTTCTTGCAGGTAGGGGACTAAAACTAATCCTTTTTTTCACCAAATAAACAAAATCTATGTAATCTTCTTACCAATATTTATATGGCAAAAGCAAGCACAAAACAATGGTGGCTAATGACACAAATCTTCGAGTTTAATCAACATCGTTTCAAAGCCAGTTCAGCAAAATCAACTTTACTTTAAAAGAAAACCCAAAAGCCAAGTAAAATTTGATATAAATATCCTAGTTTAGACTTAGTGAAGAACAACTGTTTTAATATTGTGACACATTGTCACATTTCGGAGAAGACCAGAAACAGAACAGGGAGCGATCTGGCCCGAATGCAGATCGAACCACCAGACCCTTTTGCTTTTATTTATTTATTTAGACAGCGAAAGACTTTAGTAAATTACAAATTTGTCAGGGCCCAGCCAGTTGGCTTATATCGAAGGTCCAATAGTGATATCGAAATAAAGTGATAATATATGACTAAAATAAAAGTGCCACAAATACAAGAAATTAATTCAAATATTATTACATAATTTAACAATTTAGTCCAATCTCCCCAAACACTCTAAATAAAAATAATGAAATAATAAAGAGAATGTTAGTTCAATCTTGTGGCAGCCCGCCTTGTGAAGGCCATAAAAGGCCTAGGAGTAGGTCCGACCCATATCAGTGGGGGTGCACAATCTCATATCACTTGGGAGAGTAGAAAATGTATGGTTTATAAGTAGGGTTCCCCTCCCTACCCGTACAACACGTTTTGGGCTAACCCCAAGAACAAAATCGTGCGGACTTTGGCCCAAAGCAGACATTATTGTACTGGGAGCATCGGAGGACGTTAAAAATGGTATCAGAGTGAAATCTCAACTAGAAGTGTGGCCGACGAGGACATCGGGTTCTCAAGGAGGGGAGATTGTGGCAGCCTGCTCTGTGAAGGCCAGGAAAGACCCAGGTGTGGGTCCGAGTCATATGAGTGGGGGTGCACAATCTCACATCGTTTGGGAGAGTAGAAAATGCATGGTTTATAAGTAGGGTTCCACTCCCTACCTAGTACAACGCGTTTTGGGCTAATTTCAAGAACAAAATAGTGCAAGCTTTGGCCCAAATCGGACAATATTGTACTGGGAGCACCGGGGGACGTTACACATCCTATGACAACAATTAGTGATCTTTCAAATTTATACATGAAGGGATGTCATTGGGGTAAGTGGATTAAACTCAATAGCGGTAAAATTTATATTCAAGAATTAGAATTTTATAAAATAAATGGGGGAGCATGCCATGAATAAAACATGTGATTAAAACTTAGTAGAAATCGACCAGTGAGGCAAAAGTGGAAAACGTCTACTATACTGTGGTATGTACGTAAAATAGGCTCCACAAAATCTCAGTGAAAATAGAGGCACTCACGAGCTCCGAGCACATAGATGCCATAAACATATAGAACAAGGCGATACTCAGCAATCTCTAAAGCTATGAAATAATATCCTGATCAGGTTTAGAGTTTTGCACCCAGGGACATGGCACAATCACCTGCTTCATTACTTTAGTTAACAAAACAAAACAAACACATCCTTCAACGGTCGAATGTGCGTACAGAAAACAAGATTCATTCATAGCCAATCAAACTTGGTTCACTTAACCAAGATGATTAACAAATGATATGTATGCTCGAAATAAAACATGTCCAGCGAAAATTGTACATATAATACTATGAAAACGGATGATCATAACGGACCCGTCTTTTATATGAGAACATGTCTCAAAATAAGCGTTTTGAAAACAATGTCATGCTTAACATAAAACAAAACCCTTACCTCATAGTGGCCTACCAAGAATCAAGGCTTAATCCAAACTGGAAACGTCAAATAATCAGCCAAGTCCAATTTCAAAGTCCCGAAACCTAAACATAATCATATGACAAAATTAGGATCGAACTATCCCATTTAATTATCAAATCTCAGGCTTAAGAAAAAGACTAGAGGACAATCGAGTTCAAGGCAGAGGGGTCAGGGCCGCAGCCCTTGCTTGGCCGAGCTGCAGCCTAGCCAGGTAGAGAGGCCTGGGCCGGGTGTCAACCTTTCTTGAGTCATGGCCCAACGTTGTCTTTCCTGATGCTGGCCACCAAAAAGCGCCAAAATTTCAATGATTTCCGATAATGAAACGACCCCAAACAATCCATTTGACTTTTAGTTACAATTATAATGTGAAATAAGTCTAAAATCGATAGGTTTAAACAACCAATTGAACTTCATTATCAAAACAAAAAATTTTAATCTCCGTCAACGGTAGACCCAAAAATCACAATGAACATAACCAAAGGTTGCCTCATGGAGACGTTCAAAAATCCACTGCCTGCTTAAACCAACTTTTCCTACGACTCCCCTTGCTATCCTCAGTTCTCAACTTTTGCAGAGTGTTTCTCCTTTTGAATTTGCATAGACAGAGGTAGAGAGGGAGTGTTGTCCATGTAAGGACAAAGGAAACGTTTGTAGAGGGAGAAGAGTAATTGAAAGAAGGGGATATATGCCTGAAGATGAGGAAAGCTATCTTCACTCCTTCAATGCATTCACAACCCTTATCCCATCATAATACCAGTTGTCACACACGTCAACGTTTCATTCATAAATTTTCTAAAAAAATTAGTGTCACTATATATTTAACCATGAGGAGAATGATGATATTTATTTGTCCCATGTTTGCTTTTGTGTTAGTCTGCCTAGTGAAGGTAAAAATGACCAAATATTAGATAATTTTGAGGGCTCAATTAATATTAGAAGAGTTGCATAATCCCATGTCGCTTGGGAGAAGTGGAGGTGGAGGTGAATGGTTCATAGAGTTCTTCTCTCGACATAATACAACATGTTTTGAGGTAAAATCTAATAACAAAACTGTGTAAGTTTTGACCTAAAACAAGTAATATTGTACTAACAAAAGTGTTGCACAATCCCATGTCGCTTGGGAGAAGAGGAGGTGAATGGTTCTTGGTGTCCTTCTCCAGACGTAATACAACATGTTTGAGGTAAGATTCATTAACAAAATTGTGTAGGTTTCAACCTAAAACAAGTAATATTGTACTAGCGGAACTGATATTCCACGTAAATTTTCCATAAATGTAAGGACTCTACCCCGTCAAAAAGCATACAAACTTTTGGTGGATAATGAAAGAAGAATTCAACTATTTTTTGCTGTAAAACATTGTCACTCACTTTACACTTGAATTTCTTTTTTTAATATAAGCTTTTCAAACATCCGTCCAACCTAAGATGCTTTTGGTTTATATCAACTCCACCTGACAAAGTGTTTGAGATAGCTCATTGCCTCCTTGTACATGCATGACATTCTGTCACGCAAATTAATTTTGTTCTTTTGTACCTTGCTAAAATAATTAATTAAAACTCTTTTTTGGGTCCTTATTAATTTCACTATCAACATTGATGTTTAATTATTTTTTTCTTATGGCTCCGCGATTAAACAATTGTTCTTCGCCCACGAATGATGCTTAATGTTAAATGTTATACAATTTTATATATACACACGGACACAATCCCTTAGGGTTCATGCAATTATCTTTGGAATTTTCCCTACACAAATAAGGGTCAGTTGATGCACTGTCTTGAATATGATGTTTCTTAATATGATATTAAGAAACATTACATTTTTAAGTTGGTTGTTGATGCCAAATTCCTTAAATAAATGAATAAATGAAATAGATCTAATTAATTATTCTTAGAGTTATTTTCAAGTAAGACTGGTCCCCTCTCTCTCCCTCCTTACACCAGCGGCCACCATTACCTTATTTCTTCCACCGCCACAGACGGAGGTGAGATCCCTTCCATCGTGAGTTGATGTTTCATGTTGAAAGTGTCGATTCGACAACGACACGATCTTAATTTGATGTTTGATGAAGGTTAAAAATGGATGCTTGAAATTAGTGGTTAGATGTTGCCACTCATTTGGAAAATCATCCCAAAATACCGAATCTCTAACCTTTTTGTTTTTGAGTTTGTACTAAATTAGAATAAGAAGTTTACTTATAAATCATTCATCTCTTCACGTCTCCTAAACGATGTGTGGCATATATGAACCCTTACCTATCACTTTTCAACAAGCTCACTACTCATCAAAGTTATTCCTTTTGTCTCCTAGTCTCTCTATCTCTCCCTCTGTCTCTCTCTCCACTGTGTGTCAGGCAAATAAATAAGCCAAGGGTAATCTTAATTGGACCAAAGAAACTTTCCTGTTCAATTAGTGAAGCTTGTAAAGGTGGAGTTTAGGGCATGAGAGGGATTTGGTGCAGTCCAAAATGCCTTCTCTGGTGGGCCTTTTCTGCATTAAACTGAAACCCACCATTTTATGTTCTTCAGATTACAGAATCATTGAGTAGTTAAATGTTAAAAATGAATAAATAAACTAAGTGAGTTTTGGATTTACGCTGGAATGTGAAACCGCAGAAACAGGAAGAAGGAAAATATATAAGGAATTAATTGATGAAATTTGGAATTTCCTTGGTGAGGGAAATGACAAACTCCATTGGGAAATGCTCCTGGCTTTGGCCAAGAAGACAAACAATTCCTAGAAGATGATACCCTCGAACCCAAATTTCGAAAATTGGGAAGGACTTTGTCAGTAAATACATCTCTTTCAAAGTCCTTGATTGCAAATATTTTTTCATCTGAGAGAGGTTTAGAGAGAGAAAGAGAGTAGCTATAAGATTCCAAATTTTGTTCACCATCCCCCATAATTAAGAAAGGCAAGGGCTTTTTCTCTCATCACACCTCTCAAACAAGAAGAAGATCTTCTTCTTTTTTTCGTTTAGCTAAGATATTATTCCCTTTCACAACTCTCTCTCTCTCTCTCTCTCTCTTTCTCTCTCTAAATAATTCTTCAGTCCCATATTCTGAGCTTCATCAAATCATCAATGGCTATCGAATGCAACACAAGCGTATTAGCAAAACCTACCGACCGAAAAGATGAAGAGAAAGATGATGATCAAACCCCTTTAGTTTTTGATCCTTCTGTTCTTAGCTACCAATCAAATATTCCAAAACAATTCGTATGGCCAGATGAAGAAAAGCCTACTCTTTTCTCCCCGGAACTTGAAGTTCCGTTGATCGACTTGAACGGTTTCATTTCCGGTGAGGAAGCGGCTTCGACGGAGGCGTCGAGACTAGTTGGGGAAGCGTGTCAAAAGCATGGTTTCTTCCTTGTCGTCAACCATGGAGTCGATGATGAGTTGATAGCGAATGCTCATGCTTATATGGATGATTTCTTTGGATTGAATCTGCTGGAGAAACAAAAGGCTCAAAGGAAAGTTGGAGAGCACTGTGGATATGCAAGTAGCTTCACTGGTAGATTCTCCTCCAAACTTCCATGGAAGGAAACACTTTCCTTTCAATTCTCCGCCGAAAAACGGCGGTCGAATATCGTCGAAGAGTATTTTTGTGACAAAATGGGCCAAGAATTCGACCGATACGGGTAAGAAAAACATCACTATCCATGGCCATTCCACAACCACTTTTTGAAAAAATAAACATCTAGAGAGAGAAATCCAAGTAAATAAGTAAAAATCCATAGCCTCCATCTAAAAAGCTCTTCTTGAAAGTCAAAATTAAAAGATTTTATGAATTTCATCTAAACAAATCGATTCACACTTGTTTCTACAGGAGGGTTTATCAGGAATACTGCGAGGCAATGAACAATCTCTCTCTGAAGATCATGGAGCTTTTAGGGATGAGCCTAAACATAGAAAGAAGCCATTTTAAGAACTTTTATGAAGAGAATGATTCAATAATGAGGTTGAATTACTACCCTAAATGCCAAAACCCTGAGCTTACTTTAGGCACAGGCCCTCACTGCGATCCAACTTCTCTTACTATTCTTCACCAAGACAAAGTGGGTGGCCTGCAAGTTTTTGTAGACGACGAGTGGCGCTCTATTACCCCTAATTTCAATGCCTTTGTCGTCAATATTGGTGACACTTTCATGGTAAGAAGTTGTCTTTATCTTGTCTAATCAATTCGCCTGATTAACCTAATAACCTGTGATACAGGTTTAGATTCTCTAAATTTAAGATGGGTTTTCATTAGCTAAGACTAGTCAGTGGAATTTGTTATTTTGCGCACCTTTTATTGTCGCAACGACCATTAAATATATACACCCATCGAACTATTATCGTCTTACTCTCGACAGACGAAATTAGGGTTCTTCAACAAAGTTTTGCTTCGTATTTCAGGCGCTGTCGAACGGAAAATACAAGAGTTGTTTGCATAGAGCAGTGGTGAACAGAGAAAGATCAAGAAAATCTCTTGCATTTTTTCTCTGCCCAAGAAGTGATAAAGTGGTAAGGCCTCCAAGTGAATTAGTGGACGATCAAACTCCAAGAATCTACCCAGATTTCACATGGCCCATGCTGCTTGAATTTACTCAGAAGCATTACAGAGCTGATATGAACACTCTTCAAGCCTTCTCCAACTGGGTTAATTCATCAGAAATTGATGTCAAATTCAAATAAAAAAAAAGGGAATTTTTTTTTGAATTTTTTTTTATTTTTTTGGGGTTGAGAAAAAAAAGGCTTTTTGAAGATCAAAAGGACAAGGCAAAAACAACAAAAAGTTAGAGAAAAAGCCAGTTCTTTTTGTTATTATATTTTTCCTTTTAACTCTAGCTTTGACATAGATAATATTATATAAATATATGTATATATATATATATATAAATATGTGTTACATATAAATCTATAATATAAGGTACCAATAAGAGCTGGATTTTCATCTATTTGTTTATGTAATTTTTTTTTTATAAATTAGAGAAAATAACATGTTACCCTCCTCCTCATAAATCATGCAATATGATGATTGGTAAATACTTTTTCTTGGCAAATTAAACTATATTTTTCACTTGTAAGATGAGGGTAGAGGATGTCCCACCACATAGTTCTTCGTTACAACATAAAATAAATTTCTAACTCGATAAATCAAAAAATTATTGTACGAGATTGTCGTACGTATGTGTAATTAACATCAGATGCTTTTTTTTCCTGTTTTCTGCCATCGAAAGTTTAAGAAAATAATAAAAAATATATATATAAAAGTGACTCGTGTGTCAATAAAAACGAATTTATAAACTCGACGATAAACTTTGATCGTTCATTTTTTGTTTTTTTGGAATAATGCAAATGGCAAGAAATAGTTGAATTAGGTCTTGGAAAATACTAAACTTATCCAAATGATTCATAATAATATAGGAATGCACACCCACTAAATAACAAACAATAATTAAAATAAAAAATATTTTATTTTATTTTCTTGTTTTTTTGAACTCGAGTTTTTAAATGAACTAATTATGCAATGCAATCAATCATCCATCAGAGGGCTTAAAAAAATTAATATTGTGTTTAAATCAGAAGTGTATATTCTTGCATATCCTACACGTCAGAGCTTGCATCTGCCAAGCTTTTTTTTTTTTAATTTTTTAATTTTTAAAATTTATTATTTTAGTGAAATGGATTAAATGAAGCATATAAAGCCAATGGAAGAGTTCGCCATAACCATTTAAATTGTATGATTCAGATGAAATAGGGTTGCTAAATTCCAATAAAGATCGACAGGGCTGAAATTTTTCTTTTTTATTTTTATTATTATTATTATTTTTAAAGTAAATATTTTGGATTTATTCTTGTAACTTGAGTACCTGAATATTGGAATTGGTGCTGTGTGTGATAAATAGTAATTGAAAAGGAATAGACGATAATGTTTGTCTTGGTGCTTGTCTTTAAATGATTTTTGACAGATTATTTTTAGTGTATGTATACAAACTTTATAAAAGAAATGAAAGGGAAAGGATGTTCTCTTCTGCTTTACTCTATTTCGCCCCGGTCGATTCCCTTTTTCGTTTCGTTTTATATTTCGATTTGTAATCCACTTTCGTTTAACAATGCTTGGAAAGGAAGAGATAACATGAAAAAGTTTTAGATTTTTCTATGTGGCAGATCGTTTTGTAAAAGCAAATATAGATAAGAGATTCAATTACTTGTAAGAACTTAGAATTGTATAATCTTCTTTGTTTGATAGAAGCAGATATAAATGGTTCATGAGTAGAGTTCTGTTATTAATTTAGTACACCATGTTTTTAGGTCAAACATAAAGACAATTGTAAGTGTTCTGATTCAAAACATACAATATTGTACTATTAGCATGAAACTATACTCTCTCTCTCTCTATGACCGTTCATTTTGTGAAGACAAGAATAATCTAAAATCTAAATCACAAGAATTACACTGTCAAGTCATGTAGGGTACATGAGATAAAACGGAGAGCAACCCGATTTGAGAATAGACCAAATCGTTAGACCCTTAACTTTAACTATTCAGTATAATAGTGAAGACTTTAATAAAAACAAAACCATGAGCCAAAGCAAATGGGTTAAACTAGAAGTTCAAAAGTCTGATAAGATAAATATTCACATGTATCTTAATCTTAGAAAAATAAACTCTCAAATGAAAGATAACAAAATTAGGAAATAACTCGCCAAGCCTACATTTGAGTCGACAACTAATGATCTTCCAAACTAAGACCTGAAAGGGGAAGTCGTTTGAGGTAGGTCAAGTAAACTCAATTAGGGTAGAGTTTTATATTTAGCATTTAAATTATAATAAAATAAAGAGCATGCCATATGTCAAAACATCAGTATGAAAATTGGTTATAAAACAAGCAGTAGAACAAACATTAAAAACACTCAACTACAATGTGGTACATACAGAAAATAGGTCATACTGTACAATATGAAAAACTTAGTGGAAATGGAGTTGCTCACAGATTCTGAACACATCATGTCATATAAATATATAACAACAAGGATACTCAACGATCGCTAAAGGCACGAAAATATAACTCTGACCAAGTTTATGGTTTTGCACACAAGGACATGACACAATCAACTATCCATTAATCTAGTTAACACAAACAAGAACATCCTCTAATAGTCGAATGTGCGTAAAGAAAACATAACTCTTTCATGGATCGATCAAACTTGGTTCACCCGACCAAAATGATCAATGAAATAATATGCATTTTCAAATAAAACATATCCAGTAAAAAATACATAATAGTATAAAAACCAACTGTTATAAAATGAACATGCCATTTATATGAGAACACGTCTCAAAATATGGTTTTTTTAAACTACATGATGCTAGATATAAAATTAAACATCTACATAAAGTGGACCTACTAATAACCAAGTCCAATCCAATTCTGAGAAAGTCCAAAATACGCCAAGTTCAAATTCTAAGTCTCGGAACCTAAGAATAACAGTATCATAGAATTAGCGTAAAAAATACTCATTAAATTCCAAACTTTTGGCTAAATAAAATGACTCAATAATGATTGAATGAGGAGCTCAAAAAAGTGCCAAAATGGCTCTAAAAAAATTTAAAATATTTGAGTTTAAAGTCCAAATCAGACCTAAAACGGGGTTTGGGTCGTGACCCAAACTGCTGATTCTCTAGCAAAAAATGTGGGCTTAGGTTGTGGCCCAGACTTGGCCAAGCCCATGGGGCCACGATTTGACACCTTTCGAATAGTGGCCCAATATTGTCTTCTGAAAAACGGCTGCACAGACCTAGGCCCAAAAATTTGAGCCTAGGTTGTGGCTCGGTCTTGGCCAAGCCCATGGGGCTGTGATTCGACACCTTCTGAACAGTGGCCCAACATCGTCTTCTGAACAAAGGCTGCACAATTTCACCGGAATTCCTTGTTTTCTAGCAAATTAAAACCCCAAAACATTCCACAATACACTGAGTTAAAAATATAACACGATTTCATCCATAAGAAAATGACTATTTTTTTTATAAAAAAATCTAAATCTTAACAAAAGAAATCGACATTCCAATCTCCCAACACAAATCCAATTTCAACCACGAAAAAATGGCAATAAGGAAATCAAATTTTATCTCTAGAGAATGTTTGATTTCTTCAAATTCTGAGTTTCAAAACGCAACAACAAATCAACCAATTGACTGGGCAAAAATCAAAACTTGGTTTTTATCAAAATTTTACACTTTAATACAAAGAAAACCTATTTTACCAAATATCACCACTTAAAACTTCAACACGGTGCAACTCTCTCCCTCAATGCGTAGTCTCTCTCTGTGGAAAAATTTTCAATGCTGCATAAAGAAATGACCTAATGCATACACAATAATATGACTAAAAATAGTTTATATATAAGGTTTTACTCTCCACATTTCATAAAGCACTCTAGGATAAACATTAAAAAAGGAAATTAACACCACAGACCCTATGTTTTCATATCAACGACAAGTCAAACACTGAAAAAATTTTGTGAACAACTAAAATCATAAACTATTATAAAAGAACACTAGCGACCTCGCAGTCACATTTTTCGTCAAAATTCGTCGATGTTAACACCTCGGTGTCGTTAACGCCAACTACCGTCGAACGGAGACAAATGATGTCAATTATTGGGGGACGAGGGACGTCCCTCCGGCTCTATAATTGACGAAGGACGTCATTCGATCGGAATGGACGACGAGGATGGAGTTTTCCATCATCCAAGGGCGAGGGACGTCCCTTAGGGCCATCCATTTTATTACTAGGGACGTCCATTTTACGACAAAGGATGTCCCTTATAGTCTGAGGACCGTCCGTTTTATGGAAAAGGGCGTCCTTTACAAGGCGAGGGATGTTCGTTTTACTGAGAGGGACATCCGTTATGGGAGACAGACGTCTGTTTTTTAGGGAAAAGTAGTCGACCATATTGTTTACAGATTAGAAAACATGCTATTTTGCAGTCATTCGCCCAATCCAATACATCCATCCATTGCATTACCAATACAATATATCAATCCATCACTCAACATAATTTACAATCATCCATCAACAGAGGAATATGCAAACATTCTAATGGTGAAGCATCTGTTAGAGCCAATTATTACCACTACAGACTTGCAAGTCTTTAGAGGTAATAATAGGCTCCAGCAGATGCTTCAACAATAAAACCTCACTGCGTTTAGCTACTCTCAGGTAACTCTCCCATAGCATTCACTGAGAATGCCTACTCTTACCACTTATATAGTTGAGGAGACCTACTTTTACTCTCCCTCAGCATTGACAGACCTCCCTTAGCAATCACGGACCTCTCTCGTCACTCATAGACATTTGTCTTCTAGTATTGAAGGCACATCCCTCAACATTCACGGGCCTCACGGGCCTCCTTAGGCTGAAATGGATATTTGTATTTTAGTACTAAGGGACCCTTCAGCATTCACGGACATGCCTCGACATTCACAGACATTTGTCTTCTAGTATTTGGCTTTTGTGTTGTTGAGGGACGTCCATTATGGAAGATGAGCATCCATTTCGACATGAATGACATAGTCTTAAGTCGAGGGACGTCAGTTTTGAGAGTAGAGACATCCGTTATGGCAGAACGACGTAGTCTTAAGTCGAGGGACGTCCGATATGTGAAGGGGGACATCTATTTTGGAAGAGGGACGTCCATCTTAACTAAGAGAATCTACGTCTTTTTAAAATGCGGGTGTCTTGCACATGACCCTTCAACGTTAAAACCTTTGGAGTCCATCCTGGCTGTCATTTCCGATTGAGGGACATCCCTCACTCGATCCAACGGGCATGGACTATTGTCCACCATTGCCTTTAGTAAATGGCAAACTCCATCCTGGTCGTCATTCTGAGGGAGGGACGTTCCTCTCTCGATTCAACGGCCATGGACGATCGTCCGCCATCACCTTTGGAAAATAGCAAATTCCATCCTAGCCGTCAATTCTGAGCGGGGGACGTCATGCCTCCATCCAACGGCCATTGACGATCGTCCGACATCGCCTTTAGAACTGTAAACGTCCGTCCATCATTCTAACGAGCAGGAGTGACGTCCACCATCGCCTGATAATTGACGTCATTTGTCTCCGTTTGACTGTCCTTGGCGTTAACGAAACTACGGCGTTAACGTCGACGGATTTTGACAAAAAACGTAACTGCAAGGTCGTTAGCGATAATTTTTTATAGTTCAGAGTTTTAATTGTTCCCAAATATTCTTCAAGGTTTAACTTATCGTTGATTCAAAACCATAAGGTCTGTGATATTAATTTTCCAAATAAAAAATAAAATTATACAAATTTTGATGGAAAACAAATAATATTGTACAAGGTGTTGCAAGGATCTCTTTCTTTCTTTCTCAATCTAACTACATTTAATCCTCAAAGGATTTCACTTCATATTATAATATCCAAAAGTCACATTTACACCAATTAATACAATAATCAAGGGTAAAATTTGAAAACAACATTACCTAAGTTTTGACCTAGATGGAACAATATTAAACTAATTGGGTGCAAGACCTCACATACATTGTCTTCTTCTCTCAAACTGATATGTCTTCCTCTCTCTAACTGATCTTAATCTTCTTAAGTTTTCATTTCTCATTACAATATTAACACGAATAACACGATAACACGAATACCCTCTCTCTCTCTCTCTCTCACTGCTGTGTTTGTCTTTTCCCTCTCTATAATTCTCTCTCTAAAAGATAATCTCTCTCAAGCCGCCACAAGTAAGGACAACGACAGTCCCATTCCCGTACTGAAATCCAAAAGGCCCGCATCACATGGAATCCATTGTAGTTTGTTGTGGTTCCAACTCCCACAAACCAACATTTCTTTTCCGCAACCCAAACTATTCTCTCTTCGCTACCCGACATCTCTCTCCATTTCTTTTGTTCTCTTCTCTCTCTCTCTCTCTCTCTCTCTCTCTCTCTCTCTTCTCTCTCCCTCTCTATCACTTTCTAATAAATTGTTATCACTCACTCTCCTCTCTCTGCTCACGTCTCTGTATATATGCACACGTCTCTTATGTTCTATCTCTGTTTCTAAGTTACCTCTTTGGTTGGAATATGGGTAAACTTAAATTTTAATTTTTAATATTATAAATGTTTTTATATTATTGTATATATTATAATTTGAGTCACAAAATTCTATAATATTTTAATTTCTTATTAATGAAATTCTTCTCTACTCAATTTTTTTATAGGATTTTTAACATAAATTTTAGTGTTTTGATTTTACTTGTTTTTTTCTTTTTGCGTTCAATTTTTAATAATTGATATCAGAACAAAATTGAGAGTTTTTATACTTGAATCGAACAATTTTAAACATTTGTAATTCTTTGTGAAAAATTGTAATTTGGACAGATTAAATTTATACAAAACAACAAGGGAAAACCCTAAAGGTTCCGCCACCGCCGTTGCCAAAGTGAAGAAGTGTAATGGCTACTATTTTTGGTGAGCATTTAAATTAAATTAATTAAATTGTTAATTACTTAATTGATGGCAATTACCAAAATAACTCTCTCGATCTTTCACATTTAAAGGTATTCCTCCATATTATTTCACCATTAAGCTACTTTGGGAAAAAAATTTGTAGAGTGAAAAATGCATTGAAAGAAATGGTTTACTAGACGTCTGAAATTCTACGTGGAGAAATTTCAATAAGTAAAATTTCCTTTACATTGCGGTGTAAATTTTTGACGAAATCTAAGTTTTGCTAAGAGAATTCTATTTAGGATCACAATTTATGAATTGTTTAGAATCAGGGCTTGAGTGGTTGGAGAAACTCAGACGGCTTAAGAAGGCAAACCTCAATTTCATTATGGTTTTCATAAAATTTTCGGAATTGGATAATTAGGGATGAATAAAAATTTTGTTAGGATTTAAAGTTGGAATTTTTATACTCAAAACGTCGTAATGTCACAAGATATTAAGCTAAATCGTGATTTTTATCAAATTTGGTATGTTTTTTGTCTAATTTTTGCCTAACAGTTGAGATTTTTTGCAATCTTGGGACAAATCTAAGATACAACGGTCAATCAAGATCAGAAATCGGTCAACCAAATAGATGGTAGAAAGGTTGACTCTCGAGAAGCGGTCAATTGAACTGAAAAGCCTATCAACCAGTGCGGTTGACCGGACCCCATTCGAGGTCGATCGATTCGATCGACTAGACCCCTCTCTACGATACAGTGGTCGACCGGGGTTGGAAATCGATCGACCAAATCGATGGCAGAAAGGTAAACATTCGAGGTGCGATTGACTTGACCCCATCCGAGGTCAATCAGTTCGGTCGACCGAACCCCTTTTTGAGGACGACCAATTCAGTCGACTGAGTATTACTGAAAATGTTCGAAACATGTTTTTTGTTATGTCTGATGGAGATTTCAATGGAGGTGACCCACCCCATGTAACAGAGTTAAAATTGAGGCGCGACTTCTCCCTCAACTCCGCCGAGTGTCGCCCCTCCTCTTCAATACCTATGACCCCTCTTCTCTTTTATAAAGGTCAAACACTCCTCTCTTCTCTTTACACTTCCATTATACAGTGAGATATGAGTGTCTTTCAGCATGGAACTTCAGAGGCCAAGAGGGTGGAGTGTGATTTTGAACGTTCTGTGAGGTAAACTCAAGTATCAATTTACTTTCAACTATAAAATTGTAAACTCTAGTCAGATGATGAACTGATTTAGTTGGATTCATGGATTAAAAAGTTGATAATTTTGGACGAAACCAAATTGGATTGTACTCTAGAATATTTTTGTTGGTTAAAGTTAGAGTTTTGTCTAGGAAAATAGACAAAAATTGGAGAAGAATGGAGGTTTTCTGATTATCTGGTTCATCCAGACTTGCAGGAAACATGGAGAGGCACGGTTTTGCGAAAATAAGGGATTCTGCAAAAATGCATACCTCTGCGGGGTGAATTCTTTCGCAGAAAACAGTTCGTGGAGAAAAACTTGAAAGCGGACATCCATACTTGAATCCGCGGACATTCGAGCCAGTTTTAAAATTTTTGGATATTTTTGGGAATTATTCTGAGAGTTCCCTAAGTTGATTCTTATCTTAGTTATGGGTCCTAACGAATTTTTAAAGGGATTTTGAGAAGTGAATTAATTTGAATCCATATATTTTGGTAGGTCCAACAAATTAACGAGGGATTTGGACCGAATGGTTTCCTATTCGATTGACTATTCCCTGACTATTAGTAGACCATGAGGTAGATGTTTTATTTATATCCACCATGAGACGTGTTCTCATATAAAAATGACGAATCCCCTTATGACTATCAGTTTTTACGATATTATATATATGATTTTCGCTGGACATGTTTTATTTCGAGTATGCACATTATTTATTGATCGTCTTGGTTGAGTGAACAAAGTTTGATTGATCCTTGAAGGGATCTTGTTTTTGTACGCACATCGACTGTTGAATGATATGTTTATTGTGTTAACTAGAGTAATGAGGCATCGCTTTTGTTATATATGTCTATGATATTGTGTTCTCGGAGTGTGCGAGTGACTCCATTCTCACTGAGATTCTATAGGGTCTATTTAACGTATATACCACACTATAGTAGACGTTTGCCTCATTTTCCTCACTGGTTGATTTTTCTTTTTGAGTTTTTAATTAGGAGTTTTATTTATGACATGCTCTCCTCAGTTTTAATACAATTCTAATGGTTGAATATAAAATTTTAGCTCTATTGAGTTTAGTCGACTCACTTTAACGACATTCCCTTTAGATGTAAATTTGGAAGACCCTCAATTGTCATCCTATGATTGAGCCGACATTTATTTTAATATTTCAGCATCTTTATTTTGAGAGTTGGTAAGGTTGGAATTCATTTGTTAAAACTCTGTAATAACACTTGTATGAATTTATTTTAAATTTGACACTTTGTTTCAGACACTTGTTAACTTTTTATCTCAGTGTCACTATTGGACTTTTGATTTTGTCCAATTAGTCAGACCCTTGCGAAATTGCATTTTATTTAAGTTTTCCGTTGCCTAAATAAATGTAAAAAGTTAAAGGATTGGGTAATTTGATTCTTTTTGAGTTGGGTCGCTCGCTGGTTCTGTCTTGGGTTTCCTCTAGGGCGTGACATGAATTTTTGCAATCAAAGTCAGATTACTACATTGAAATGTGACATTAATAAGATAGATAAAGTGATAATATAATAGAGTTTTTCATTTACTGTGCCTAAAAACATGATCTAACTTTTACCAAAAAAATTTTAGATTTTTATAAATACCTTTAAGATAAGCTCCTAGAGATCGTGCACCTGCGGCACTGGCTGGGCAATCAGTTGAGTTACAACCAATGGACTCACTTATTGCTCTATGGGACGCTCTTTAAAATTTTTCTAGAGACAGCATAATTCAGAACCTGATAGTTTTTCGTATAGACTATTTTATAGAACTGGAGCAACTTAATCCGCTAGTGTTTGAGAAAGGACTGAACCCTCTAGTTATACACACACACACACATTTAAATAGTGACGCATTATAAAATTTACACACACACACATTTGAATAGTGACGCATTATAAAATTTTAATGGATCTACCATCATCTAAAATGAACAAAATATGATAATAAAAAAAGATGATATTTCACATGGTACGTTAAATCTACATTGGTTGATGAATATTCTAAGACGATTAGTTTAAATATAAAAAGAAAGATATAATTTACAGCAGAAAATCTTAAATCCATCTCTTTGTCTTATCTTTTGGCAATATATAGAAAATCATTACCACCTTTTTAGTAAACAAAACCACAAGACAAATTTGCTTATCCATGCCATCTCTTGTCCTCTACAATCCCTCATTTTAAAATAAAACTTCAATTAAACCTCTCTAATTAGGGTTAGATCACTCTTTTTTATCTTAATTTTTTGGATGTTTAACACCTTAACTGCCTAGTTTTTAACTGCGATAATTGTTTTTATAAGCTCCCTTTTTATGTTTTTATTTGAGTTCGTAAAAATTCTTGTCGATAATGTACTAATCACCTATTTGTGTTATGCTCGAAGATGGGCTTTGAAAGAAACGTTGGGTCAAACGACTCGATTTTCGTAAAAAATCTGATCGCCCGACCAACTCAATACATGATTCAAGATTCGTAGCAGACAACTTGAACTAATTTTAGAAGTCATAGATATAACAAGATGGACCGAAATTCACATAATGATCGCAAAATATAAAGAAAACGCAATATAATACATGAAAGGAAGTACTCTGGAGGAAAAATAGAAAATCCAACACCTAATATAATTATACAAACTAGAAAGAAACAAATAAATATCAAAATCTTCACCAATAAAATAAATACTCTAAAACATTAGATACAGAAGGGGATACAAACTCCACAAACAACTACTCCTGATCATCTCGGTTCTTTCTTAGGAAAAATAGATAGTCTTTTATGGTGAATGACTAAACTTAGTAAATATCCTAAAACTATACATTAATACATAAGAAAACAAATTTTTATCTTTTGATAGTGAAAAACCCTAAATTGCTGAAGAAAAATGCAAGCATAGATTTACTTTTAAAATATTTTAAAACAGACTCCGAGAACCATATGTAAGGCATGTTTCAAAAACTACTGCTACATATTATATAGTAGTTATATATAAAATAATGTTACCACCGTTTTTGTAAAAAAAAAAAAATTCTCAGTAAAATTAAAGTTACTCACGAGCCTCTGCATATTAAATGCCCTAAGGCTTGCAATAGAAAGAGAAGTGACTGTCCGTAAACTAGTCAACACGACATTGAAGCTACCCTACTACTGTATTTCTTGTACAAACAAACACCATTACACAACAAAATGTAGGTATCAATAAATGACCCAATTCACGGGCTCAAAACAGCTAAAAATTGTTTGGAATATAATATGAAATATCATGTATGTAGAAAGTAAACACGTAACATTAATTCAGATATTTAATCATGTGATAGTTCTCAATTCTCACTTGTTTAACCAGTTGACTAAGAACGATAAAGACTAAGAAAATTTGAGTCAACGTGAATCAAATTGACCTCGAAAAATATAATAAAATTTATTCAAGAATTTTATTAATCCTATAATTTTCCTATTTTACAACTTGTGAAATTAATGTTGAAATATGAATAAATATATATTTATTTCTACCAAAATAGAATATTTTATGAGCCATGTTATAGATTCTAAAATTTTTATTTAAAAATGATAATAATGAGTTTTTTTTTCCTTAAAACAAATATGCGATTAGGACAGATATCATCTAAACACACATAGTGGCCTAAATAAACATATAGTCTAAATCCGTCTAAGCCGCTAGTTTAAGAGAAAATGTCACGTTTAAAAGTCGAAATTTCAACATATAATATAAGGATTAAATTATTTTTACCCATTTTCACTAACAATAAAATTGAAATTAATATAAAATAATATATAGATCTACCAAAAAAACAAGTACATGGAATTGTTAAATTATTGATATTTTGCCAGGTGGATTTGATTGGCTATGGCTTGTAATTTAGCAAATAATATATTTAATTAGAAAACGTTATGTTACTTAGCCAACCAAGCAAATCTTTTTGTCACGTGAAGAAGACTAAAAAGAACTTATGCGACCATGGTTGGCCATTAAACTATGATCCAAACTCCTTGTCTATATTATTAGTGTGAGTTAATCTTAAAATCGCCCCTCAATTAAACTATGGGTCGATAATTTTAGAACAATTCATGAGATCTGTGGAATACAAGTAATATTGTGTAGTCTTTTGACATGTTATTCGTTTGTGAGTGAGGTGTTAGATTTGAGGACCATTGGAAGGTAACGATAACCATGCCATTAATATGGGATGGATAAAGTAGACTGAACTTACAGGAAAATTGGCTTGCATGGTTCGTTTCGGTTTGGACATGTTCTCCATGATATAGGAACAATGTATGATTCCTTGACGTCTAAAACCACGGTTTACGATTTGGGACATGATTTTGGTCTTGAAAAATTGGCACCATTGTTAGAAACTAAATCGTAATCTATAATAAACTGACCCAACACCCGACCCAGTGTAGCAAACTTGACAAATTAGAAGGTAACGATAACCATAACATTAATATGGGATGGATAAACCAGATTGAACCTACAGGAAAACCGCCTTCGTGGTTCGGTTCGGTTCGGTTTGGACATGTTCTTGATGATATAGGAACAATGTATGATTCCTTGACGTCTAAAACCACGGTTTACGATTTGGGACATGATTTTGGTCTTGAAAAATTGGCACCATTGTTAGAAACTAAATCGTAATCTATAATAAACTGACCCAACACCCGACCCAGTGTAGCAAACTTGACAAATTAGAAGGTAACGATAACCATAACATTAATATGGGATGGATAAACCAGATTGAACCTACAGGAAAACCGCCTTCGTGGTTCGGTTCGGTTCGGTTTGGACATATTCTTGATGATATAGGAACAATGTACGATTCCTTGACGACTAAAACCACGGTTTATGATTTGGGACATGATTTTTTGGTCTTGAAAAATTGGCGCCACAGTTAGAAACTAAAACGTAATCTATAATAAACCAACCCAAAACCCGACCCAATCCAAACCCTAAAACTCAACTCAGCCCAAACCTAACCCTACTATCAACATTTGACCTGGTAGCACAACCCAGCCCAAAGGCCCAAACCCAGCACAACCCAACCTAAATCTAACCCTATCCAATTCATTTCCACCAGCCAACCTCGTTCGAAGACTTAAACCCCACCACTAACAATCATCTCTCTTCAATCTTAGCCTAATCTCCATTTTCCCATACTTACTGTCGAATATCGTCTCCATCGTCGCGTTCATCGTCTCTGTTTTATGTTTCCGATTATCATCTCCGTTCATCACCACCGGGGCTCCTAAAAGCTGCTGTTTTCTTTCTTATACACGACACCCACCAAAAGATCGAATTCCTCTGTCTTCTCTGCTTTTTCTTCTCGAAGTCTTCTTCTCTTCTCATAGACGAACGGTTGGCAAAATGTAAGCAGAGAGCATCGGAGATCTTCAACTATTTCGGCTATTCGGCATTCGAGCTTCGTCTTCGTTCTTTAGCACTGCATTGTTATATCTTCCTCTTTTTCTTGAGTGTATTTATAAGTATTTTGTGGTTGGATGGTGTTTCTTTGGAAAGTTTTGCAAGTCCAATAAGCTATTTCAGTTTAGAAATGCTCTTCCGCCCTAATATTGAAGATTAATTACCGCAAGAGCGAAAATTAATAAATTAATCACTGTACTATGGATTTAATGACAAGTCAACTACTAAACAATTTTTGTTAACAACTTAAATACTGAATAATGTGAAATGGACAAAGCAAATATCGTAGTTACGTTGAACTCGTAAAGAAAGCACTTTCAACATAAAACTGAACCTGCGAAGAAACATTTTTAAATACATCTCTCAAATTTAATTCGATTTTAGTTTTATGCTAAAATCGGAATAATTAAAACAACCTTATCCCGAAGATGATTCTAGGAAGCTTTGGATAATCTTCTCGTCGTTGAAAGCAATTCCCATGTTTTTAGTTTTCCAAATATCTTCTTGTGGCTCACTCTCCTCGATTTCACTATCCATTTCTTATTGCCATATTCTCTTTCTTTTTCTTGGTCTGTTGCCGTCGTTTAGTTTTCATCACCAATGTTTCACTTTTCGTAGAGGAAAGTAATATTTTCTCCGTGGAAAATAACTTTTTAACTCTGTTTAGTGGAAAGGTAATGTTTCGTTACAGAAAGCTAAAGTTTCGCTATAGAAAGTTGAAGTTCTGTAGCGGAACGACAACATTTTTAACAGAAAACGTAACAGCAATGTTTGCTCTGTCAATATCTCATAGTTCAATATTTAAGTTGTTAGCGAAAATTATTCAGTAGTTAACTTTTCATTGATTCTATAGTACAATGGTTGATTTGTTAATTTCCCTTCTTTTAATTTCATATCCGAATCAAGTTCCAGAACCGGTTTCAAGAACCTAACTGGTTCGATTTAGGTTCTGAATTTCAAAAACCATTAGCTCACACTATTAAATCCGGTTTTAGGGCAAACCAAACCAAACTCACTTGTGCCCAACCCTAATAAATTCGAGCACCGTAACAATAAGTTTAGTAAATGTTAAATTCACCCAAAATTACAAATACCGCCACAAATATTACTAATTAAATTCAAATTATTCAATAAAAAATGATTAAATAAGAATAATACTATGTTTGTTATCTTTTATTATTATTTATTTGACAAATATTAATCGGTACAATTAATGAACTATTTTAACTATTTATACTTTATTACATTAATTGCATCGATTAATGTTTGTCACGTTAATCAGAAGTATGAATAGAGAGTAAATGAACCACGTCAATCGACATGGGCTTCAAGTCACCATAGCAACAAGGAAAATATAAATTCTTAAAAAATGCACTTAGAGAAGAATAACTATACGAATTTGAACCATACACGATATTCTCGATAATAAATCGTGGCAACATCCAAGAATGTGCCATCAAACATCCTATAATGCTTCTCCCGGTAGGAGTTTACGCCAATAGGATGCCCTAAACTTGCATGATTTGGCCAAATTAAACATAGATTAAGACATAATTTGGAATAATGTTCATATATTTTAATCCTGTACTTTAAAATATCGATATTTCCAATGTAGAATGAAACATGATAAAAGCAGACAAGAAGCAATGGAACAATCAGACTGTCCTTCACTTACAAGGCTGTCTCTCGTTTTCCTCACATAGACTTGTTCGTTAGGGTTTTGCCATCTCTAAAACCTAGTCTTCCTCGAACTTTCTATGTACTTTTCTTCTTTCATCTGCGTAGAAAACAAATGCCGCCGTGGAGCTGTTTTTGCTGCAACCCGGGAGAAAAGACGCCGGAGAAAAGGTACCCTTTTGGCCGGAAAATCGTTATATTTTTCCGTCTCGAATTATTTTCCGAGAAGCATATTAGTAATTTGAAAGGGTTTACAGTGGTAGAGAATATCCATGGGAACAATACACTCTTAGAGAACTCATCCATGCAACAAATAACTTTCACGAAGATAACAAGATCGGCGAAGGCGGATTCGGAACTGTCTACTGCGGTCGAACTGGCAAAGGAATTGAGGTAATTATTTTTGTTGAAATTAAACAATAAACTGAAAAAAAAATACAAAATTAGACACCGAGATTTTGCGTGAAAAACTCTAACGGAAAAAAATTACGGTTAGAGGTAGAAAATCAACTATAAAATATTCAAGGTACAATGACTTTTACGACTTAAACAAATATACACAAAGTAATTAAAAAATTCTAATCCCGAACATCGACCTTGCCGGATTGAATTTAAAATTGAGAAATTTAAATTCTAATTTTCTATCTTAATTCTATGGGATGTGGGTAAAAATCCAGCAAGATTTATTTATTGTTTGCAAATAAAAATAATATTTTCTATATTGGATAAATGTAGATAGCAGTGAAGAGGCTTAAGGCAATGAGTGCAAAGGCAGAGATGGAGTTTGCAGTGGAAGTGGAAGTACTTGGAAGAGTTACACATAAAAATTTATTAGGGTTAAGAGGTTTTTATGCAGATGGAGATGAAAGGCTTATTATCTATGATTACATGCCCAATCACAGCTTGCTTACCCATCTCCATGGCAACCTTGCTAAGGATTGTCTTCTTGATTGGCCTCGAAGAATGCATATAGCCATTGGAGCTGCAGAAGGTCTTGCGTACGTACCTTCTTACTTTGACTGACTTTCAGATCTGGACCTAAATAGAATTCGAGTTATTAAAATCTAACCTCAACGTAATGAATTCTACTCTGAGAAGTGAATGAAACTCTTGCATGTAGAAAAGCCACGATAAAACACGTTTTCGTTCATTCTCTCACGTGAATATTTTATTTTTTGAAATGAATAATTCTTTACGAGACATAGATTCAAAATTATAATCTCATGCTATGATATCATGATGAATCATCAATAATTTCAAAAGGTTACGCTCAGAAGGTTTTTTCATTTGGAACGAAACTAGTTTATTAAATTATACTTCCTTTTTTTCATTTTTCACCTTTAATATCAGTAAATTGACGTATCCGTTAAATTGAGAGAGAATTGTTATTGCGTTTTTCTGTTCTTTTTGTGACATTCGTTGTATGAAAGTAAAAATTATGAGGGTTTAGCCCAGATCTGGAAAATGCACCATCTCACATTGCTTAATTAATAAAAATTATGTGGGTTTAGCCAAGATCTGGAAAATGCACCATCTCACATTGCTTAATTGTAGTTTGAGTGAGTGATTTATAAGTAAAATTCGTCTCTAAACTAATAAGACATATTTTGAGATGAAACCTGAGAATAAAATCTTACGAATTTCTACCCAAAGGGCACAATATCGTATTGGCGGAATGAATATTTAGACTTTCCTATGTTTACTTTTTGGTTTAGATGAATTGGGAGTCAAATGGTTAATCTTCTTTCTTGTTTTGTTCTTGTTCTTCTTCTCCGGTAGGTACTTGCACCACGAAGCAAATCCACACATAATCCACAGAGACATAAAGGCAAGCAATGTTCTTCTAGACGCAGAATTTGAAGCAAAAGTTGCAGATTTTGGCTTCGCAAAGCTCATTCCAGAAGGAGTTTCTCATTTAACAACTAGGGTTAAAGGAACACTAGGCTATTTAGCTCCAGAATACGCCATGTGGGGAAAAGTTGCAGAGAGCTGTGATGTTTACAGCTATGGAGTTTTACTCTTAGAAATCATCAGCGCCAAGAAGCCCCTGGAAAAGCTTCCTGGTGGGGTTAAACGAGACATTGTGCAGTGGGTCACACCCTACGTCCAATGTGGAAAGTTTAATCATGTGGTTGATCCAAGATTGAAGGGCCAGTATGATCTTGATCAAGTTAAATCAGTAGTTATGATCGCTTTGAAATGCAATGATAGTGATCCGGAGAGGCGGCCTTCCATGGTTGAAGTTGTTGATTGGCTGAAATGTGCTGTGGGAAGGAAGATTAAACAAGTTAACCGGGTGGGCAATGCAAAAGATTATGAAGATGAAGAATATGAGACTTAATCATGCAAGAGAGACATGGATTGGTCTGAAATTTGTAAGTTTATTTAAAAGAAATTAACAAATCAACTATTGTAATTTGTGATCAATAACAAGTTAACCACTAAAGTATTTTTGCTAACAATTTAACCACTGAACTATAAAAAATAGACGCTGCAAACATCGGTGTTACGTTTACCGTTAAACATTTAAATTTCGTTCTGCGGCGGAACGCTATACATTTCTCTGCGGAATGTCAGTACTAAATACACAACTTATAGTTTGTTGTTCCGTGGTGGAACGTTGCATGTTCTTCCACAGAAAGTATGTCGTTCTGCCGCTGAACATCAACTTTCCTTTGTGGAACGTCATTACGAATAAATATTTTCCCTTATCTATCGTTCCCCCATGTTGAACGTCATACTTTTTCCCACGGAATGAAATCATTCCGCAGCGAAAAGACATGGTTCCTCTGCCTTATAAAAATTCACTCTACACTCAGAACGATTGCCTCAATAATTTTCTCACCGATTATAGAACCTTAAAGTTTTTCGAGAGTTGTAGTGTACCGCATCCAAACAAAGTTGAAGCGTTAGTAATTGTTACTCACCAATGGCATCTGAGAGTGATCAGGAATTCGTTAACTGCCCATTGGAAGTGGAGTCTATATCAATAATTTTGGCACATGATGTTTGTTTATTCGGAGACGAAGCTACTATAGTGATGCATTTCTTTGTAACTCTAGACAAGGAGGATCTCCGTTCATTGTGCAAATCTAGTGATGAAGACATGGACGATAATAGGCATCGACGACCACCGCAAGCGGAATATTCATTTGTTGGTATGTGTCTGGGCAAGAAGTATAGTTCTTTGAACTAAATTAGAGAAGAAATCATAGATCATGCGTTGAAGAATGTGTATAGGATAAAATTTACGCATAGTGACTTTCATCGGTTGAGGGCCGCCTGCTAGGAATGATACACTTGGCGAATGCATGCCTAAAAAATGCAAGGTGAACTGATTTTCAAATAAAAAGTTATAACAACGTTCACATTTGCTCAAGAAAGATGGAAACTGTCATGCCTCTGCCAAATGGGTGGCAATACATTACTTGGATAAATTTAAAAGTCAGGCCGACTGGGACCTTCCTTTCATAACTGAGACAGTCATAAAAGATTTTAATATGAACATTACACCCAATTGCCAGAAAGGCAAAGAATGCAACCCAAAAATTGAATGAAGGGGACGACAATGAACAATACAGCCTCATATAGTCATATGACGAGCAGATTCGGAGGTCTAATCCTGGAAGCATGCTGCTTGTTCAGCTAGAGAGGATTGATCTTTCACATAGTCCAACATTTAAAAGGATGTAAATGTGTTTTTCTGCATGTAAGATAAGGCTGTTGAACTGTGGTAGACCAGTTATTTACTTGGATGGTTGCCACTTGAAGGAATTGTGTTCGGGCTAGCTACTCACTACTGTCAGCATTGATGGGAACAATGAAATTTATCTGATTATTATAGCAGTGGTTGAAGCAGAATGTAGGGATTTGTGGAGCTAGTTTTTGGAATTGTTGCTTGCGAATCTAAACACCCTGTCCAGCAATGGGTGGACAATCATTTTCGACCGACAAAAGGAACAATTGATTGCTTTATCAATGTATGTTTATGTTATGCGTTGTGTACGAATGTTTGACTTAGACTATTAATTTTTGTAGGGGCTGGTGCCAGTTGTCAGAGAGTTTTCAAGGTCAGTGGAGCATCATTTTTGCATCTGACACCTATATGCAAACTTTCAAAAATAATTTAAGGACAAGATGTTCAATGATGCAATGTGGGGCTCTTCTAGGGTCACAACATCATCGCACTTTTAGAAAGAGATGAGAAAATTGTTTTTGCTTGATTAGTCAGCCCACATATATCTACGAGGAATACATGCAAGATTTTGGTCGAAACATGCCTTCACCTCCATCCCAAAGTGCGACATAAGCCAGAACAACTTGAGCAAGTTTTTCAATGCTTGCATCCTACCAGTTTTGAACAAATCAATTCTCAGTATGTTCGAGATTATAAGAAAGGACATCTTGTGTAAGATTGTTAAGAAACACGAAAAGATGGCGTAGTCGACGAACCTTTTGTGTCAGTAGATCAATAATCGAATTGTCAGACTACAATTTGCAGGTCAAAATTGGAGTTCTGTTTTTGCAGGGGCTGGCTAGTTTGAGGTGAACAATGGTAACGAATAGTACTCTGTCGATCTAGACAGACGTACTTGTAACTGTTACTAGTAGGAGTTGACTAGCATCCTGTGTATGCATACAATCCCGTGTATGCATTTTATGAGGAGATCTCCTGAAGAATTTATGTATGAGTGCTACCACCGGGAGACATATTTGAGGATGTACTCCCACTTTGTCCACTCGGTCAATGGAAAAATCTTGTGGCTTGTGATAGACCTTGATCTAGTTATGTCACCACCATTTAAGAGACATTCTTGAAGATTGAGAAAACAAAAAATAAGGAATGTTGATGAGGCCCTAAGCCGAAAAGTGCTGCCCAGGTGACATCTCAACACGACATGTGGTCGATGTGGGGCACAATTCCCGCACGTGTCAAGGTGGAGGCCCAGACACCACCGAGTCAAGTGCATGTGGTAGTCGCAGGTCCAGAGGCAGGGGCGATAGAGGCGGGAGAGAAAGCTTGCATGACACATTATGGGTTTCACAGTTCTCGACATAGTTCTCGAGATGCAGGTGAGCACATTAGTACGTTTACATTTTCATGTGTTATTTTAGCTATGCTAATTTTATTTGCAATGTGTTATGCAGGAGTATGTTGTGCAAAGTCCACAAACACAAATGTGGACCTTAACCTAGATTTGATCATTATAATGCACATGAACATTAAATTGTTGTAATAAACATGTGAATTATTTGTTGTTGATGATGAATGAAATTGACATTGTGTTATTAAGTATGAATTGAGAAAAATATAGATGGATTATAAGATAGAGAGTATTTAGTATGAAAATGTAATTTTGGACAAAGTGCTTAAATCCACACGTGAAAACACACGTTCTGGACTGGACGACAAGAATCGAGATAGATTAGAATTTGCTAGCCTCAAGTAATTTTGGAACCAGAGTAAGTGACAACGTTCTGCCGTGGAAAGATGACATTCCTTGGTGGAAAGTATACCTTCTACTGCAGAACGTCATACTTTTCCCCGCAGAATGAAAGCTTTCCGTGACGGAATGTTGATGCCCTTAGGTAGAATGTCAGAGTTCCTCTACATTATATAGATCATTGCAATGCACAAGTTGCTTAAATGAACATGTTAATTGTTTGTTGATGATGAATGAAATGGATAATTTGGTTTGTGTCAAAGTTTATTTCTTTCTCTTTCAAAAAAATGAAAATTTTGCAAAAGTTTCTTTTGTTCTAGTCTCTCCATCTGTGGTGTTATCAAAAATAAATCAAGAAATGAGGTTCTGAACTATTTTCCAAACAAATATTTCAAACAGATAGATATTATCCAAACTTATATTTTCTCAACAGGTATTCAAACAATTAACTATGCAAATAAACAAACAATATCCCTACACATCAACTAAACTATGTTGGTGCCACCTTCTTACTAGAGTTCCTCCGTAGATCGGTGATTTCGAATGAAAATTTTGGGTCCACATATATGTTGGAACCCTGGGCGTACAAGGGAGCCTTATCCGGTAGATCTTCATGAGGGTGGAAGCCTCTCTCCTTACAATTTCGGAGCAACCCTAAACCCGCACTAGTACATGGAAATATGCCGTATGGGCTGAAATGCAACGGAAAAAATCAACACATAAGTGGAAACCAATATGAATCTACATAAGTGAAAATATATACCTCGCTTTGTCTATTGGCACTACAACGATTGCAATTGCTTCTGGCAACAACACCTGGTAAGGGTAGTAAGTGTGCAGGTCAATGGACGACAAAAAACATGGTTGTTTTGGGTGTGACTGAAATGAAAACCACGCATTAGAACTGTTCAAACATGAAGTACAATAAGTAAAAGTGAGAAGTTTACTTACGTGAATCCACCCTATTGTAATAAGTGATTTTTCCATTTGAACGTTGAAGTATTCTTCTTCATTCAACACATTACACTTCATACAAAGAATGCAACGCAAAGATGTGTACTAAAATAAAATTTTCTAAACTACTTAATGTAACAAAACGTAATTCTCACCGTCTCTGTAATACCCCAAATTTTATCATTTAAGTTTTTGTTGGAATGAGTTGGATGGTAATGTGTTTAGAATGGTGACAATTAGAGATATATTAGATGATAATGGTATTGGTATAGGGAATTGTGGTTTATGGTTTTAGAAAATGTGAATTTAGTAAGTTTAGCAGGGGAGTGGTCGATCACTGAATGGTTTGATTGACCATGGAGTGTGCAGATTGAAGAATTGGAGCTCTTTGTTGATGTAGTGGTTGATCAATAATGTCTGCGATTGAACGACCTCATTACAGATTCAAAATGTGGAGATTTTGTTGTTGATCGATGATTGATGATCGACTGACTTCTTCACAGATTGTGGAGTTTATGTTTTTCCAGTTGATTGGCTTAGGATGGGCAATCGATAAGCTTCTATACAGATTGTTAAGTTGGTGATTTGCGGTCGATCATGTGAAGGAAGGTGATTGAACGATATTTTGATGAATGTACAAAGTCGATTTTCAAGTTGTGTTGCGGTCGATCACCTGAGGAGTTTGATCGACTGGAATGTCAAGAGTCATCAAAATTAGGGTTTCATGTCATGTTTTTATTGGAGGATAATGATGATGACTCACCATTTCTTGAGGAGATGCCACTTCCTACTTGGAATGACTGAAGAAGGATTAAGCTATAGTAAGACGGAGAAGGTAAACCTAAAAAAAATTATTCAAATTAAAACTATCCACTCTCCCTATATCAATAAACAATTTCAAATCAATAGGGAGCCATAGACATCAAACACAAATTCCAACAATCCCTCAATATATGTAATTCATTATACCACTTGTTGGATTACCATAGATTAAACTAAAATAAACCAATTGAAGAATTAAAAACACATTAAGCAAATGATACCAAATGAAATATGCAAGTAATAAAATCAAATCAAATAAAAGAATATAATTTTAACCTATATATACATATTAAGAAAAAATCTATTCAAATCAAGAGTATAAGTATTAAACAATATCATCAAACTATATGCAAACTCTTGATTCAAAAATTGAAAAACACTTAAGTGTTTTTCTTAGGCACCCAAACCTTTTTGGGNTTCTCTACACTTCTCGCTTGGTTAATTCGAGATTTGGAGTGTCTTATACTTATAGACTCTGCATTAGCGTCGACCATTTCCTTTTTGGTCGACCACATCTGACCCTTGGATGTTACCATTGTAATTTTTGTCGTCTAATTTCCACGCGAAGTCTGCCTGATCGGTCGACCGTTTGTTCGACCGTTTCTTCCTTTCTTCAAGCTTTCAGTTGATCACAGAACTACCCGCTCGTCTGCTTCTTTGACCGCAGATTTGAGAGGCAATTTGTCTATAATTTTGGTCGACCAAATTTTGCTGCTTGACCGCTTCCTCGACCAAAAAACTGGGATGCAATAAGTTATATAATTTTTGGTAGACCTCCCCGCATGTTTACTTGACCTCTTGCCTCCTTTTTGCATTTCTTGACTTCTCTAAGTTTCAATATTTATTCCATAAGGTACATGAACTTAGGTAAACATGTTAGCACAACTTAATATCCGTATTAAGAGTATTTCCAATTAATATCAATATAAATATCAAGAGAATACAATTAAACATAACAAACAATAAACAACTTAATAATTGCAATTAGCACATTCATTATCAAAACAAATAAACCTAATGACACTTAGGCTGAAAAAATGTAAAGGTAGAGGAAAAGGGAAAATGTAATGGAAGTTGCATATGTTTTATAAAGTGCATAGCATGAGCATATCATATTTTATATCTCTTACTGAGTTTTAGGCTCATAGTTTAAGTCTTGTGATGTAGGTAAGCATGATGATATGGAAAGCAGTAGCTAATTGAGGATTTATGCGTTGTGGACCTTGTGGCTTGCTAGTCTAATGAGAATGTAAATGTTTTAAGTTTATGAAATGTATTTGAACAAAATAGGTTTAAATAAATTAATTTTATTTGTGGTCTTTCATTATGGTTACTTTCAAATGTTTTGTTTTATGAAGAAAAGTCTTCTTCTACGTTAAGTTTTAGAAAATAAAAATTGTTTTGAATGAATGGTTTTAAAGTGATGGAAACCAAGTCGTTACAGTCTCTGATGTCGCTTCTTGCTTTAGGAAGATGAAATCAGTGATGTGGTACTCATCCTGAAACTGAAAATGAAAATAGGAAGCAAAATATCCTAAGTATCGAGTCCAAAACACTTAATGTTAGAAAATGAAATAGCCTACCAATCCCTGCAAGAATTGCGCATGTCTCCAGCTTTTCTTGGTACTTGCATGAACCAATTTCGTGAAAATATTCATCAGTTCACCTGGCTGCAATGAGCATTTTCAAATCGATAGACCAATAAGGCATGAATAAGTGCAGACACGTAGATAACCAAAACGAAGGCATATCACACACATAGTTTTAAGTGGTAGAGGCTTTTTTCCACACGACGCGTCTGTCGATGGAGGAATGGAAGCCACTATTTGCTGCACCTTGGCAAGCACGACATGAGGAGAAGGTTGGCGTCTGAGGGCAATAGTGCTGCAAATTTGAGACACATTATTACGTCGCATACAAATAAAGTAAACAATGGACTTTATGTATAAACTAAAAAACTTAAGAGCATTCTGTGCATTATGTTGCTAGAGAGGCTGTTGGAGAGGATACTAGAGAGGTTCCTCAAAAGGCTGTTGGAGAGGATGTTGGAGGGACTGTTCGCTGCCCCATTCTTTGCAATTCAGCCAACAACTCATGATGGCGCTCCTTTGCTCGGTCCTCCATTGTTTGCATTTTGTGCAACTCCATTTGATGGTACTCCTCTATCCTTAGAAGTCGGTTCTCCATCATTCGAACTTGATCCAACACCATTTGATATCACTCCTCCCCTTGCTCCTCCATTCTTTGTATCCATTTGAAAATCTACTCAAGCATCGATGTAAAGTGAGATGACTGAGTAGAGGGCGAAGACATCAACTGCGGAGTATCATCCTCCATGTGTTGTAGAGGCGATGATGCTGGATGTCCCTTCTTGGTGGATGGAGGGTGTCCCACTAAGGGGGGTTGTAGGTTGTACGGCAGAGGGGGCTGGAGGTTGAGGAACTTTTGCTCGAGTCATCAAGGCGGGCTTGGATGGAGGATTCTATACCCATTCCCCTCCGACTTTGGAGATCCCCATGCGATCCACTTTCAATTTGTTGTAGACGTCTTCAACCTTCTCTTGGATTTTCAGCTCCTCATCTAAGACTAGTACCCCGTTATGCTCAACAATCCTCTAAATGAGCTCGTTAAAGGGGCTGGGTTGTTGAAAACTTTGTACATATGACTCAAAATAACATAGCTGATATTCACTTTCTTTCAGTTGAACACTTTCTCTAGCATATGGAGATCCATGCAGCTAACATGGTCTTCATGTCCATCCCGAGGCAAAATGGTGTGTGTCATGATGATGTAGATCACTCAGGCTTTAGAGTTGAAGTCATTTGACTTTAGCTTCTTGAACACTGCAATCTCGGGATCATGGTGCAATTGTCTAAGCATTGTCAGACCTTCTCCTTGTCTGATGAAATATGGCTCTCGAGACACGTGGTAATATTCCTCCCTTGGTTCCTCCATGAAACATCCAAGGTGTACGTTAATATCATTGGGAGTCAACCTCAACTCCCGTCCAAACATGTAAGTTCGGACCTCTAATGTTTGGATGGACTATTCCAAATTAGCATAAAACAGTTTCACAATCCGTTCACAAAAACTTCCACCCAATCTGCACAAACCGACTAAGTGAGTCTCCCTCAACCAATGCTTCAATTTCCAATTCAACCAACAAATCAAAGTCAACTCTTCTAGATACAATAATCAGTTGATATTTAATATCGGCTTCATACCTATCGTTCGCTGCCGCAGTAATGAAGAGTGGGGAATGGAACCTATCTGTAACAGGTTCAAAAATGACCAATTGAGCTCCTGGTCATCGTTGAGGTTGAGGTTGAGGTTATGCTTCAACCTCGGCTTGTGCTTGTGCTTCAATCTCGAATTGTGCTTCAATAGCGGCTGGTGCATTGTGCTGAAATTGAGCACGAATGAACTCAGTTGTGCTTCATGTTCGATCAGGGGACGAGTCAATTTTCGGATAAGGTTGAGGTTGAGACTACAACGAAGCACCTTTACATTTGAGAGTCAATTTGGTCGTCGTAAAATCCATTGGAATGGATGAAACAGTGAGGAAATTGCTATGAGAGTACCAAGGGTTCGGCGTTCGCTGAGGAAAATCACTTCTCTCATTGGATCACAGAATGTCAATTTATATATACTAGGGCAACGAAAGGCAGAATGATGTATGACGTTCCGTCCAGGAACAATGTCTTTCCGCGGCGAAAAGATGTCATTCCACGGTAGAAGGTATGACTTTCCACATGGCGAAACGACAGACATGGATAAATTTTAATTAGTATTGACGTTCCGTGGAGGAACTTGCAACGTTCCAACGCATAACAACAAACTATAAATTGTACATTTAGTACCAACGTTCCACGAAGGAAGGTATAACATTTTGTTGTGGAACAAAATTTAAATGTTTAACGGCAAACATGACTGCGATGTTTTTTTGGCGTCTATTTTTTATAGTTCAGTGGTTAAGTTGTTAACAAAAATACTTTAGTGGTTGACTTGTCATTGATAACAAAGTATAGTGACTGATTTGTTAATTTCTCTTTATTTAATTACTCATTTTTTTAATTTGAAATTTATAATACAACGTTTATGTTGCAGTGTCACGTTCTAGTTATTTTCAATATTTATTTATTTATAAGAGTATTTTTTATTGTTGACCCATATAAAATAAGGAATTACAAAAAGGTTGGATTTTAAATTTTTGGATTGAAAATTAATTAATTAATTATTTTTTTTAAGGGAAATTAACAAAACAACCTTTGAAATATAGGATCAATGACAAATCAATCACCAAACAATTTTTGCTAACAAATAAAATACTCAACTATGGGAAATGAACACAAATATCGTCGTTAGCCTGTTGAAAGAAAAGTTAAAAACGAGAAGACTTTCCAAAATAGAAGATTTCCAGTTAATTGTTCGAAATCAATTTTAGTATCAAAATGATGCATTATCCATTCCATTGAGAAAACTCCCCAAAAATCAATTTTAGAAACGTTAACCCGTTCGAAATTGATTTTAGTGTCAAAACAAAAGATCCCAGTTAACTATTTGTTGAAAAATCAATGTATTTCAAGTTTGACATGTTTTCAATTCACTGAAGAAACTCGCCGAAAAATTTATTATCTGTTACACTGAAGAATAACAAAGAATTCAGTAAATTGAGCGAAAAGAGTATTTTTCATAGTAGAAAGAGCTCGTTTTCGCTGCGAAAATGCTAGTTTCTGCTAGCGAAAAGACAACGTTTTACAACAGAACGAAAACTTTTCACAGCAGAAACTAGTCTTTCACTGCGAAAAATAAGTCTTTAACCTTTATACAGTAGAAACTAGTCTTCCACTGTGGAAAGTAAGTCCTTAACCTTTATACAAAAAAAACAAATTGAAATTTTTAACAGAAAACGTGATAGCGATGTTTGTGTTATTCATTTTTCATAGTTAAGTGTTTTATTTGTTAACAAAAAATATTTAGTGATTGACTTATCATTGATCCTATAATTCAATAGTTGTTTTGTTAATTTTCCTTTTTTTAGCAAGCACTCTCACGTATATGGATCAATTTATTTTATTAGTTCTTATGCATGAATATTTTATTTTTTTTATTGAAGAATTTTAATTATGAAAATTTTTTAATTTGCATTGTCGTAGTCTAATATCAATATCATGATAAATTACTAATAAATTCAAAATTTTAAAATATTGTGTTAAAGTTAATTTAATATTTTTATTTTATTTTTAATAACATATATATTTTTATCGTGTAGAAAATAGTTTTCAATTTTAACATGTTTTTTTAATGTGAAGACAATTTATTTTATTAATTTTTACAAGTGAATATTTTAGTTTTTTTAAATAAAGTGAAAAACACTTCATAAAGAATTTTGTTGAATACATTTATTTCCTACTTGGTTTAAACCCATTTAAAAATGCCTCTTATTATTAAAAACTAATCCATTTAGCATGATATAAAAGCTATCATACTATTCGAATTGTCACGGATGACATTATCCTATGATCACACTTATCTTATTGTATTTATCCGATATTATTACACGATTGTTGCATCTTCCAAACCACAAAAAGCCTTCACATGATCGGAAAAGTTCTTGGAAGCTTCAGATAGGGTGAACAAACCATAGGCAAGACTATCACATGGTTCGTAAAGCAAAGGATGTTCTTCATCAACCATTTCTTCTTTTACCGTAATTATGCCCGTATTTATTGTAAACAATCCAATCGAGAACCTCTCAACATTATGGCTGATCTTCACTTGATGAAATGTAGCTTTGATTCTGTCATTGCTCCAAATCTGTAATTTAGAAGACTTACATACCGATTAATCTACATGTAAATGGAAATCAAGTGAATAGTCATGAGTCCATTCCCTTTAAAGATTCCTAAGACGGAAAGAGTAAAGATAAGTGAATATTCTAATAGATTATCTTTTGAGTGATATCTTATAATATAGCATAATGAATGAGTTTTTGATTTATAGATTTTGTGAAGTCTCGATCTCGCTAGTATAATATTATTTGCTTTAGGAAAAACTTGCATAAGTTCTTGAATTTTAAATGACATGATTTCTGATTAGGGCGAGCTGGACTCATGTTCAATAGTAAAATTCTTTAGTTACTCTGATATATTTACTTAAGTCACAAAATTCATTAGTGTGGTAGTCTGTCATGTGAAGACAATGACAAATCAAAATTTTGTTGATTGTGAGAACTCAACTCCTACCAGTAGAAGTGCACAATCATGCAAAGTCATGCTTCTACCATCCTTAGCAACAAATGTCGAACAAGACACAACAATAACTATCTTTGTCATGGTTGTTCCAAACACAACAACAACTAATTTTGTTTCTCCATTTCAAAGTGTTAAAGCGTGGCTTGTACTTCTTACGTTGTATTCTTTAATCGGTAGCCATTTGTGTGAGTCCTCCTTACATGATGTGGAAAGAGTATGAGTGAAAAAGAGGTGAACTGTATTTTTGCACATTATGGAATCTAAGAGAAGTGAATTTCATTTAATGAATATTTTTTTAAATATTTAATTTATAGAAGAATATTGTAAATCATGTTTTTCATAGTGGTATCTTTATGAACTCAATCTCAGTGTTTTTTTTTTATTTAGGTTTCCATATAAAATTTTAAGTGTTTATTTTTTTCTATTATTTCTCTTCATGATCATTATATTTTAATAATGTGGAAAAATATTCTTGATATTTTTTGAATAAAATATGCTATCATTTTTTATATTGCCAAACTATTTATTTTTCCTAACAAGTGGTATCAAAGTAAGGTTATTATGGCGGAAAGAGTTGAAATTGAAAAATTCAACGAAAATAATTTCTCTTTGTGGAAATTAACAATGAAGGTGGTATTGCGAAAGAATGGTTATGTTATGGCCATCGAAGATAGACAATTAACTATTGAAGATGAAAAATAGATCAAATCATATGGGGATGTTATTGCCAATTTATATCTAGCATCACCAGATGAAATATTGTCAAGTGTTTCAGAGATGACAACTGTCAAGCAGATTTGGGATATGCTGACAAAATTATACAAGCTTAAATCGTTGCAAAATAAAGTTTTCTTAAGAAGAAAATTACACTTTTCGAATGTTAGAGTCGACAATAGTGACTTACCACATTAATACTTTAAAGATCATTTGCTATTTCAAAAAGACCCATGAACAGAGAACTTCCTTTGTGCCTTGGAAGCCCGATTCTTACTTGCTCGGAGTTGTAAGCTATGTCACTTGAAGGAGGAGCATGAAGATACTTAATTGGATCTTTGCTGCATAATATTCTTTAACAAGTCGTACTTTATGTAACGACCCGACTTTTTAAACCCTTTTAAAAATATGTGAAATTTAAAATTTTGAAAATCTTTATCAGAGTGCGCCTTAAGTCGGACGCTACCAAACCTTTTTCGTAAAATTCATTGTATAAAATTCTTTATTTATTAACAATGCGGAAGCGTTAATACAAAAATCTCGTTGTTTAGAACTTTGCGAAAGCATAAATCATTTAAATAAAAGAACTCAACAATTAAATATCCTTTGAAAAACTTAATTCAATTACAACTACTTATATTTTACCATCATTACATGTCTGGCCAGCCATGAGCATCCATCGTGCAAACCCATCATCACTGTGTGCTATTGTTGTTCTTTATCTTTCGTTACTCATAGTCCGTGCAATACAGTACCTACATCTACACCACAAGCAACTGTAAGTCTAAAAAGACTTAGTAAGGAAAAAGAGGAATGCAATTATGAAATGTCTCTCTTTAGTTCATCTGGAATGGGGGCCACCAAAACCAATTCTTTCATTACGTTTTCTTTCTTTCTTTCTTTCCTTTCTTTCTTTCTTTGTTTTCTTTCTTTCTTTCCTTTCTTTCTTTGCTTTCTTTCTTTACTCGTACTTTGAGCTAGAGATTGGAAGATTTCCTTTGTGATGGAATAGTGATCGAATCTAACCTTTTACTTACAACTAGAACTCCCGTACCCTATGTGGGAGGGGCTTCGGCTAGTTGCAGACTAGACCCGCTACCCATCCGCCCCCCAACTCCCTTTTTCTTTTCTTTTCGTTTCCTTTGTCTTTTCATTAACATTTTACTTTCCTCACCATGCATGTAAGCACCACCCCCGTGGGAGTACTCCCTACTTTGTTTCTATTACATGATGCATGAACATACATTCTTAACCTAACATGATGCATGATGCTTCACAATATAACATTCATAATAATTGAAATGCACATAGCATAGAAGTAAAGCAGTAACCATAAGTGAAAGCAAGAGCAAACTGAAATTTGAAAGCGTACGTAGAGAACTATTATAATATAGAATTGTAAACAACGAAGTACAAAAAGATAATCTATCCTAACTTATTTTATAGTCATTTTACATGCTTCCTAAGTTTATAGTTTATATTTCTAAATCATTATTCTATTCAGTTATTAACATGCTTCTACGTCGATTTCCTATTTTTATTCTACTTAACTAATTATACTTGGTTTAGCAGAAAGTATATACTAAGGACATGTAATCTTAATCGAGATCTCAGGCAATACTAAGCAAACAATAACAAAAACAATTTATAAGACATTCATTCGTATAAGTGGGATCCTTGAGGTCCTTAACTCATTCACCTTACTTCATTCTCTTTTCATCTTCTTTATCATTCTACTCCCTAGTAAAGTAAAACATTAATTATAATTGAAGTGCGCATATAAAAGAAAGTGACCAAAAGCGCTATAATCGAAAGCAAACTAAACTTAAAAACACATATAAGGAATTGAAAGCTACTATAAATGGAAACGCATGTCATTGAAAGTGTATGTAAAAGAGAGTAAAACATTTAATAGAAAGCACAACCAAGAAGACAATGACAAAACTCTCATTAGTTCACTCAAGAATACTGGTTGCAGTTATAGAGCGGGTTACTTAATTACATGCTCAATATCAAATAAATTAACCAAGTTGATTAACGTACTCGATTTCTAGTTAAGTTTCTTATGCTAGTTAATTAACATGCATATTTGTCAATTCGTATGTCCTAGTCCATTTACATGCTCGAAATAGATTACAATTATAAAGCTGATTAGTTATTCTAAGTAATTTATATGCTACACTAGTTGGTTAATTTAACATGCTTTATTAGTTAATTATATAACTAACTAGTTAGTTAATTACATGCTCACATATTTATTATTGATTAACATGCTCAAATTATACGTAACATGTTTGAGTTGATTCACACAAAAATATGCTCAACTAGTTAAACATACTAATTTCTAACATGCTCAATGATTGATTATTCATTACACAACTAATTAATCATGTTTGCATTGATTATGTAACAACTAGTTAGTTAATTAGTAAACGAAACAAGCTCAAGTCTAATTGATTATTCCAATTAAGTAAATCAAGATACTAGCCTTAGATTCGTCAACTATTAGCATACAAGCTAAGTTAAATATGTTAACAACAATCTACATACTACAACTTAAATCACCTTTAATTAATCTAATTGTGAATCTAGTTAGTTTAGTAGTTTAACATGCTCACACAAATAATTAAACGTGTAAGCTAAATTAATCATACTATGATTATCAACTAGTCGACTTCCCTCTAGGTAAATTAATGTGCTCCACCAGTTATTGACATGCTTAATTGATTAATCATTAATTAAATTGATTAATAGCTAAACATACTAGGTTAAGAAAGTAGGCAACAGAGGCTTAATGAAAATAATAGCAATTAGTATTAACAACTAAACAAAAGTTGAAATATAATAATCATTTCATGGAAGTATCTTCACACTTAACTTTTCTATCTCATTCATTAACTAAGTCTTACTCATACATTCATTGTTTAATCAGTTGTAATAGAACTACTAGCAATAGATAAGGAATTTACTAAAGGAAACACAAAGGAAATCTACCACCGTCAATCAAAGAATTAACACAAAACACAAAGCACATAATAAAAGGAACAGTTCGTAATAAATCATCTAAGGGATGCAGTAGCAGATTCATCAAGGAAATATCGTCTAAACTAACCATAAACATTATCTTAATAAGCTTTTCTAATTGAAATCAGGACTTAAAAGCATGAAAAGATCATAGAGCATCAATAAAATCAGACTATTCATTAATGAAACACACTCACGCACCCATACTTGTGGTGTAGGGCCTCAATGGCCAAAACAATCTTTAATCCTTACCTCAAATCTTTGTTGTGTGCTCGCATTTAATTGTTGCCCTTGGTTCCTTTTCCGTCACCTAAACAATTAACACATTTTTCCATTAAAAACTTCTCATCGAATTATACACACTTTAACACTTAACAATTCCAAAAAATGTGCTCACTATTCTTTTCATCCCATACAATGGCAGCAGACTTATCATTCTAACGTACTTAACTATCAGTTCACAACTTGTCACGATCAACAACAAATAGCACATTCACTTCATACTAATCGCATAGAGGTCATCAACTGTTCATTCCAAATCTTAACTAGAGAAGGGATAGTCCATTTATATCGTCCTTACCACTAATAGAGGCAGCCATCATTCCATTAAACAGCAATGTAATCCCATTAAAATGAAAATAGATAATTGTTCAACGTATAGAACATATATCCATCACAAAAAGTTCTCACAACACCAATCCAAAACAAACCAACACAAAGTTTCTTGTTCTTTATTTAAGATGGCAGTCATCATGTTCATCAAACCAAGAAACCAGTAAATAATTTTCAACTAATAGAAAAGCTCTCATCCACTACGCAAACTATTAATTTTTAACAATCGGTATCCATTACCATTGTATGCAGTAGACCAATAACAACAAAGCAGCCCACAATCCCCTCACCAACAATAAATCAATCCCTCATACCACCACTTGAACAATCATCACCCAATATGATGGCAACCGAGCATACATCCTAATGTTTCAACATTCAAAATCCACCAAGAACATTAACCCAACAAGTTTGCAGACCAATACTCAACAGGGAAAATCTCTGTTACCTGAAGAAAGTCCAAGAAGAGCTGAGAACGAGGACAGCTTCTCCAGCAAGTCCCCACATCCATTCTTCCTAAACGCCACTGCCTTCCCTTCGCCTCTACCAATTCTCTCTGCCATTCCAAAATATAAACTCAAACCTGGGAATTTGAAATGAAAAACTAACCTATCCCACAAAATCAACAACAGAAGCTGATATTTCGGATCACACTCCACGCAACATCTCTGTCATCCAGCTTCCTACAAAATCACCAGATATGATACACTGAAACAGATCCGATGAACCAACCCGCAAGCTGGACTGGGCCAGCGAAACAACCCAGTGTGAATCGAAGCCCAATCCAACTGTTCAAGCCCCCACCGAAAGCCCCCTGCCAACGTCGATTTGTTCACTGCCAATCACTCCCAGTAACAACCAATCAACAGAAAATGGAAGAGGACTTGACCCACATACCAAAATCAACGCCAGAAAACGTAACCCGTAGGAGATCGCCGATCCCGAGCCGTCGATAATCGCACCTGTGAAGGTGCAAACCTGAGATCGCCGACGCTGTTGCTCGTTCGTCGCTCACCGACGTCCGTCGGTACGTTCTGCGTTGCGATCTCTCTCCGGACCGTCGTCGTCTGTCCCCGTCGCCTCCCGAGCGTTCGCTCGTTCACCCTCTCCTCTCCTCTCTCTCGTCGAGCTCCCTGCAGAATGGCCTCTCGGCCATTCTTCTATTTTTTTTTTTTTATAATTTAAATAATCCATAACAATTAAATTAATTCTAATAAAACTAATTTAATTTCATTAAATTTTTATTGATTTAATTATAGTACATCCTTTTCAATTTTCAATGAAATTCTTATAAATGTTTTCTTCGTAATATCCCGATAATTAGATAATTATCTATTTGAAAATTATCGAGATGTTACACCTTACCTCCCAGCTCTCTTAACAACTTGAATTGAAACAAAGTAGGGGGTTTACATTTGATTATTAATTTAGATTTATGTTAATTAAAATGGTCTTAAACTCAAAGTAAAAGTGTCACTCAACTAGAGCATGTTCTCGCCGAGTAAGTGTGTTGTGCAGGCATTTTTTGAAATTTGTTTTAGGACATTAGCCCTAATTTTGGGGGACCATTTAAACTCCTCTTAAGGTTGTTTACAATCAGTTTTGAATAACAAAACACATAAGCCTTTGGCTACATTTCAAGTCCCTTGCAAAATCCACAATTTCTACTCGGATCATTAGCAATATGATTGAGTTGTACTTGTGTTTGATTCTTTGTGAGAGTTGATTAAGCATTCGTCTACTAAAGCTTTCTCCCCTTTGTTCATACAAGGAGAATCCCTAGCAAAACTGTAAGAAACTCACCATTCATCAAGTTGGAGAGCTCCTTTCTTGAAGGTAGCCATTGAACTCATAGGTTGTGATTAGGCAGCCTTCCAGACCAACTTGCACCCATTCGAGTATACCTCCTTCATCTGTGCATATTTTTCAACCAAATTTTGAGAACGCTTGCTACACATATTGGATGCGGGCTGTCAAAAATACACATAAAGATTCATCCATTTGATCAAGATATTGCGTCGCACATTTCAATTCTAGAATCTGTGAAATAGTTTGGCACCAAGCATTGCAACCTTTCGATGTTTTGGGTATAACTTTGTCATCCTTGAGAGTTGGACAGTGAAATTTTGAGGGCTTGTTTTTCACTTATTGTAAAACCCGTGAATTTTATAATAAATAAAATTCCACGTGTTTGAATTTTTTGCATCCGGTCGGTTCAGCGTTTGAACCTAAACAATTCACCATGTAACACCTGGGCATAGAGTTTTGGTCAATAGGTGAAATGATAGAATTTTGGGTCCTTAGTACATTTGGAGAATAGAGTTTCTCCAACAATTGAGTGAAATAAGATATAATTTCTAATGGAAATGGGGTAGAGTTTCTATTAGAAAATACTCATTTCCGTGGATACACACTCACAAGCCGAGAGAGAAGAGAGTGAAATGACAAAAAAAGGCGAACACCGAAGTTGTGGGAGGAGAGTTTTTGTCTGAAGATCTGTGTTGGTGGAACAACTATCCATAGAGTTCATGAAGGAGATTTGTGTGTAGAATCGGTTAAGGTAAAGTCCTAAAGCCAGGATTGGTGTTGGATTAGAGTTGAGCTCGTAAGTTTGAAAATCCCGATCACGAGTTAATGTCGTGAGAAGCGAAAACCCAACCAAGGGAAGGACCACATCCTTCCTCTTGGTATGACCTGGACAACGAATGATCAAGGGATCGCCCGTTAGAGTGGTTGCTCATAGAGATTCAAGCCCTAGCGAAGGAACATTGGTTCTGTGAGAGGAAAGATAACGTTCTGCAGGGGAGTGAATCGGAAGGTCCACGTTCAGCTAAAGAATGAACAAGAAGGTTTATGTTCTGCAGTGGAACCATCTGGAAAGACCACGTTACATAGAAAAATGATCCAAGAGGACTTTCATTCAGGAGAGGAAGGACACACATTTCGGGGCGGAACGTGTTGGACCGTGTGCACGCCTATAGAGGGGGGTGAATTAGGTGCGCTAAATTTTTTCGTGCAATATTAACTAATCTATCTCTAAGTGATTTATCACAAGATATGTAATCAAATATCAGAGTAAAGAGATAGAAGGTGCAAACAATTTGTTCATTCAATTCGGTAACCCCGGCCTACGTCCGCACTCCAAGCTTCCCACTTGGAGACCCTTAATTTACCAACCTCCTCGATTGTGATGATTGACTTCATGAGTGTCAACCAAACCTTTACAAATTGTTCTTAGGGCATCATCCTCTGGATTGATTTTCACAGGTGTTAATCTAGCCATTAACTATTGCGAGGCGTCACCCTTGATGTAGCATTTTACAAAATGTGGAAACATAAAATATAAGTTAGAACCTAACTCTCAAATAAACAATCTCAAGTTTACGGATGAGAAAATTAGGCCTATGCACTCATTTGAATAAGAAGAAGTCGTGTATGAATTTTGTCAGAGCTTCGCTACACTTCTCTCGTCGTTAGTTTGAGCTTCAGAGTGCCTTCCATAAATAGACCCAGCTTGAGCAATTGACCACCTCCAACCATTGGAATGTTACCGTTATGCTTTTGTTCATCCATTTTTTGCTCTAGGTCGTCAAACCGGTCAACCACTTTCTCATTGGTCAACCGCTTCTTCATACAATAGAAACTGGCTCGAATCTGTCTTATGTTGAGGTCGACCATTTCTTCATTGCTCGACCTCTAAACTGTTGAGCCTTCTGCATTTTAACATCGGTCAATCACTTTCCATTTGGTCGACCGCTTCTTCTGTTCTTCACAGATTTGGTTGACCACAAAAGTGTTTTCGTCGATATTTTCTCCGTGTTTCGCCCATTTTCCTTCTTCTAAGTCTCAATGATCAAGATATAAACTACATGGACTTAAATAACCAAGATAGAACACATTAATACCGTATTAAGGGTATTTTCAATTAAGATCATTTATAAATATAAGGATAAAAACATTAAGCATAATAAACTATAAACAAATTATAATTATACATAATATATTCATCATCAAAACACATGAGCCTAATGACACTTAGGCCAATAGAATGAACTTAAACAACCACATGGTCTACACGTGTCCGACAAATAGATAGAATTGACCAAGGACGTTCCACGATGAACAATATTGTGGAATACCCGACGTTCCGCAGATGGACCCTGTAGCAGTCCATGGGTTCATGTTAGGAACCTCGTGGACGCACTGTTCAACGTCTACGAAGACAATGCCTTACTTTTCCAAGTGCATTGTCTTCTAGTTTTCTTCGCCAAGTCATCCGGTTTGGGTTCCTAACCTCGGTTTAGGACTTTTCTACTCTACAGTTTGTTTGATTTATGAGAATACCTTAATTTTCTTTTGTGATATAGGCTCAGACAATTTCGGAGATTGTGAGACAATTCTCGAGGAGGCGGTTGCTCCAATCAGTAAGAGGGAACGCCGTAAAAGTAGGGATTTCTATACATTTTGCATTGTATCACATCATGTTTTCAAAATATATATTTTGTGGGATACCACATTTGAAAACCCGACGGAGACTGTTCAACAGCACGCACGTTTTTACATATATGTATGTTTTTTAACGTTTATTTTATCGTACATGGTTTAGTTTATATATTGTACATATATTGGGAGGATGAATCTTCTTGATGATTTAAACAGTTTTGTTGCTAAAGCATCCGAGACTATCCCGTACAATCTTCTACTGCGAGAAGATTGATTGTCTGTATGTACGAAAGGGTGATAGGGCACCAGTGACATGTCATTGGGTTTCGAGCTCCAAAAGTCAAAAGGGTGATAAAGCAGTGAAGACGCATCCTTGGGTTTCAAGGCCCCAAACCTAGCTAGGGTTTTAGTCACACGGGTTGGAGGTTGTCAGTAGCTGGGATTGTTCGCCTAACACCTTTCCAAGTGATGGATTGCATGATGGCACGTAGCTCCGCTCACCGGCAACCCTCGCCAACTTGGATGCAGTAGGTGGCTAGTTGAGGAGCAACCAAACACCGACAACCTCATTCGTTTTGATATCGCGAATGACTACTCTGCTTGGTCTACGAACGCATGTATCATCCTATTTTTTTGCCTCATGATTTGTTGGTTTCGACGGATGGCCACCTATTCTCTGATAAGTGTCAGACGGGTCCTTGAGTGACCATCCTTTTTCATTGATAAAGTTTTTGGATCAAAAAACGGTGTGGGCATACTTTTGAGGTATAGTTGTCTATGTATACAACATGTTTTCGATAAAAGCATCATCGACAGCCATGGGCTGAGTTTTACAAAATGGTAAAGAGTTTTCGAATTAAAACTCATGTACGGTAAAGAGAAGCATGACACTATTTTTATAAAAGATGAAAAAGACCAATTTTCCTTATGCATTGCATCTAGTCTAGATATCCTTACTAAGTTAGTCACTCACCCCAAACGGCTCCCCTCTCATTCCAGGTAAAGGCAAGAGCGGCTAAAGACTCAGAGTCGGAGCGTCCCATTTGCTTCTATTTCCGCTTAGAGTGTTTAAACTGTCATCTGGTGAGGATATTATTACTTGGTCTGTAAACCTATAATTGTTGGATGGATTTGTTGCACAATACTTTGGATTAGTCATTTTATGCACCATTTATTCTCGTGATCACTATACGGACCTAGACGCATAATTCTTGGGCTGAGCTAAATTATAAAAAGTCTTCCGCTAATAATCTAGCCTTGAGATGAGCGATCGAGTTCTCTTCGCGGATCGGGTCGCTTAACTCGACGATTTTGTTAGGCCCGCCTCTCGATCGGACACTTATATTTTGTCATGTTGTCCAAGAATTGTGAGTACATTCGTTTGTTAGAGGTGTTTTTATTCTGTTCGAAATTTAACTTAAAAAATTGTGAAGAATCTGTGAAGATTCTCTTGTTTGCGGTTATCTCTCAATCAACTTGTTCTTTTTTATATCAGTATCTCTTGTAAAATCCAAAAATTTTTAAATAATTTTAAAATGTTAGTGTAAATTTTTGGCAAATTTACGGTCAAGTGTTGAAAGTTGACCCGTTTTATCGTTTAGCAACCACATGTGCGTTTTTTCGAAAAACGATCTAATTGGGTTTTTTTGAGCAGGGACCTATTTTTGCAAATTTTTTGGTAAATTATTTTGAATAAGAAATTATTTTCGGTTAGCGTTTTAAAAGAATCGGATTTTAAATTGGGATAACGTAATATATAATATGTTTTTTTAAGGGTAAATGACAAATCAACCATCGTGGTTTGTGATCAATGACAAGTCAACCACTATAGTATTTTTTTTAACAACTTAACCACTGACGTATGGAAAAATGACAAACCCAACATCACGGTCACGTTCTCCGTTAACAAGTTGACGTGAGACACGCGGTGTCTCAAGACACCGCGAGACATGCGGTGTCTTGAAACTGGAAAGACACCGTGACTCGGTGTCTTCATAAGACATCGCTAATACGTGTTGTTTGAAAACAAAGCCAAGATAGAAAACGCAGGCACGTAAGAGAAAACATTGTTGTGGTGTTCATCGGCATCTGAGAAGAAAAACGCTGCAGCGTCTGAGAAGAAAGACAATCAAATCTCAAGACATCACAAGAAACTACAGTGTCTTCAAGACACCGCAAGAAACTGCGGTGTCTTGAGATTTGATTGCCTTTCTTCCCAACGCTACAACGTTTTTCTTCTCAGACGTCGCGCGACAATGTTTTCTCTTACGTGCCTTCGTTTTCTGTCTTGGCTTTGTTTTTAGACAACGCGTATTAGGGGTGTCTTGTGAAGACACCGAGTCGTGGTGTCTTTGTAGTCTCAAGATACTGCGTGTCTTGCGATGTCTTGAGACACCGCTTGTCTCACGTCAACTTGTTAATGGAGAACGTGACCGCGATATTGGGTTTGTCATTTTCCTATACGTCAGTGGTTAAGTTGTTAAAAAAAATATCATAGTGATTGATTTGTCATTGACCACAAACCGCGATGGTTGATCGCGGTTGATGGTTGATTTGTCATTTGCCCAACAATTAATTAGAAGAATAAGATGCAATAGAAGAAGCTCGGATTCTTCTTCTCCTTCTTCGACCGCGAGCGAGAGGTCGAGCGCGATGCCGAGAGCGACTTCCCGAAGGGAGGACCGTCGATTTCGGCGTCGGGGGCTCGGGCGTTCCGAGGGGAGCTGGCGGGCACTGTCAATCGCGGGCGACAGTGTGGTGTAGTCCGAAGATTTCCAAAGAGGCGAGCGGGCGGCTGTCAGTCGCGGGCGACAGCGTAACCGTGGCGGTGAAGCTTCCGAGGGCACTCCGAGTGGGAGAGGCAGGGCCGAGCTTCATTCCGCTATTTCTCTGATTGAGGTAAGATCACCGTGTAAATTTGGGTCTCTCGGCCAAATTGTCTCTGTTACGGTTTTGATGGAAGTGCCGAATTGAATTTTTCTTGTCCCTGTTTTGTTGTTGTTGAGCTGGATTTGTTTCAGTTGTGATCTGTTTTTGCCTGGTTCTTTTTTATTTCAGTTGATTGGTCCGTGTTTTGATGCAGTGAAGCCCGAGGAGTTGTGTTTAGTTTTGGGTTTCTGTTTTGGGATTCTGAGATAATGAAATTTTTAGAGTGTTGTTCTGTCGGTTGGGTATAGTTTTACTCCCTATTTTGGTTATTAAATCCCGTAGACTCGTGCACTGATTTGCTGTTTGTTGAGAACTCCCGAGAATGAATTTGTCGTGTGATGGTTTGGGTCCCTTTTTTGATGTGTTTATCTGTTGAAGGCATAACCCGAGTGTATGTTGGATTCTGTTTTGGTAATGGGTTTCGTTTGGTTGCTGCTTTGATGTTATTAGCTGTGGATATAGTAATTTGTTGTTTGATGGAAAATTTTGGAGAAGGTTTGCTCTATTGCTCTGTTGATTTTAGTTCCATTCCTTATTTTTGTTTCTGCCCGAGTGTCACTGTGAGAGAATATTGCTCTGCTGAAATTGATTTTTGTTCTTTAGTTTGGTTTCTGCCCGAGAGACGTTTGAGAAATTTTTTTATGCAAATTTAGGTTTGTTCTTTGGGTTAGTTTTGACGAGAGATGTGTTTGAGAAATAATTTTCTGTTGATTTAGGTTCTTCATCTCAGTTATTGATTGATAAACGCCATTGAGATTTTGTCCTGCTTTTTGTGTTTACATTTCTCATTTCGGTCACTGCTAGGAGATTGTTTTGTTGATTGAAGTCACCTTCTCCATTTTGGTTACTGTTGATAAACTCTGTTGGAACTATATTCTGATGACTGTGATTTTGTTATGGGTAATTGAACTAAGGATATGATGTTATGCTTAGGGCGGTATTGTTATGTCTATTAGAACTGATAGTTTCTGTTAAAGCTTTGTTTATGTCGTTGAGTGATAAGATTGGGCATTCTGTTGAAATTCCTAGATTTGGTTTCCAATTTGGAAGTTGGTTGTCCCTAAAAACTGTCATGAATTCTAGTCTTGTTTAAAACTTATATGTTATCCCTTGTATGTTTGTTGGGATGTTGACACCGGCCTTGTTGTAGGTTTTGAAGGTGTCAGGTAATTCGACTTTTCGCTTATGACAGCACGTGAAGCTACTTTATCGGTAAGTGTGTCGTGGTCATAATCGAGGTAGGGATATTTATACTTTCTACACTGCATTGCTTCATGGTTTTCAAAATTGCTATTTTGTGAGGTACCATACTTGAAAACTAGACAAAGACTGTTTTGACAGCACGTCAGTTTTTACGTATACGTATGTTTTCTGATGTTTATATTCCGTACATGGTATATTGTTGATATTCTGTACATACTGATGATGTGATATTTGTGCTTATATGTTGGAAGGATGAATCCTCTTGATATTTAGGTAATCTGGCGCCAAAGTTATAGGTATGGAGCTCAAAGCAGGTAATATGGAGCTCAAAAGAGTTAGAAATTTCGTGATTCTTGGACTCCTAACTTTTTTTATTGAGCTTGGTAGACATGAAACTTAACTACCATTAGTTTGAGCAAGAGGTTTGATTTACTTCATTTAAATTGTTATTTTGAAATAGATAGAAGATTATTACCTGCAACAAATCACCAGCCAATACCACGAAGCTAGAAGGTGCAGGTTGGATGTCAATAAATTCACCATTTTTGGCTTTTATCTGCAGGCCTCCCGCTTGAGGTTGAAGAAGAACAGTCAACAAGTTTTTATCAGTATCACCCACGATCCATAACTTTGAATCATCACCTGCTTCTGGTTCTCTATACTTGATCAGTCTAAGCGTCAACCTATTTTCAGAATCAAATGATTCAAAGTACTTCCCTACTCCATAGCTTTCGAATATTATTTGCAGTATCAATCCGTTCAGTTCTGCCACTGGCTTCATAAATGAGCTCAAATTTTCACTGCAAATCCAATTTAGATCAACTTTATGATGTGGACTAGATTCATATATAAAAAATGAAAACTCACCAGAATTTATCTTTTTCAGAAGCACCTAAAACTTGAGCAAACTTGCGAATTTCTTGAGGATCTGCGGGATTTCCAATTCCAAAAGTTTCATAATAAGGAAGATGGGGAAGAGATGATATGTACCCCAGTCCAGGTTTTTCAGAACTGTTCTTCAGTTTAGTTTCTTTTGGTAAGGAAAATAAATCCATGGCGTCCCTTATGATTTCATTTTGCAGTTCAGAAGAAACTTTTTCAAAAGAAGCTACAAAGAAAGTGTGTTCTTCCAGTGCTTCCCGAACTTGCTTGCATGTTGACAGCCAAGAACTCGAGCCAGGCTTCAGATCTTCGAGCGAAAAATCTATGGTAGGGATCCTGGAAACTTTTCCCAGATCGGGTTTTTCTTGTGGATGGGCTGGAGATGGATAAGCCATAGAATTTGACTGTTAGATGAACCAAAATCAGCTGAAATGATATGATTACGATCAGGTTGGTTGAAGAAAATATCTAACCCTTGTTATTGGTTGAAGAATTTGCTAAAATTTTTATTGTTTTTTTTAGGAAAATTAACAAATCCATTATTATACTATAAAATTAATGACAAATCAATCACTGAATAATTTTCGTTAACAACTTAAATTTTGAATTATGAGAAATAGACGGAGCAAACATCGTTATTATGTTTTTTTATTAAAAATATTGTCGTTTTGTTGCGGAAAGACGACTTTCCGCTACGGAAGGACAATGTTTTGCAGAGGAAAGTCTGCAGATAAAAAATAAATTCATTGTCTTTTTCGTAGAAAAACACAGATAACACAGACAAACTGTGATTCTCTCATGGACACTATGCAATGACTCCTATAATGATATTGACAGCCAAGAATTAGAAACCGAATGCCTTCTTAGCAATTCACTTTGTAGGTCGGGGTGGGGCACAAAAGTTTAACTCAAGACAATGATGGCAGTAATAAAGCATGAATTTGTCCTACATCACATAAATCAAAACAGAACAGAAATCACAATTAGGGTTCATAAACTGACCAAGCTAGCGACGAAAGCCAGAAGGGCCAGATCTGGAGATAGAATCAAGACTGGAGCTCAGGACTGGAGCTCAGGACTGGAGCTGGGGACTTGAGACTTGAGAGAGCAGTGGGAGACGAAGTCGGGAGTCGGTACTGGAGCTCGGGACTCGGGAGCGTCGGCGCCGGAGTGGAGAAGAAAGCGGGAATGGAGCTCGCGAGAGTCGGGACTTGAGCTCACGGGAGTCGCGACTGGAGCTCGTAGGTGCGGGAGGCAAGGGGCTTATTCCTCTCAATCGACGAAGGCTTGAGAAAAAGGGGTCATCAGGGAGACGGGTGAGAAGCAATCAAGCAAGAAGGTGCCCTAAATTTAATCAATCCCAGCCTTCACGGTTCTGCGGGTCGGTACCCGTTCTGGGTACCGAGAACCGAGTATCGGACCGTAAACTTTCGGTTCTGCTAAAACTGGATCGAATTCGGTCCTATACCAGGTAAACCTACACCGAACCGGTACCGAAACCGCCGGTTCCGGTCCGGTTCTTCGGTACCAGTTCGGTTCTGCACACCCCTAGGTGTCAGGTATCGTCGCGGTAAGTTCAACCTTCAACTCAATAAATCCAAGTTTTGTATTGAAGTTTTGAATTTTGTTACGTCGGATGTAAGGAAATCATGCTATTGGAGAGGGGTAAAACGTTGGATTCCAGCAATCGGAAACAGGGGCGTTGAAGGTATAAAAACCCGATCTTTATCTTCAGAATTTTATTCTGTTTTCTACCGCTTTGGTCTGAATTCTAGATGTGGAAGTTGAATTTCAATTTATGTTGTTGTTGGCCGAACATCGAACGAAATCCGGCAAATTTGTTGCGCGAATTTCGTCGATGTAGAAATGCCGAGAAGCGACTCAGCAAACGCTGAGCTGCGGTGCGCGTTATGCTAGACCATCGACTTCAGTTAGTGGATGACTAGCCGAGATAGGAAGTCTTGACCAGAGTTGGGTCAGTCTGCGTTATCGAACGCAATCACTTTGCGATGAGGACGAGGATGAAGATGTCGTGCACAATTTTGGCCAAGGATTCAGACAGTGTTCTAGCTCTATGAACTGTAGCCATAGAGGCTTGGGCCACTCTGGGCCTGCCCAATTTTGGGTCGCGATCCACACCCATTTTGGGCTGCAGTCCAAACTTATTTTGGGCCTTTTATAAATCTGTTTTGGTTCTGTTTGGGCTAGATTTTTTGGTATTCTTTTACCCAATTAAATTTAATTAAATTTAAATATAATTTTGGGACTTTAAAGTATAAAAATTTGATCCAAAAATTTAACGACATTATTTTTTGATAGGTTTCCAAAAATGAATTTAAATCGTGGATTCTATAAATTAGACTTTTTTGATTATTGGGATTGGGCTGTTAATAAGCCCACTTCGAAATTGAGATTTATTTTTATATACTGTATTGCATAAATTTTTTTTAAAATAAATATTTTTAGACGTGTCTTATATAAAAATAACGTATCCATTTTGATGGTCTTTGGATTTTTAAATTATATTTAATTTTTCACTATACATGTTTAAATTAAGCAAACATATTATATTTTTAGATCAACTTGGTCGTGTGAACCGAGTTCGATCGACCCAATTTGGGGTCCATTTTATTTTACGCACATTTGACCATTTGAGAATATGTTTGTTTGTTGTTAACTAGAGCAATGAGACAGTTGTATATGTCGTGTTCCTAGGTGCAAAACCCTAAACTTGGTCATGATATTTTATGTGGTTTTTGCGATCGCCGACACCTATTTTATTTTGTTATATGTTTATGACATGGTGTGTCCAGAGTTTATGAGTGACTCTGTTTTCACTAGGATTTTCATTTAATACTACAATGGCCTATTTTAATTATGTACCATATATTAGTGGCTTGTTTTAAACACATGTCATTTTGTACAAATCTTATAAAAAATGAATTTATAAAATCCAAATTTTAAATTCATGCATGCTTAAACATCATTTTAATTAAAATTATTAAATATAATCCCTATTGAGTTTAGTCAACTCACCACAATGACACATTTTCAGGATTTTATCATCCCGTTGCCGAATCAAGATTAAATTTAGCTGAATTTATTTATTTCTATTATTTTAATAGTTTTACCTTGAGAGACTTTTTTTGTGAGGTAAATTTTGGTATTAAAAGTTGTAATCCTTATTTTTAATTTTCGCATTATTATTTCATTTTGGATTATATTACTTTACTATCTGATATTACTTGTTGGACCTGTCAAGCCCACGTTTTGTCAAGGTCTAGCTTGTAATAGTTATTTTAAGTCTTCCGCTGCTAATTAATAAATTTAAGTGAAATGGGTTGGGTGAGTTATTTTAAGTCTTCTGTTGCTAATTAATAAATTTAAGTGAAATGGGCTGGGCGATTCGGTTCTTTAGGCCGGGTCGTTCCCCGTTCTGTCTCGGGTTCCTTGCGGGACGTGAAAAGTATGTTACACTTCAAAGGAGAATCGAGATAGAACGGAGAATGAGCCAACCCAAACAGGAATCGAGTCGCTCAAATTTTTTAAAATTTAGTTACTTTAAAGAGCAACGGAAGACTTAAATTAAATAAAATAGCTAGACCCTAAACCAAAAAAGTTAAATCAACAGTCTAATAGTATCATCAAAGATAAAACAGTAATATAAGTCTATAATAAAACAATGTGCCAGAATTCAAAGGAAATAGTAAAATTCTAACATTACTTTTAAACAAAATCCAACCCCACTAGAAACTCTCGAAAGAAAAAATATTCAAGTAAAACAATAATTCGTCGAGCTCACCAGCGCATTGGCATCTGTTGTTGGATCGTATGCACGCCTATAAAGAGAGAGGGTGAATTAGATGTGCTAAACTTTTTTGTGCTATATTAAATAATCTATCCCTAAGTGATTTACCAATAGATATGTAATCAAATATAAACAAATATAAGAGTAAAGGGATAGAAAGTGCAAACAATTTGTTCACGTGGTTCGGCAACTCCAGCCAACGTTCGCGCTCCAAGCTTTCCACTTGAAGATCTTTAATCATCTAACCTCCCCGGTTAGTGATGATTGACTTCACAGGTATCAATCAAACCTTTATAATGACTATTCACACAGCATCACCCTTCGCTTGACTTAGGGCGTCACCCTTGATTTAAGTACAATGAAGAGTAAAACAAAAATACAAACAATAACCTAACTTTCCCAAATATTAAATCTCAAGTTTGGGAGTATGGAAAGTTAAGTTTGACACTCTATTTGTTAAGAGAACTTAAGTATGAATTTTGCAAGAGCTTCGCTATGGTTCTCTCGTGGTTAATTCGAGTTACAGAGTGTCTTCTATATATAGACCCAGCTTGAGCTATCGACCACCTCTGATTTGGTCGACCGCCTCCCGACCTTTGGAATGTTACCATTAGCTTTTTGGTCGTCCAATTTTAGCTTCTGGTCGTCAAACCGGTTGACCACTTCCTCATCGGTCGACTGCTTACTCATATCTCTAAAAGCTCTATCGATCAAAACCTTTGTTGCTCGACTGCCTCCCTCAACCGCAGAAAGATTGAGCAATCTGTCTTATATTGCGGTCGTCCATTTCTTCACCGGTCGACTGCTTCTTCAGCAAGTTCAGAATGCGAGCAATCTGTCATTTTTGCTAGTCGACCACTTTCATTTTGGTCGACCGCCTCTAGTGCTTTTCATAGATTTGGTCTGTTAGCCTTTTTGTTAAGCTAAGTTTATTTTGATGATGACTTGGTAATGATTATTTTAATGCAAATAATAAGTTGGTTATTGGATTTGTATTGATATTATTCTTAATGTTTTATTCATTATATTTATATTTGTATTTATTGGAAATACTCTCAAAATGGGTATTATTATGGTTTTACATGTTTACCTAATTCCATGTAGTGAAAACATATTATCTTGGGGACTTAGAAATTAAAAGAAAATGAAGAAGGGAAGAAGTGGACGAGCTGCGGATGAGGGAGCGACCAAAACTGGGATTTGGTCTTCCGGTCGCAACGCAGTCGAATGGTGCGGTTGAGGGACGCGATCGAATTGTATGGAGCTTAGCTTCTAGAGCTTCACTGTGGTTTTTCGGACGCAACGTGGTCAAGGTGTCGGACAAGGTTCGCGACCGAAAAATCACAAGTTTCGCATCTACCATTTTTGACGTTTTTTGTGGTCTTGACACGATCGGAGTTTTCGAACTAAGAACGTGACCGAAAGAACAAAACTGGGAACTCTAAGTGTTTTCGGACGCAACGTGGTCGAGCTATGCGATCAAAAAGTCCAGTTCTGCGTAACAGACAGATTTCCAACGATCGAATTTTTCAACGGATATATTGCAACGGCTAGAAGTGGTCGACCAAATCCTATTGGTCAACCAAAAATGGGTAGGTCTATATAAAGATAGAAGCACTCCATTAGCTCAACAACAAACTAGGAATTGAAGCGAAGCTCTGCCAAATTTTTTATTCAATTCCAAATCATTTAGTGAGCGTGTAATCCAACCCTCCTAGTTCTCAAACTTGAGTTTTCTATTTAGGAGAGGTTGGAATAGCTTGAATTTTCATATTCCGCTATTGTACGAAATTGTAAAAGATGACGCCCCGAAACAGTCAACGGCACGATTGAAAGTCCGTAAGTTCAATCAACGGGTGACTCCTTGCAATAGTCAATTAAATGGGTGACGCCCCAAAATAGTCAAGGTTGACGACCTGTTAATAGTCAAGGTTGACGACCCGTAAGCCAATTGGTTAGTGAATCTCCAAGTGGAATCTTGGAGTGCGGTCGTAGACGGTTTTACCAAACCGCGTAAACAAACCTTTGTGCACACTCTCTATCCCTTACTCTTTGATTTCCGCATTGCATGGTTTAATTACGTGATAAATCATATAGGGTGTTAGAGAATTTAATTATCGCACGAAAATACTAGAACGTTATTCACCCACCCCCCCCCTACCCCCCTATAGGTGTGTATATAGTCCAACATGGTTGACCTCCTCAAGGCTTTAGTCGACCTCTCCTCCTTGTTTTGCATTTTTTGAATTCTCTAAGTCCTACTAATCAATATATACGCTACATGGACTTAGGTAAACATGTTAGAAAACATTAATACTCGTATTAAGGGTATTTTCAATAAGAATTAATAACATATTTACTCAATTTAATAAATACATAATAAACAACTTAATTACTCAAATAATACGTCATCATCAAAACAAATAACCTAATGTCTATTAGGCCAACTTCTGTGAATCTTCCAAACTAATACCTGAGGAAAATTTCGTTGGAGTGAGTCGACTAAATTCAATAAGGGTAAAAATTTATGTACCATGATAAAATAAAAATAAAATAAAATAAAATGGAGAGCATGTCATATAAAACATCTTAGATAAATCAAGTTTATAAAACAAGTAGTAGGACAAATAATAAAACACTCCATCATAGTGTGGTACATACAGAAAATAGGTTTTACTATATATTATGAAAAACCCAGTGAAAAAAGAACCACTCACAGACTCTGGGCACACTATGCCATTAACATAAATAGTAATAGCGATACTTGACGATCACTAAAGCCACAAAAATAAGATTCTGATCATGTTTAGGGTTTTGCGCCTTGAGACATGACACAGTTAGTTGTCTCATTACTCTATTTAACACAATAAGCACATCCTCCAATGGTCAAATGTGCGTACAGAAAACAAGATCCCTTCAAATTTTGTTCACTCAACCAAGATGAACAATGAAATAATGTGCATGCTCAAATAAAACGTGTCCAATGAAAAATACATAATAGTACCAAAAATCGACGTTCATAAAATGGGCATGTCATATGATATGAGAATACGTCTCAAAAATAAAGTTTTACAAAACAATGATATGTTGGATATAGAAAAATAAACCATTACCTCGAATCTACCTACCGAAGTCAACACCCAAATGAACAAGAATCCGAAGAGTTTGAACCTCTCATTAATCCTTTAAACCTATCAAAGTATAAACTGTCACAACCTGGAGGCGAGCTTAACAGAATCGCCGGGTCAGGCGACGTAATCCTCGAAGATAACCCGATCGCCCAGCCCAAGGTTAGAATGAAGCGGAAGTCTCAACATGAAATTAACCCCAAAACCAAATCACATGGGTTAGGATCCACATAGTGATCAACAAGAAAAAAAATAGTATAAAAATAAACCAAGAACGTACTGTGCATAAATTAAACCAAACAGCAAATCTCAAACGTACCAGAGACAAAGGGATTGAACTAACGAACATCCACACATCCAAGGGAAGGTCGAAACACCCACCAAAGGGGATACCATCAATGCTCCACAATGACCCCATACCGAGCCTATACATCAAACTTGAGAAAAATATAGTCTAAGGGGGTGAGTGGCGAACTTAGTAGGAGAAATCTATACTAAATGCAATGCATGTGAAAATGGTTTTTCTCATCCTTTAGAAAATCAATGTTATGCTTCTCATTTACCGAACATGAATTTTAAATCATAAATATCTTTATCATTTTATTAAATAGGCCCAAAGTCATCGATGAGGCTTTTGTCAAAACATGTTGTATACATAGACATTTACACCTTGAAAATTTGCCAACACTATTTTCCATCCGAAAATGTCATCGGTGAGAAGGGATGGTCACACAATAACTCATCTGGCACTCATCATAAATATGTGGTCATCTGCCAATAACAACACCTCATGAGACACAAGAAGAAAAGAAGGACGGTGATCTGGAGATCCAGCATGTCACTCGAGTTGCCGAATTTCAGCGCCAACACAATTCAAATTATTGGTAAAAACTAGGGAGATCGCTTTACCTTCGAAAATCAATGATCAATCCTTACTAATTCCAAGGCCATAAACTTAGAATTCTACCATAAAAGAATGTTTATGGACTTGCATGAGCATTGAATTTAGGACATGTCTGATATGATAAAAACTATAGTTAGTTGACATTCCAAAAGATATTGGTTTATTAGCTAGTTTGGCACAAACCTACAATTCTACTATAAGGGATCCTTGAATCAATTGAACCTAACCAAGTTGGCTCCACTCCTAGTTAGTTCGCTCGGTTTGTACCATTAGTCGACTTTAATGAAGTTAAAGAATAGGAATTTAAATTATGACACAATTGAATTTTTCTATTAATTTTTAATTGCTTCTTTATGACCAAAAAAAATTATACCAACACACACCCGTGGAGATTCCATGTCTCAAACCGATTTCGTTAAAATAGAACACAAAATTTCTCGTATTGTTTGCTTGAGTTTCTTAACTTCGATGCGTTACTTTGGTTGTTTTCAAGCGTCCAATTCGACAATTTCATTTATTTATTTATACTTACATATCATTTTAGGGTTTTCAATATGTATCTATTAGTCACACATAAATTCTCTTGTGATTTTAATTTTACATTGTCAATTCTTGTATTTAGCTCATATTTTCTCTTCTAAAGTTTTCTACCTAAATCTCAACTTTATTTCTTCTACTATATCTTAGTATTTGTCATTTCTGCATAGTAATAATTGTCTATTTTGTTCGATAAAAGCCAAATGATTGACATTTAAGTGAAGATAAATCGAAACACTTGGATGGAATAGTCGACCGATGGTTCAAAGCCAAGTTGTAAAATCTCAATTGACATATAAGTTTTAAAGTTGTCAATTTTGTTTGATCAAAGCCAAACTACCGACTCATGAGCGAAGATAAATCGATACACTTGGATGGAATAGTCTATATATACATCTACATATGTATAGACCGAGTCTTATTCCTTTGATGATAGAAGTCAATAGAAAATACATAATTGACTTTTGAAACAAGGATCATCATCCTCCTATTAAATAATTTCGTAATACTCATTTTATCTGTCACAAAATAAGATAATTACAAACTTGTATCTACGTATGTTTGGGCTCGTGGACCTGATCTTTATCATCATATATATCATCTATATTTAACTACTTTTAATGAATTTTACATAATAATAACAATAGAAAACGGTACATAATATATGTGATGGATATAATAAATGATATCTAACATGAGACTCTCAACAAAAACAAGAAATCTAGACATGTAAATAAAGATCATCAAATTTCTTGATCATTGTGTCGTGGTTCTTCGACAAATCTAGGTCACACTAACCTAACTAGACTCACATGTGCCCAACATCGATTCGATTCACACACGAGAGTCTATTTTATGCTTCTCCATTATTAAATATGTTGAAATAAGGAAGAAGAATTTCGAAGAAGAGAGATAGAAGAAGAGGGAGTTCACAAAATTCTTTCTTTAATTCACTTGACTTTTGCCTCTTAAGTAAAGTACTCATTCGAGGCCTTTTCTCACGAGTCTATTTGATTCGATTTGGTTTTGTGATGGAATTGAACTGCAACGGTTTAGATTAGTTCCTATAACGTTAAAACTGAAACCAAATTTTTGTTTTGTTTTTTATTTTTCGTGTAGGAATTGTACCTGAACCGGAACCGAACATTCAAGGCACTTATGTTGCTAATACAAAATATACGGTCAAAATAGAGAATGAGATTAGAGAAGTCTTGTATAGAAATTTTATGAATAAAGAATTCAATATTTTTCAAATTATATAAATATAATTTAATTTATATTCCCATAATCTCCAATTAAGATTAACTTTATTATTTATTGCGGATAATTAAATCACCAACACAACATGATTAACTAGAATAAATGCTTTAAAAATATAATCTATGAAATCATGATTCATTCCCTCCAAAAATATTTTTAAGAATAATTATATATTTATTTTATATTTCTACTTTCTATTATTACTTCTTACGTGATAAATATTAATTGTTATAATTAATAATTTATTGCATTAATTGCATCAAACCATATTTTCTATGTCAATAAGTAAAAAAAAATATTAACAAATAGTAAAACATTACTCTATTTTTAATCTTATGTCAAACCGAAAAACTTGGAACTAAAATCTATTAGTGCACGAACTGAACTCAAATCAAACCAAAACTTCTGGTTCGGTTCAAGTTTTGTTCTGATTTTGTTGTTTATGCAAAGCATATGGTCAAAATATATAATGTCATTACATCTATAGAAATTTTAGGAATAAAATTAAATATTTTTCAAATTATGATAAATTAAATTAACTAGATTCTCAAATCTCCTATTAGATATAATTTAAAATTTAATTTCCATAATATCCAATTAGGCCTAGCTTTATTCCTTATTTGGGATAATTAAATCATCATGGTGACATGATTAAATAGATTAAATGATGAAAAAATAGAATCTAAGATATTAATCAAATCCTTTTGATTCATTCACTCATTTTTATGTCTAATGAAAATTCTGATCGATTTAATTAATTTCAATTTTGCATCTGTCAAATCGAAAACTTTGGAACTAAAATCGAATTTTTTGTCGGTACAGGAACCAAATTGGAACCAAACCGAAAATTCCAATTCCGATTGCTCATACAAAATAGAGGGTCAAAATAGAGAGAGATTAGAGAAAATTTGTATAAAAATTTTAGAAATAAAATTCAAAACTTTTGAAATTATGATAATTAAATTAGTTATATTCTTAAATCGTCCAATAATTCAAAATTCAACTCCCATAGTCTTTAATTAGGCTTAATATTATTCCTTAATAGGAATAATTAAGTCACAAATGAGAGATGATTAACCTTGAAACCAAAATTTGATTTTTTTTTTGTGCAAAAACCGAACCGAACCAAATCGAATTCTGATTCAGTTTTGGTTTAGTTCTAGTTTTGTTGCTAATACAAAATATAAGGTCAAAATAAAAAAATGAAGTTAGAGAAAACTTGTATAGAAATTTTAGTAATAAAATTTAATATTTTTCAATTATGATAAATTAAATTAATTAGATTCTCGAATCTCTCAATTATATATAATTCGAAATTCAATTCCCATGATCTTCAATTAGACCTAATTAGGAATACTTAAATCATCAATGAAACATGATTAACTAAATTAAATACTGAAAAAATAAAATTTAAGAATTTTATCAAATTCTTAGATTTATTCACATAAAAAAAAAAAACATTCATATTTTTAAGCTTAGCAATTATTTGGCTCGGTTAAGTTAATTTTGGTTTTGTATACGTTAACCCAAAAACTAAACCAAAAGTTATCAGTTCACAGAATTTAAAACCGAACGCCGGTTCTGTGGACTTCAGAAACAGACCATTATCGAACTGAACCGATCATTTTAGTTCTGGGTCAATTTTGACCACTGTCTTTTCTAAACTAAACACATAATTTATAAGACTCTTATGTACGTATATAACTCAATACATGAATCATTTAATATATGAACTTTTCGGATATATGATTCATGCATACATAAATTCCCGAAGTACACGTAATTTCACGTGGATGAAACATCTACCTCTAAGTAACCCTTCACAAATACATGAATTTAAATAAAAGAAACGGGTCGAAAAACACATTAGCTAAAAGACACCCTCGAAGAATTAAGTCTATTTTCAAAAAAAAAAATATCTGATTAAACTGACGTATAATACTTGCCTAATATCCGACCGACGAAATTGAATTCGAAAATATTTCAAAAGCATAGTCTTTAAATTTTAATCTACTCACCTTAAAAATATGTGATTTTTTAATTTTATTTCCTTAAAAAAAAATAGATTTTTTATAGAAGTAAAACGCATAGGAATTATCACAAGGTGAACAACCCGTGAATGGATATTCTAACCAGATTCACAAGAGCAGTAGCAGATTTAGAGAGAGAAACAAACAAAAGTTAGACAAGAATTTAGACAATGGCCACCCTCTTTCTCTCTCCACCATTATATTTGTAACATTTGTGACAAAAAAGTTCTTAAGGAAAAAACCAAAATCTTAGAGAGAGAAAGCAAAGCTAAAGTTGAGACATGGAAGTTTAGGACAATTTTCATCATCCTCTTTGCCTATCTCTCTCTCTCTCTCTGTATCATTCAAAATTGAAGGAAGAGGAAGCAAACCTTCACAATGGCTAAGCTATGGCGGTTCTTCTTCTTCTTCTTCTTCCACATTGTTTTGATTCTTCAACAATTCGAGTTTGCCATTTCCAGGCCTGAACTATCACAAACACCTCCATTACCAGTTCTACCACTTCCAACGTTCTCACAGCTGAAATGGCAGCAAAGAGAGATCATAATGTTCCTCCATTTCGGAGTAAACACTTTCAACGACTCCGAATGGGGAACGGGTCATGAAGACCCGTCCATCTTCAACCCGACTCGACTCGACGCGACTCAGTGGGTCAGCACGGCCGTGGAGGCCGGCATTTCGCTTATGATTCTCACGGCAAAGCACCATGACGGGTTTTGCTTATGGCCTTCGAAATATACTAACCATTCTGTAGCTCTCAGTCCGTGGAAAAATGGCCGTGGAGATGTCGTTGGAGCCTTGGCCGATGCAGCTAAGTCCAGAGGAGTCGATCTCGGATTGTACCTATCGCCGTGGGATCTGCACGATCAAAGATACGGAGATGAAAAGAAATATAACCAATATTATTTAGCACAGTTGCAAGAGCTTCTCAAGAAGTAAGCACAAAGCATCAAATGAAAGAGAAAAAAAACAATTTGAAGTTTCATCTGATCTGATTCTACATTTTCATGACAGCTATGGGAGTGTTCGAGAGGTATGGTTCGATGGAGCGAAGGGAAAGAATGCAAAAAACATGACTTATTACTTTTCGGATTGGTTTTCGATGGTCCGGGAGCTGCAGACTTCGATCAACATCTTTTCGGATGCCGGCCCGGATGTGAGATGGGTCGGAAACGAGAAGGGGTTTGCCGGAAAAACGAGCTGGTCGATGGTAAATCGGAGCTCGTTATCGATTGGAAATGCAAGCATAGAACAGTAAGTAAAATGCAAAAAAAAGCTGCTTCTGCTAGAGTTTAGATCACTTCTTGTTCACCTATAACTTAGAAAGAATATGCATGTTTATAATTTTAGAATTCATCATCAATGGCGATAAAATATCGGACTTGACGGATTTCGATCGTTTTTTGTTCTGAAAACACAAACGTATGAGTTACCTAAAAACTTAGCTGCAAAGGAAAAAAGAGAAAATGATTATTGAGTATGCATGATTGAAGAATGTGACTACCAACAACCAACTAATTGCTCTAAATAATGCAGCTACCTAAACAAGGGTGACCCAAAAGGGACAAATTGGGTACCTCCAGAATGCGATGTTTCAATCCGAAAAGGATGGTTTTGGCACAAATCGGAGTCGCCCAAGAAGCTTAGCAAACTACTTGACATTTACTATAAATCGGTAGGAAGAAATTGTGTTCTTCTGTTTAATGTCCCTCCTAACAAAACAGGGCTCATATCAGAAGAAGATGTGCAAAGGCTGAGAAAATTCAGAGGAGCAATCGATAAAATCTTCTCGACCAATTTGGCCAAGAAATGTGATATAGAGGCTAGCAGCGAAAGAGGAGGGAAAGGAGGAGGCTTTGGACCTGAAAATGTTCTGGACAATGACCATTTGTGGACGTACTGGGCACCAAAGGAGAGTGAGGGTCATGATGGAGACAAAATGGACAACTGGATTGAAATCAGAGGAACAAACGACGGGCTGAGATTTAATGTGATAAGGATTCAAGAACCAATATGGCTCGGACAGCGGATCAAACGACATGAAATTTACGTAGATGGTAAACTGGTGGCTAATGGGACAACTGTGGGTTACAAGAGGCTTCACAGGCTTGAAAATGGAGTGATCCAAGGCCAAGCTGTGAGAATCAGAATCATGGAATCCAGAAGTGAACCTTTGGTTTCTTCTATAGGTTTGCATTATGATCCATTTTGGGAATCAAAAAGGCAATAAACTCCAAATCCACAACCAAAGATGGTAAGCTAAACAAAGACCTTACCTCACCTCTCTGAATTTTTACTTTCTTGTGTTATTTTTATGACTCTCCCCATGCTCTGCTGCTGCAGCTCTTCTGTCTCACATTCTGAAAGATAAAAAAAAATATGGTCAAGTTAGTAGAAAATTGCAGCATGGCAGACTGGGGGGGATAAATAAATGAAAAATGGATATTACAATTTATGAAGATGAATTATTTATTATGGAATATGTGCCTACACCCAAAAAATCTGACTCAAATTCTGATGTGTTCTTAGCCACAACTTTCATTTTTCAAATCTCAAAACTAGATTAGCAAATCTGGACCATCAAAATAAAGATAAACCTTAAAGGTGTTTTCATGGGGTCGAGTTTGTTGCCTGCATGTGCATGAACCCTAAAAGGAACAGGCAAATATGAGGAGGACAAGGTAAAAGGATAGATAATATCAATGCCTTGATGAATCTACTTACTTGCATAGTTTATATTTATCAGCGCAAAAACTAGAGAAAGACCAAAGTACCTCAGCAAACCCCATTTGCAGCATTGTTTTCACTGCCTTCTCATAATGTTTTCTGGAAGTTCAACAGAAGGTAATTGAACTTTCAACCTTTTTTTATAAAAAAATGTAATTTTCTATCTCGAACGTCGACTTTCCAAAAACAAAATTCAAATTAGTTCTCAACGTAGGTAAGTCTACCAGCTCTTCGATTCTTGGATTGGATGAGTAGCATCGATCTTAGAACAAAATGCCAGGTTCTGCAATTCTTAGGCTAGCACATTCCCATTGAAAAGTGTTCTTTTTCTCCAAACCAAACTCCTTTTTTTCTCAGTAGATCTCATCATAGTACAGTACGTCCCAGTTTCTTTTCATTAGAAGCCGTAAACGACTCGTAATCATTACTAATTCCTCCATAGCAACTGTGGGTGATCCCTTAACTGAGAACTCATAAACATTTCCATCAATTTCAATCATACTACCGCCTGGGACTTCCTTTCTAATCCCTCTATCTGCCATTAAGGCTCTTACTCTCTTTACATCTTCGAATCTATTGGCCTTTAAATATATGTCACACAGGGCCAAATAAAAAGCATGGTTTTGAGGTTGCAGTTCGATTAAATATAGCGAAACTTTTTCTCCTAAATCTACATTTCCATGCATTTGACAGCCCCCAAGTAAAGCCCCCAAGACAAACACATCGGGCTTCATAGGCATGCCTCTAATAAGCATTTCAGCCTCTTCCAACAGACCAGCTCTACTAAGTATGTCAACTAGGCAAGCATAATGATGGACCTGAGGTTCAAGTGAGTAATCACGGCTCATCATCTCAAAACACGATCGGCCTTTTTCTACTAATCCGGAATGAGCACAGGCTGATAATAGTCCGACAAAGGTCACTTGGTTCGGCTTCACTCCATTCGACTCCATTTCTTTGAAAAGGTCAAAAGCTCTTTCCCCATTGCCGTTTAGAGCCAAAACTGAAATCATTGCAGTCCATGCCAATGTATCCTTTTTGGACATTTTCTCGAACACTTCATATGCTTGATCTACAAATCCGCATTTTCCATACATATCAACCAATGCTGTTCCAATTACCATGTCAAACTCCAACCCGCTTTTGGAAATATATTCATTCACCCATTTTCCGTGATGAATAGCTCCAAGATAAGAACAAGCTGAAAGAACACTAGCAATTGTAATCTTATCGGGTCTAACTATGCAATTACTCATCATCTGCATTTCATGGAAAAGATCCAAGGCCTCCTTCGGCCAACCTCCTTGGACTAATCCGGTTATAATCGAATTCCAACTAATAATACTCTTCTCCTTCATACTTTTAAATAAATCCAATGCGTAATTAAGCTCCCCATTTCTCAATAACCCAATAACCATTGAGTTCCAAGAAACAATATCTCTGTTTAACATTTCATCAAACACCTTCTGCGCTTGAATTGTAAATCTACACGCATGGTAAAAAGCTATGAACGAATTTTGAATAAAAACATCATCAAACCGCCCCAACTTTACAGATTGAGCGTGAATGCTATTACCGTTTCTAACATCAACTTGCCTAGTGCATTCTTTTATAATAAATGGAAAAGTAAGGAAATCAGGCTTAATACCAGAACTTAGCATTTTCTTATACAACTTCAAAGAACATCTTTGATCATTTTCGGAGTAAGAATCGCCATGGGAAGCATAGGCTCTGATCATGATGTTGAAAATATAGAGATTGGGCGACGAAATCGATCGGAAAACATCGTTTGCATAGGGAAGAGAACCCAAATCCGAAAGGGCGCAAAAGAAAAGGAGACGAGAGGTGAGGAAGTATTGATCATTATGAAGAATGACAGGAAATGTTATGATCTGGGTATGAATTTGTTTGAGCTCTTTCATGTTCTTGCATTTATCAATCAAGAGTAACAGAGTGTTCCTGAGAGTAGTGAGCTGGGATTCAAGCATATTACTTCGGGAACAGTAGTCAAGCTTTTCCAACGAGACTAACAACGCAGCTGAGTCCAACAAAGATCAGAACCACTGAGTCAAACCGGTTGCCTACTCCAAAACTTTGAAAAGATTGGTTGGTCTAGTAGCTAACAATTTTAACTTCCACAAATTAACAAAACAGTCCCTGGATTATGATATCCATGATAAGTCAAATACTAAATAATTTTCGCTAATAAATAAAACATTAAACTATAAAAAATTAACGAGACAAACATCGCTGTTACGTTTTTCGTTAGAAATTGAAGTCTGGTAGAATCCATTGGAAGAGACATTGAGAGTTACAATTATGGTTCAGAGTTCACTCGAAAATTGCTATAATTAGTCTATGGTGGAATTTTAAGTTATATATTAAGGTTAAAAAAGCTCAATAGTCCTACATATTTTTCTTAGCGGATCGTCTTATATATTTTCCTGACACATTTTTGCTGAGAAAACCACGATTCGACAACAAAAGACAAGTACTCGTTACGAAAATTACTTTTTGCTCTGGCATGGTCTTCTCGTCTTTGAAAACAATTCATAATTTTTCAATTTTTTGAACATCTTCCGATGACACGTCCCTCCTCTCGATTTCAATCATCTAGTTCTTATTATTATATTTTCTTTCCTCTTTTTGGTCCATCATACTCATTTAGTTCTCATCACTAATGTCTCACTTTTTACAACAAAAGTAATTTTTTCACTGCGAAAATTCATCTCTCTGCAAGCAGAATGTTGTTTGGGAAATGTTTATTTTTCGCAGCAGAAAGTTATCGTTCAACCTCCGTTAAGTAATTTTTAAATAACGAGAAAGTCAATTTAAAAATACAAATATTTTAAATAATATTGTTATTGTACGATGAAGTAGAAGGCACAGCTCGGAGGGGAACCGCCATTTCTAAGGTGATTGAAAACTTGTCCTCCATGTTCATGGCTTCTGGTTTAGCGCCGTCTTCCAGCTGCCAGTTAAACAAGTGAATGAGGGAAGCCAGCATCAGATGAAGCATTCTCATGGCCAATGGCATCCCCGGACAGATTCTTCTTCCGCCCCCGAACGGCAGAAGCTCGAAGCT
>CM039473.1:34328697-34354369 GCA_022433065.1 Begonia loranthoides | reverse complement strand
CATTCTTCTCTTTCTTCTTTGAACATCGATGATTTTCAGAACTGGAAAATAATCTGAAATATTAAACTTTCCTGCTTCTTCTAGTATTCCTCTCGCAGCCTTCTTGAGTTCTCCAGCGAATTCCGATCTCCAGTCGTCGGTCAAATCGATGGAGAAAATTGTGTTCGAGAGAAGATTAAACGAACTTACCATCACAGTTTTTCTTATATCAACTGGTTCGCCATTGATGGCGCTTCTGCGAACTTCATGAACAAGCTCTCTCACTTTTGTTCGCCGGAGCATCTGATTGTCGTCGAGAATTTTCATTGCAAAAAGACTGGTTTTGCAAATTTTTCTGAGGTTTCTCCATAAAGGGGTAGTCGCTGGAATCCATGGGAGGCCTACTCGGTTATGGTTATAAGCATAGAGTGAAGCCGGAATGAACCGGTCAGATAGAACCAGGTCGTGGGTCTGGAGTATTTCTTTGGCCATGGTTGCTGAAGAAACTACAATGGAAGTAACTTGGCCGAGACGAAGGCTCATGAGAGGCCCGTGAATTTTGGAGAGCTCGGCAAGGGACTTATGGGGGTTGTTGCCCAGATCTAAGAGGTTTCCGATGATCGGTAGAGGAGCCGGTACCGGAGGAAGATTTACACCCCATCTTCTTCTCCTTGTTAGGAAGAGAAAGAGAAGAACAATGCTGATGAAGGTTAGGGAAAGATGAAGCATGGTGGTAAATGTGTACATCTCTCTCTCGCTCTCTCTCTCTCTCTAGGTTTTTGCAGAAGATTGATTTTAAATGTGAGGCTCTGCAATATTATATAATAGTAGAGTTGTTGCCGTTTGTCCCCCTCGAGAGGCTGCATGGCTCAAATTGGTAACGGGAAAGATATAGTTTATTGGAAGAGGCTACCTACGCCAACTATCTATCGTATTATTGTATAATCTATGGTCAACTTGACTTGAACATGCAAACAAGACAAATCAACCCGAAATATTTAAATGAAATTCCGAATCACGTGATTGAGTTAGAGTTAGGGACGTATTGTCTACTGGATAGATAGCTTAGAGACTTATTTATTGAGTTCATGTGAAGCCCGACCCAGATATATATATATATACATATTTAATTTTTTTTTTTCCAAAAATTGTTAAATGTTATTATGTTGGATTTTCTGAAATTAAGCTTGGGTACTGTTGTGGTTGTGGGTGTATCTATATTGGGTCAAGTGGTCGGCGGTCGGGAAGTGATTCTCGATCGCTCTGTGTTAGTTTGAGTCACTGGAGAAGAGAGCAGACCAAACCCAAGCCTTAATATACACTATTTTATAGAAACGGACGCCCGTGTTCTTAATATACAGACGTAAGTAGTAGTAGATGCTAAATTCAAGCAATGGTCGGGACAGCCAGGAGGGAGTCCGCCAGTTCTAAGTCCTCCATGTTCATGTCTTCTGGTTTAACGCCGTCTTCCAGCTTCCAGTTAAACAAGTGAATGAGGGAAGCCAGTATCAGATGAAGCATTCTCATGGCCAATGGCAGCCCTGGACAGATTCTTCTTCCGCCCCCGAACGGCAGAAGCTCGAAGCTTTTTCCCCCGACGTCAATGTCCGAATCGAGAAACCTTTCCGGTAGGAAAGAGTCTGGATTTTCCCACAGTTTGGGGTCTCTTCCGATCGCCCAGACGTTGACGAAGATCTGGGATTCCTTTGGAATGACGAAATCCGCTATTTTTATGTCAGCTCGAGCCTTACGAGGAAGAAGAAAAGGGACAGGTGGATGAAGACGAAGAACCTCTTTGACGACAGCCTGTAAGTAAGGCAACCTAATGATGGAGGAGAAAAACGAAATCAGCAGTGGACTTTCGACGTTTTTGAAAGACGAAAGCCACCGAAATTACTAAAAATGGAAAAAATGATGACCTGGCGACATCCGATTCTTCAACGGGGTTATCTTTTTCGATGACACTATCCAGCTCTGCTTTGGCTTTTGACATTTTCTCTGGATTTCTTATAAGTTCAGCCATTGCAAATTCTATAGAAGCTGATGTTGTTTCAGTTCCAGCGACGAAGAGGACCTGCTTGTTACAGTAGTAAACCCTTAAAACACCATAAATAGCTGCTTTCAGAAATTTTCAGACAAAAAAATTGCAAGGGCAAGATTGAAGAAGAATACCAGTATCAAGTGCAAGATTTCTTCTTTTCCAATGGCGAAATCACTGTTATCTTCTCTGATTTTCAGAAGATAATGAAGCATGTCATTATCAGGAAGTGAAGATCCATTATCAGTTTTTTGAAGCTCTAAACGCTGATTAATTAAACTATCCGACAGATCCAACATCTTTCTCATATGATACTCCATTCTTCTCTTTCCGCTTTGAACATCGATGACTTTCAGAACTGGAAAGTAATCTGCAATATTAAACTTTACAGTTTCTTCCTTTATTCCCATTGCAGCCTTCTTGAATTCTCCGGCGAATTCAGATTTCGGGTCCTTAGTCAAATCAGTGGAGAAAATGCTATTGGATAAAAGATCAAACAAAGTTATCCTCACAGCTTTTCCTATATCAACTGGATCTCCATTAATGGCGCTTCTGCGAATTGCATCAACAAGCTCTCTTACTTTAGTTCGCCGAAGGATCTGATTATCGTCAAGAATTTTCGACGCGAAAAGCTTAGTTTTGCATATTCTTCTTAGGTTTTTCCACAAAGAGGTAGTAGTTGGAATCCATGGAAAACCTATTAGGTTATGGTCACATGCATGGAGTGAAGCTGGAATGAACCGGTCGGAGAGAACCAGGTCGTGGGTGTGGAGGATTTCTTTAGCCATGGCAGCGGAAGAAACTACAATGGTTGTAATCTGCCCGAGCCGGAGGCTCATGAGAGGTCCATGAATTTTGGAGAGCTCGGTAAAGGACTTGTGCGGCTTTTCGCCGAGATCTAAGAGGTTTCCGATGATGGGAAGAGCAGCGGGTCCCGGAGGAAGGTTTATAGCCCATCTTCTTCTTCTTGTTAGGTAGAGAAAGAAAAGAACAGTGCTCATGAAGGTCAGGGAAAGGTGAATCATATTCATGGAGATGAACATTTCCATCCCTGATTCTACGTGGGTGAGAGAGTGTGAATCTACAAGTATGTATAACAATAAATTCAAAAATTAAAGAAACAAACCCTATAATTTAGGTCACCCTCTAGGCACACTTAGAAAGAATTTTCCTATATAATTATAACTTCTCCTTTATTATGCCATAAATGATTGAACTTAGTTTATTTTGTGGTTCTTTTTGCATTCTCTGCAAGTTGTTTGAAAAGTTATTAATATCTATCAAATTATTATTTTAAAAAAGAAATTGCAAGATCCATTTATTGGAGTGAATTATTAAAATCAAAGGACAATGATTTGATTTTAATAATTGAATATGTGAAGAGTCATATCATTGCCAAAAGACATTTTATTTGATAAGATCAAAACTTGCTTGTCATAGCTACTCGAGACAAATTATTTACTGTTCTTTCAGAATTCTACTTTCATGTTAGAAAGAGAAAGAGAAAGAGAAGAACAATGCTTATGAAGGTCAGGGAAAGGTGAAGCATGGAAATGAACAATTTCATCCCTGATTCTACGTGGGTAAGTGTAAAATCTGCCCGTTGGTATCTGGCCCAATTTTTTTAAAAAATATATACAGTTTATTTGGGAAAAATATGTTTCAGGAAACGTATTTCCCCCAAAAAAGGCAACAGTCGATTTGATGTGGGGGAGACGGATTTTTCCCCAAATCTTCTACTCTTCTTCAATTCTTAAGAATCCCCTTTCGCCATTTTCTCTACATCCTTATTCTCATCGTCACCCAGCTCTCGTCGTTACAGTTTCTTTCTTAAGCAATGCTATCTTTCGGTCGTTGTGAGTGGAAAATTGGAACTCTGTTACGACCCGATTTTGGGTCTATTTTATTTTCACACATTCTACCATACATAATGTGTTTGTTTGTTGTTGAATTGAGTAATAGGAGATTTTTCAAATGTCCTTGAGTTCGTATCCCTAAAGTGCAAATAGCTAATAGGACAGCTGTATGAGTCATGTCCTTGGGTAGTGAATCCCTAAATCTGATGAGGGTGTTATTTGGCTTTTGCAATCGCCGAGCATCGCTTTTATTCCCTTATATGCCTATGGCATGGTATGCCCAGAGTCCGTGAGTGGCTCCATTTTCACTGTGATTTTAATTAGTACAACAAAGGCATATTTTGATTACATACCACGTACTAATGGGTCGTTTTAAACACGTGCCCTTTTGTACATTTTTTCTTAAAATGAATTTATAAAAATGTGATTTTTAAATTTATTCATGCTTAATATCGATTCTTTTAATTTAAAATTTGTAAATCTCTATTGAGTTTAGTCAACTCACCCCAAATGACAATTTTCAAGAATTTATCAGTCAGACTTTCAGTTACCGAGTCAGAATTAGATCCGACAAAGTTATTTAGTTTTTATCATTTTAATAATTTCCCTTGAAAGACTTTTTGTGAGGTATACTAATTTATTTGGATAACTGTAATCTTTAAATTCCTAATTTATTTTCCACACAATTTTTTTTATTTGGACTATATTTCTTTATTATATGATTTCACTTTTGGACCTGTTAAGCTCTTTGTATGTTGGGCCATGGCTTTTAATATTTAAATTTTAGTCTTCTACTGCTAAATAATAAATTCAAGTGAAATGGGTCGGATGATTCGGTTCTTTTGAGCCTAGTCATTCCTCGTTCTATTTTAGGTTCCTTGCAGGTCATGACAGTAAGAGAGTCAACCTACAAGTATATATAATAACAAATTTTTTGAAGTTTAAAATTTTAGTTGTTCAAAATTATCCCTGTCCCTAATTTTATTGTGTATTGAGGATGTATTACATTCTGATGATATGTTTATTATAAATAGGTTCTTTTAATGATATGTTTATTGAATTTTAAATGATGTTGATAATGATCATGTTTGAGGTGATGCGCGAAAGGAAGGGGTTTAGATATAACCTGTAAATATGATGACAATGAATGAAGAAAGAGATTACTTTTAGAAAGTAACAATAGGATAGTTCTTCCGTGATATGACTAACACGGGGAGGTTTTTGAATATGACTCACCAAAGAAGTTTGAAAGAGAAATCACTCCAATTTCAAGATTAGCAAAAAGTTATTCTGTATTAAACTCTGAATTGTCTAAAACATAACACTAGGTGGCTTTATATAGCCTTTTACAAAGCATAAATTAGGAAACAAATAAATAAACAATAATAACATTAAATCGGCTCATAGAATAAGTTGTCTGATTTTCTACTTAATAGAAATTAAGATAATTAACTAAAGATTATTTAATTAATATCTTCCTTTTTTCTTTCCTAAGTCTAGATGTATTTTGGAAGCTTTTCCTTGTTGAAATCGTCCACTTGAATAGTTTTTATATCTTGAATTTCTTGGTCTCCAATTTTAGAAACTTGGACTTTCCTTAAACTTTTCTCTCTATTTATTGGGCTTTTCCATAGCAAATGGACTCCGAATTTAACGATCCAATATGTTCTAGAAAGCTTAGGAAGTTAGCTATAATCTTCATGAAGAACTATTCTTGAATTAACATCGTCTTGAATGCTAAAATAGTCAAATACTCTTCGGATGTCAAAAGGAGGACACTTTTTGGAAAGTCTTTCCATTTCTCTTTCATTGTTCTTGATTACCACCTGTGCTTGACCTTAAATAACTTTATGATATTCTTTGAAGCTTGATCAATAATAAAATGGTTCCATTTTGCATCATCTTCCCGAGTTTGATAAGGATTCAACCTCGAATCATATCTTGTGTCACCATATTCTTTATTACGATAAAAGGAAGAATCATCATGGGATATCTTCTTTGCAATATCTTCAACACTTTCATGATTATGAAAAGGGAACATATTTTTTAAAACGATACAAAAATAGTTTTTCATGCATGGTTTTGAAAAGGGAACATAAATGGTTTAATGGATGCTAATACATACTATGTGTACGGTGTCCACCCGAAGTAGATTACCATCATTTGGGCTGTAGAAATATCCATTTTACTATGGAAAACGAAACAGATAATAAACGATGTAAACGAAATAAATGTGAAAGAGATGACATGTCACGACCCAAAAGGGGCCCGAGACAGAACGGGGAACGACTTGGCCCAAAAAACCGAATCGTCCGACCTTTTTTTCTTAAATTTTATTAATTAACAACGGAAGACTTAAAATATTAATTAATAGTCAGAGTCCAACGAACAAGGGCTTAACATATTCAACAAGTGATATCAGATAACAAGTAATATAATAAAAAAAAACTGTGCAAAAACTAAAAATATGATTACAGTCATCCAATCAAATGAATACCTCACAAAATGTCTCTCAAAGAAAATTTTTAAAACTACGAAACTTAAATAAACTCGGCTGGTCAAATCTTGACTCAATATTTGAGAATCTAATTGATTAAATCCTGAAAGATATTATTGGGATGAGTTGACTAAACTCAATTAGGGTTATGTTTTTAAAGAATAATTTAGTTAAAAAGATGCTTAAGTATGCAAGAATTTGAAACCACGTTTTATAAATTCATTTCAGCAAAAGATGTGCAAAAGGGCATGTGTGTGAAATCGCCCACTAATATATGGTACATAATTAAAATAAGCCTTTATTATAGAACTTAAAATCACAATGAAAATGGAGTCACTCACGAACTTCGAGTACACCATGTCATAGGCATATAATAGAATAAAGGTGATGCTCGGCGATCGCAAAAGCCAAATAATACCTTGATCAGGTTTAGGGATTCACAACCCAAGGACACAACACATACATTTGTCCTATTACCTATTTGCACTTTAGGGATTCGAACCCAATGACATTTGAAAAATCTCATATTACCCAATTCAATAACAGACAAACACATTACGCACGGTAGAATGTGTGAAAATAAAATAGACTCAAAATCGGGTTAATCAAACTCGATTCACATGACCAAGTTGATCAACAAATATTTATAGGCATGCTTAATTGGAAACGTGAATAGTGAAAATAAAATATAATATAAAAATTCGAAGGTCATAAAAATGGACGCGTTGTTTTGTTATGAGACAAGTCTCAAAATATTCACTTTAAAAAAATTATACAATGTAGTGCATAAATCAAACTCCTACCTCGAAGCTGGCTTACACTGACCAAAGTTCAATGTCCAATTAGCCCAAAATCCAAAGTCCGCGAATTTTTAATATAGGTGGAGTACCTATCAAAATTTAAGGGGTAAATTTTTAGGTTAAAACTTTCTAGCTTAAAATCTTAGATTTTCCTTAAAACAAGGTTATAGTTTTTATTGAATAAAAATCTTTGAATTGGGCCCCCAAAACATGGACAAATAAGTCCAAACTAATACTCATAATTTCTAGACCAAAATAAGTATAATATAAGCCCAATTAGCTCTAAAACATGATTGGAATAGGCCCAAGCCAAATAGGTAGATTGTAACCCAAAACAGGGGCCCAAATCGGCCCAATCAGCCCATTGGGTCCAGGACTCTAGCCTAATAACAAATTCAGAATATACTCCAAACAAGTTTATAAATAGCCCAAAAGGGGTTTGGCTCGCATCCCAAAACTAGGCAGGCCTAGAATGACCTAATCTTTTTTGGCCCGCAATTCAGTGAGCAAAAACATGGCCCAAATCCTTGGCCAAAATTCGCAGGCCATCTTCACTCGTCCTCATCTTGGACGGATCCGACTCTGGCCGAGACTCCCTGTCTCTGTAACGACCCGGTTTTTATTATTTTTGAAAACATGTGAAATTTAAAACTTTTGAAAACATCTTTCTTTTATAAAATCAGCAGAAGACTTTTCTTTCATGAAACTCATTCATAAATTGCGGTGGACTTTCACTCGGGAGACAGGTTATTGCATCCCATCAAGGGAAGAGTTTGTTTCTCGAGCCTCCCGGTAAGAGTCCGATTGAGGAGAATAGTTGTTAGCCAAAAACTAACTCCTAGGAGACAGACTCTTACATCCCATCAAAAGAAGGGTTTGTTCTCGAGTCTCCATGTTAGAGTCCGAACTACCTTCCCAACCCCTAATTCCCTTACGTTTATTAAGTCCGGTCTCTCCCATAAAATGTCTCTCCCATGCAGTGTGAATACCAACTCATCGTGTCATCACCCCTATATCTATGAATATGATGCATGATCACACAATGCTTATAAATGCAATAATAACATGGATAATAGAAATCACAATCAACAAAGAGCAATACGTGCGATATCAACATGGAATGAATATAAATCTATCAACCTAGCATAGATCACAAATATCTGAAAAAACAATTTAAGCAAACAAGGCCTAATCTCATGATGTAGGCCATTACTGGCAAAACACATGCACTATTTCTTACCTCGAATCTTTAATGCACATCAATGCGTAATCATTATCATTTCTTTCTTCTTCCTTGGCACCTTCACAAGTAATTTAATTATTAATAATAATCCAACTATCTCAAAGTCTCAAACTTATTCTTAGCAACATGCATACACATTTACTCCATATTTCCTTCAATTTCCCATACCTATTTCTATTTGTAAACCGCACAGCCATGAATCTATAATTAACCAACCACCATATCGCTATCACAACAATATACATATATTCAATTATGAACACTTTTCCATAATTTAACTGTAAACCACAACCAAAGCCGTATGTGCATAACCCATCAATATTCACCAGAATCAACAAAATAGAAAACAACAGTGACATACATCTATCAATACCAACCCTCCAATAGCCATTAACAGAGTTCTATAAATCATCTCTTAACAATTCGAAAACTTAACAACCAACAGAGAACCAATCATCACTTCCATCTAACAACTAAACTCTCATTCAATAATTAACATATTATCATTCGAACAACCAATCCACTATCAACAAGCATCACTAGTCAGTTAAATATTCGAAACACAGAGAGGAATATCCCTTACCAACCTAGCATCAGAAATCACAGTCCACAATTCCATCATCTCAAAGTCACAACACACACTGGGAGCCAGGAGCTTCAACCTCTCAGTCGTCATCAGCAACATAGACAAAACACATTAAAATCCAACCACATGATATAGCTTGACCAAGAAACTGAAGAGCAGAACACGAGACATACCCTTAACAGAGAAGCTGCGCCGGATGAAGACCCAATTGCCAAAGCCGGTTCCTTCGATCGAAGCCCTACAACCTCGCCAGCGAACACAAGCAGAGGAGAAACTCGTCGGAATCGCTAGACGCGTCATTGCCCACTTCTGGCGACGCCAACCACCGCACGTCAGATCCCCTGCCACCGCGAAGAAACATCGGCCGAACCCGATTTCCGTCTCATCTTCGCCTCAGTTCCTACTCATAGGCGGAGAGTTCTGCGATCTCCGCTGGAAGGGAAGCTTCTCACACTTGGGTGACCACGTTGACTCGAATCCGTTGCATCCGACCCAGATGAAGGAAATCCCAGCTTGGTCCGAAGCTTCCGCCGAAGATTTAGTCGATATCTCAGGGAAGCTTCTGTCGAATCTTCACCGAATCGTCGCTGGAGTTACTGAAGACTCCTCTCGGTTTTTCCCCAATTTTCTTCTAGACCGCGGCACAAAATCACTTTTAATTCAGACCGACCCGGTTCACCTTGTGAGCCTTTTCACCCCTTCTCCCTTAAATAATTTCCTTTTTCTTTTATTTAAATTAATTTCTCTAATTAATTTAATTCCTCTTTTATTAATTCATTTTTATCTAATCCAATTAAATCACTCTATTTCATAATTAATTTGCACTTGTCCCAACTAAATATTATATCTTAATTAATCCAATTAATCAATCCAATTAATCGGTACAAGTTATACCCCAACCTACTTATTTTTGGGGTATAATATCCCATTTTGAAATTTCTAATAATTATCAAAATTCAATTAATTCAATTACACCTAATTATTTTTCAATTATCCATATTGAATTCTATTACGAAAATTCAGCGTATTACAGTCTCGGCCAGTCGTCCTGTAACACCTCGAATCTTTATATTGGAATTTAATAAGAATAATCGAAAAATAAGTAAGGGTATTTAGATTAATTGAAAAATTATCGGGGGTATTACCAAAGACGTAATTGTCAATTATCGTCGAGCGATATTTGAAATAAACCAGAAATTTAAATTAGGATAAGAATAATTTAATAAAATGAAGGATTTAATTAAATTATTAAAGAGAAATTTAATTGGGTAAAAAGATGATTTAAATTAAAATGAGATTAATTGGATATTAAGTGAAGAATTTGATTAAAGATGATTAAAATGGAGGAAAGGAAATTGGTAATATTTGGAAGAGGATTTAATAAATATGGTATAGCTGGGATTAAAAATGTTAAAGTGTGATTAATTAAAGAAGAAATACAATAAAAATAAAAATAAAAATAAAAAAATAGGAAAATGGGTGAATTTTTTGGACATTTCACGTAGAAGACAGGGAGTGAGACCGAGGAGATTGAGTGATCGGCGACGACGAGCGGGAGACGGAGACCGGGCAACGTCCGGCGAGTGGGCGATGCTATCCGACGGCGTGGCGACCTCCTGGCGGCTTCCATGGGCGCGGAACGGCGGAGCTAGGGCATGGGTTAGCTCTGCCCTTCAGATATTGATTTGGCGATCTCCCGCGACGTGCATTCCGGCGACGGGTCCGACGATGATTTTGGCGTCGATTTGATGTAAGCTAGTCGATTCCTTCCTTCCCCTTCGTTTTCTGGTGATCGTATATTGACTGGTTTCTGGCATCAGTCGGGTTGCTGCCAGTGACCGCGAATTGGATGCTCCGATCCGGTTCCGTTTGAAACTCGGTTTGGCGGCTCGGGTTGAACCAATTGCTGCCTTGAGTGAATTTTCCACGTTGGACTCCTTCCAGCTGGAATTTGCACTCGGCCGAAAGTGGGGGGAGAAAAACAACACAACAGATTCTTAGAAAAGAGGGATTTGGGGAGATACTGTCGAGTGAGATTATTGAATTGAGCAGGAGTGAATTAATGCAGTGGTTGGGGTCTGTTGACGAATTGAAGAGGCTGTTGGGCATGAGTAGAGGATAAATTGGCAGAGGAGTTCTTTGCAGGAGACTTCTCTTCTGGTTGCTGAGTGAAGTTCTCCGGTGTGCTGAGGAGGCAGGTTGGAGCTGGATTGCTCCTGGATTGCCTATTTAGAAGCTGTTGGCTGAGAGAAGCCTGCAGTTCAGTGGTCCTGGAGCTGAGGAGTGAGCTCCTTGCCTGCGTGAACTCTTGGTCCAGCTGGAGCTTCTTCCTTTGGGTGAGCTTACTTCTCTGTAATTTAGTTAAAGCAAAGCATATTAATGTAGAAATGTATATGTATTGGGTTGTTGAACTGCTCTGTTAGATCTGGACAAATATGTTGGAAATTATGTTCTGTATGGCCTAGGCACTCTCTGTAGTTGGATTTAACTCAGTTATTTATGGATCTTGTGGGTGCTGGATGTGGTAATTGGAGTTTATTGGATAACATCCTCTGTTGATGTGAGTTTATTCGATGAAATATTTTGTTGGGTTTGGTTCTAAGTTGTGAAATATTGTTTGATTTTCTTTATGAAGAAAAGAGGTTATACAACTGAAATAGAAAATGGAAGCTTACTGAATGTTAAGTTGGATTTACTTTCTGTTGTGACTTTCGGGGAAAGGCTAAAGAAATTGCTAATATGTTGTTGGATGTGTTAAGTGTTATGTTGTGGGAAATAAACCTGTTTAGTTTCAACAGCTTTAGAAATATGTTGGTTTAGAAATGTTTCTACTAATTGTTGTGTTTTTTTTGGTATTCCAAAAGCATGAACATGTTGGATATTAGTTTACACTCTGTTAATTGACAAACGTAAACACTCTGTTAGTTGTGACAAATATGGTAATGAAGTTAGTTAGAAGTGAGTGAAAGTATGAATGAATTGTGGAAATAAGAAGTGTTAAAATAATCCATACACGTTGATAATGAAATGTGTTGATTGTGAAGGTGTCAGAAAGAGGAAGAAGATAAGAATGTAGTGTCAGCCTTGCATTAAAGAATTGAGGTAAGGAATGGGTTGTCTTGGCTAAAGGAGGCCCTACACCCAAGTAAAGTGTGTGTGAGTTAGAGTTAGTGTTCTTAAAATGGATGTTGATAGTTGTTGATGTTCTGTAGAAATTGTTGTGAATCTGTGATATCTTCCTTTTGATGCTCAGCTTTTTTTTATGTTACATTATGTGATGAAAATGTCTAAGTAAACGAAGGAATGATGGTACGGAAGTGGAACGAGTAAATGATTAGTTATTATGTAAGGTATGAAAGTAGCTGAAAGAGTTACATTATGTGATGAAAATGCCTAAGTGAACGAAGGTATGAAAGTGAGCTAAAAGAGTTATTGAATATTTACTTGCTATGTAGCTATAGTTTTAAGTGTAATCATTTCATGTAATAAATCAATTAGCATGTCCACTTACTTGAGCATGTATAACTATCATGTTAATTAATAATATTAACACTTGAGTATGTAAACTAGTACACAAATGGGCTAAGCATGAAATCGGTTAATAATTTATTAGCTTAATAAATGGTAATCTTTCTGAATTTAGTTCCTTTGATGTATGTTAGCTAGCTTCTTGTTGGTCAAATTCGAGATGTGAGCATGATTGTTGTATGTAAGTTTTCTGTTGTCAAGATTGATTTAGAGTATGAATAAATTGGATGGAATACTACAGAATAGTCATGTAGATGCTAGTAATTAACAAATGAGTTTTGTGAAGTATGAAGTAGTTGTGGAAAGGTAGAGAATGATAAACTAAAAAGAGGATGTGTGATGAGCATGAATGAACTTTTATTTCCCTATGTGAATTGTTAATTGAACAACGAAGAAAAGGGTTTAGTTAACTTAACAAACGAAAGAAAAGGGTTTAGTTAACTAAACAAACAAAGTAAAGAGGTTTAAAGAGTTAAAAAGCATGAACGTTATAAGTCATTTCTGATTTTCATTGTTTTCTTTAAATATGGATTGTGATCAATAGATTCGATTGGCCCTCAAGTATAGTTCGCATGATTAGTGTACGTCTGTTATTGTTGCCATAGCATGTTCTCCATGTTTAACCTAGCTTACTTTATTGTCTTATTGTGTTCGCCGCTGTTATAATTCGATATCATAATTGTTCCTTATATCTATATATGTTTTCAATTGCGCAAATTCAATTATAGTATGTTTACTCCAATGTGTATTCAAGTTTCCGTTAATGTATATTATAATGTATGATGTTCATGTTAATAGAAACCAAGTAGGGCGTAACCTTCAGGATGTTATCCACATGCATAAGTGAGGAAAAATGATAAGAAAAATGAATGTTCGGGATGGGCGGGATACGTCCACCAGCGAAGAAACCCTCCCTGCGGCATACGCCAGGAGGGAAGAAACTCTAAAAGCGGGATACGCCAGAAAGAGGAAGAATGCCAAAGGCGGGATACGGTGGAGGAAAAAGAAAGAACTCTAAAGGCGGGATACGCCTGAAAGAGAAAGAACCTAGAAGGCGGGATACGCCTGAAAAAGGAAATGAATAGGGAGTTGGGGTAGATGGGTAGTCCGGATCTAGTCTATCTGCTAGGATACACCCTTACCAAGTCGGGAAAGGGACTAGTATTCACACAAGAGGTTAGAATCCGAACAGCTATGTCATCTCAAAGGACAACCCTAAATCTTCTGCTCGATGTACGAGTAAAGAACGAACGATGTAATGAAACGATTGGTTTGGGTGGCCCCCATTCCAAAAAGAACTAAAGAGAGAAATGCATATATTGCTCACGTCCTTACTCGTGGTGTAGGTACAATGACGAACAGATAATAAATGAATAAGAAGAAGATGAGAAACACATAATGAAGCAGGGATGGATGATTTCACATACACGGGATTCGGGCTGGCAAGGCAAAGACAAAGGAAAGTAAATGGTTACGAATCAACGAAGTTAAAGGAAAGTAAACGATTATGAATCAATGAAGTAATGGCCAAGATTTATTTGATAGACGTAATGTTTAAATAACATTTTTCTTTTGAAAGATTTCTTACGTGTCCAATATGATTTATAAAGGTTAATTTTATAACGCTTTTGCAAGACATTAAACAAATGATTTTTCCTTACAGTATTTACGCTTCCGCATATTTAATAAGTTGATTTTCATTACGAGTTTTAAGAAAGAGTTAGTAGCGATTCAGATTTACGCACTCTGATTTGTCTCAAAAAGAAAAATTCAAATTTTCACGCATTTAAACGATGTAAGAAAATTTGGGTCGTTACACTTCCACTAACCAAAGCAGGAGATTTTCGTATCGCACCCCACATCTCAGCATTCGTTGAGCCTTTTCCTGGCGATCCAACACCGACGGTAAACGCACCACAAAATTATCAGATTTCTTTCGACGTTCAGCCAACAACAAATAAATTGAAATCCAACTTTAACATCCAAAATTTAGACCATAGCCAGTAAACAAAGACATATTTGAAAGGGAAAAATCAAATCTTTACCTTCAACATTGCACAATTTTATGTGACACAATTTTACCTTCAAATCTTTATCAGATTTCCTTAGAACCGAACGGTCGGTTCCGAGAGGTCCAGAACCGAAACCGAGAACCAATTTGCCCACCCTAGAGGTGGCTAATGAACTGAGCCAAGTCGGTCGAGCCTAAAAAAGTCTGGCCCATCGAGCCTGCCGAGCTTAACGAGCCGAGCCTAACGAGTCTGCCGAGCCGAGCCTAACGAGCCAAATATACATAAATAATAATATCTTATATAAATATATTATAAATTATTTTCAATATTATACAATTTAAAACTATAACAAATATTTATTATTATAATGTAAGAATACTATAATTAATAATTTAGTTGAATAAATATTTTTATTACAATTTTAAAATGAAAATGAAAATTACAATTTCAAATTTAAATTATAATTTCAAAACACAACTAACAAGTTAAAGAAAATATATGAAATTAAAAATTACAATTTCAAATTTAAATGAAAATTTAGTCTTCAACATCCAAATTTTTGAATTCTTCAACTATTTCATTCTCTCGTTGTTGATCTCTCGTCACAGCGTCGTTCCAATCCTTCATGCATATGAGTGCCTCACAGCGTCGTCCGAGACCGTTGCTTGATCAGATTCAGGCAACACAACAATGGTCTGAAGACCGTTGTTGTGTTGGGACCGTTCCCCAGCATAGTCTGAGGCTCAGACTGAGCCTCAGACGAGACGGAGTCTCGGTCTCAGAGACCGAAACTCTAGTGGAAACTGGAGACTGGAGTCTCGAAGGTACTCCAGTCTTCAGTCTGAACTCTGAAGTTTAGAGTGTCGAAAGTCGAAACTGGAGTCCAAACTCCAGACTGCAACGCGACGCGACGCGAGACCAAGACGACGACCCTCCTCCATCGACGCTGGACTACCTTCGATGCCCAGACTGCAACGCGAGCCGACGACCCTCCTTCAGCCTTCGACGCCCCGACGACGAGCTTCGGCCTTCGACGACGAGCTTCGGCCTTTGACGACGAGCTCCGGCCTTCGACGACGAGCTTCGGCCTTCAACGACGAGACTTCCGTCTTCGACGCCCCGACAACGAGCTTCGGCCTTCGACGAGTCGAGCTCCATCTCCACTCCTGACGCCTCCAAGTCCACGCCCTCCACACAAGTCGAGCTGGAGGCTGAGCAGTTCACGGCCTCTGCGTCTGGGCTCACGCGAGCTCGGCCATTCATCTACTGGGCGTTTTGGAAATTAGAAATGGACGGGCTGGCAAGACACAGATTTCGGGCTCGGCTCGGCCAGCCAACTGGGCTCGGGCCGAGCCTGCTCGGTCAGGCCCAGCCCGCTATAGTAACGGGCTCGCCAGTCTGCTCGTTAGCCATCCCTAGCCCACCCCTAATAACTAACGTGACACGTCCTATGTGAAAGAGTCATATCATTGCCAAAGATTATATTTGATAAGATCAAAACTTTATTCAATTCATCATCCATTAATCTCGAGACAAATTATTTACTGTTCATCCGAGTACTACTTTTTAGGGTTTAAGGTAAAACTAAGTGTACACACATGTTAATGTCTTTATTTATTTATTTATTGTTTGTTAAATGTTAGAAGGCACTTAATTATTTTATAATATTATATCAAGTCTATTGTCTTCTAGAGGTATAATATTGTTCGATCAAAATTTAAATAATTTTATTTTTAGGGTTAACTTAAAATACGTTGTACTACGTAGAAATGAAGACACTTAATTATTTTATAATATTATATCAAGTCTATTGTCTTCTAGAGATGTAATATTGTTCACTCTGGATCAAAATTTAAATAATTTTATTTTTAGGGTTAACTTAAAATACGTTGTACTACGTAGAAATGAGAATTATACTTATAAACCATACATTTTCTATTCTCCTACTAGATATAATATTGTTCACTCTGGATCAAAATTTAAATAATTTTATTTTTAGGGTTAACTCAAAATACGTTGTACTATGTAGAAATGAAAATTTTACTTATAAACCATATATTTTTCACTCTCCCAAACAATATGGAATTATACAACTCATTAGTATGAGTCAGATTCTCACTTGAGTAATCTTTGATTTCACTAGACTGCGACAATATACTCCCATAAATTTTAATTTTTTTTTAATTTTCACATATTAAATTTAAATAACGTTACATTTATCTTATAATTTTTTCAACTCATGTGATGTCCACTAATTGTTAAAATTAATGCTCTCATTTATCTTATTTAATACACCCATGAATAAATATGGTATCATGGGAGAAAAATTGAAGGGCCGAACACAAACATGGGCCGATTTAATCTGGTTCTGAATAACAGGAACTGAAGCATTATGTTATTTTCACTTGAGTGATTTATTGTTATCTGGTAAGCATATTTATAATTGGGTCCGTAAACCTTAATATTGTTGGTTTGGATTTGTTACACAGTGCTTGGATATTCATTTTAAATTTATGCATCGTTATTTTCTCGTGATCCCTACTCGGACCTAGGCCCATATCTTTTTTGTCCGAACTAAATATTTATAAGTCTTCTGCTAAAACACACGCTTTGGACTAGGTTATCGAGTTTTCTACAAGGATTTAGTCGTTTAACTCAGCGATTCTGTCTAACGTGTCCCACAAAATTTACATCTTTCGATCGTCAAAGATATTCAAAGCTGGTCTAGATTGTTTCAAAAACAATAAAAATATTCATTTTGAACAGTTGTTCTTCCTCTTTATTACAACTATAATTCATTGAACTTAGCTTATCTCAATCATATCATTTTCATAGTGTGCAACTTGTTTGAACTTGATTTGAAATTTATTAATATCTATCAAATTATTATTTTGAAAAAATAATTATTAGAATCAAACGACAATGATTTGATCGTGTACCTGTTTTTCTTACTTTAATATTTGTAAAAAAATGATAAAAATGTGACAAATTAATGAATGAAAATAATTAAACGATAAGACGTGACACGTCCTACGTGAAGAGTCATATCATTGCCAAAGATTTTATTTGATAAGATCAAAACTTTATTCAATTCATCATGCATTAATCTCGAGACAAATTATTTACTGTTCTTCCGAGTAGTACTTTTTAGGGTTCATGGTAAAATTAAGTGTTCACACATGTTAATGTCTTTATTTATTTATTTATTTTTTGTTAAATGGTAGAAGGCACTTAATTATTTTATAATATTATATGAAGTCTATTGTCTTCAGAATATAATAGTGTTCATTCTAAACCAAAATTTAAATAATTTTATTTTTAGGGTTAACTCAAAATACATTGTACTACATAAAAATGAGAATTCTACTTATAAATCATACATTTTTCATTCTCCCACTAGATATAATATTATTCACTCTTGATCAAAATTTAAATAATTTTATTTTTAGGGTTAACTTAAAATACGTTGTACTATGTAAAAATGAGAATTCTATTTATAAACCATATATTTTTCACTGTTCCAAGTAATATGAAATTATACAACTCATTAGTATGAGTCAGATTCTCACTTGGGTAATCTTTCACTTCACTGGACTGCAACAATATAATTTAAATAATGTTATGTTTATCTTATAATTTTTTGAACTCATGTGATGTCCACTAATTGTTAAAATTAATGCTCTCATTTATCTTATTTAATACACCCATGAATAAATATGGTATCATGGCAGAAAAATTGAAGGGTTGAACATGAACATGGGCCGATTTAATCTGGTTCTACCATAAAACCACACCCTAAAAGCTCCGAAAATTAGGAATCCATAACTGGAACTATAACCATCAGTTTTCAAGATCAAACTAAAACAGATTTCATTCTTCGATCCCAATTCAGTCCCAATCAATTCTAATTTTAAAATACAAATTATAAAAAAAATATATGAGAAAAGAACAAATACAAAATCAAATAAATTACACTCAGAACATTTATGTCCAGTGTCGGAACTAAAAACCGAAACCCCGTTACAGAACCGGGCCAAACCGGGCAAGTCGTTTATGTAGGATCGATATAGGCCTATAGAGGGGAGTGAATATAGCGTTTCTAATAATTTCGTGCGATATTTTAATCTCTAATTACCCTAAGTGATTTAATGCATATAATTAAAATATCGATAACAAATATATGAAATAATATAAAGAGTAAGGGTTAGAGAAATGCACACAATATTTGTTTACGCGGTTCGGCAAACTAGCCTACGTCCGCGCTCCAAGTTGCACTTGGAAATACACTAAGTAATTGGCTTGCGGGTGCCAATAAAACGGTTTACAAATTGACTATTAGACGGGGCATCACCCTTGACTAATTATAAGGTCATCAACCTTAGATTCTTACGAGTCGTCACCCTAAATTTGACTATTACGGAGCGTCACCCAAGTGTGATGAATTCTTAGGGAATCACCCTTTACAATCAAGCACAATAATAATTCGGAGATTAAATCTCAAATCTATCTAATCCGAATTCTCCCAAAATATAACTCGCAAGTTTGGAATAGGAGAATTGGATATACAACAATATCGAAAGCTCACAGAGATTTTATCGCGTATGAAAATCGGCAGAGCTTCGCTTTAGAATCTTTGGTTCTCTTTCTTCACTCGAGCAATCTGTCCATATATAGGATTGCCCAGTGAGGACGACCTCAACCCATATCGGACGTCCGCAGCCGACCATTGGAAACTAGCCGTTGCTGAATTCTGCACACTTGCAGAAGCTATTCGCATCGTCCTCTGCGTCCGCATACATCGTCCGCATCACATCCCGAATTGGAAAGATTCAAATCGGACGTCAATATACGCGTCTGCACCGTCCGCACTGACTGGGTCTATCGTCCGCAACTTCACAGATTTGAGGGGGACGCCAAACCCTCGTCCTCTTCTTCTTTTCCGTCGGCACAGCTGAAGACCTGCGGACGCCATTTCACGTCCGCCTCGTCCGCGACCACCGTCCATGTGTCCATCAAAATGGACAGAAGCAAATCGGACGCCAAAGCCTCGCATCCGCCTCATCCGCAGCATCCTCAACTGCACAAACAACTTCATACTTTCACAAAATGTTTCCTCTAAGTCATACGAACCTTCCATTCTCCTACATAGACTTAGAGAAACACATTAAACATTCTCAATACCCTTAATCAAGGGTATTCTCAATTTAATCGATAAATATGATATATAAGAATTCAATGTATAAACAACTTTTGCACTTTATTAAATTTCACATCATCTAGATCACATAGTCTAAATAATCTCCCTTATTGATGATGTCCAAAACATATAAAGTTGTTTATATCCAAACCTAAGCATGTGCCACAAATATTGCATATTTGATTTACTCAATTAAGTTATGCAATTTATATTAATCCAAGCCACATGCTACTAAAATACAATTTATTGATTTACTAAATTAACACACAATTTAGTCATCATCAAAATAAAACTTAGCATAACAAAAAGGCTAACAGTTTTTAATTGCATGTTTGGGCCAGTTATACCGTCAGATTGGCCGGTTATGCCTACTTCTAATAATTACTATATTAATCAATAATAAAATATCAAATAAGAATGAATACTCAAGAAGCAAAACTAATGCCTTTATTCAAATATAAACTCATAAAATATACCTTTACACTTTTACATTTAGCGGCCAAAATTGGTGATTCATGATAGACAACAAAACTGTCACAACCCGCAAGGAATTCAAGATAGAACAGGGAATGACCTGACCCAAAGAACTGAATCGTCTGATCCTTTTTCTCTTAAGTTTTATTAATTAACAGTGAAAAACTTCAAATATTAATTATAAGGCAAGACCCAACAAATATAGGCTTAACAGGTCTAATAAGTTGTTAGAGTTCGGTGTGACCTGAATTCCAGTTGGGTCGGGTTTGACCCGTATCCAATATTAGGGTTATTTATTTTCTCTATATATTGATTTTTAAGTCGTAAAACTCATTGTACATTGATTTCTTGATTAGTGAATTTCTCCTCTGCCCATAATTTTTCTCGAAAGGATTTTTCACGTAAATTTTGGTGTCTCTGTTTCTGCAGTTTTCTTTTTTCATTTTGCGTTTGATTCTCAACAAATGGTATCAGAGCCATCATTCGGGGTAAAACAAGAGAGTCAAACAACAAAGGCAGTAGAAATGTTCAGAATTCAAAAGGTAGATCAAAGTTAAGAAACCGTGATAGAATTTGTTACTTCTATCAGAAAAAGGAGCACAAGCTGAGTGTCGTAAATTGTAGAATGAAATGAAGAGAGCATCTGAGAAGGAAAAACAGCTGATGACATCCGGTGAAGTTGTTGTCGCAAAAGAAAAAAACTATAGTGATAGGGATCTTCTAATTGTTTCATAGGGAAAGTCAAAGCCAAACAAGAATTGGATTCTAGATTCAGCGTGTTCGTTTTATATGTGTTACAATCAGGACTGGTTTTCGACATATGAGTTCATTTTAGGAAGTGTTGCATTAATGGGTAATAATACACCTTGCAAGATAGCCAGTATTGGCACCGTTAGAATCAGAATGTTTGATAGAGTTATGAGAACACTGGGTAATGTGCGACATGTTCCCGATTTAAAGAAGAATCTGATTTCGTTGAGTACTCTGGATTCAAAAGAGTACAGGCATAACGTTGTAGGTGCAGATATAAAGATCATTAGGGGTGCTCTAGTCAAGTTAAAGGAACACAAAAGCTTTGCAAATTTGTATGTGCTACAGGGTTATACAATGACGAGGAATAAGGCTATAAAGTTTATGAATTCACCTTCAAAAGATTTTTTGGAGAAGACTTAGAAAAAGTCAAGTTCTCAGATGAAGTTCAAGTTGAGATCTGAATCTACATCAGAGCTAATACATCAGCTTATTACCGATGTTCAGGGTGATGCAGTCACCACATCGTCACCAGTTTCTGTTTCATGTCAGAGTAGTATCGTCAAAGGCAGAACCAAGAGAAATGGTAAAGCTCCAAGACGATATGGTGAAACTACTTCAATGGGTTATGCATTGATTGTGTTCGAGGGTATTGATTCCTGTGGGGAGTTTTCAGCATATTCACATGCAGTTCGTTGCGACGTCTCTGATAATTCGTTAAACTTGATCCGTATCAGATATTGAGTTGACACAACAAGGGCCTATGTGGCAGAGAATGTTATTTTTCGTTGGAATTTTGCAGATTCGTTTGCCTTGCATTGGAATTTCTTTGAAGATGCAGATTATTATTAAAGTTCAGTATTCTGGATTTGTTTTGGGTGGGCCGACAAGCCTGCATTGGATATTTCATGTGGATAGCTGAATGGCTTTGTGTACAACGTTGAAGACGTCACTGTTGCTGCCTTTGCCAGGACCGATTGGCTTGTTCTGATAACCCGACGAAATCGTCAGTTCTCTTTCAAATAGAGAAACCACATCTATCAGACAATCCCCATAGTTCAAACATTCAACTGAAATGCTAGTAACAGAGAAATCGCCGGAGGAAATACCTTCGGGCAACCATTTTTTCGGTCACCATAATCTCTGATTTGCCCTGCAAAAATCGACACACATGCACCTCCGAATCACACGGTTCTTCCCCTACATTACCAAGAACAATATTTACATAAACAAATCCTAGTTTTTGGTCAAATATTTAATTCACAGTGAACGGGAAAATCGACTTACCAATTCAATTTCCCCTCTAGAGGCCACGCTTAACAACGCAATTCCACATCCGGCCAACGATTATCCCTTCCAAAATTCAATTCATCATTAAGACCTTAATAAAAAAAAAATCAATAACTTAGTGAGGGGAAGAGAATGGCTTACTGCGGTTGATTCTTCCGATACAATGGAAGGTTATATGCTTTTACAATCTTCTACGCAAGAGAGAGAGAAAGCAAAAGACGGGGAACTGAGAGATGATCGATTGAGAGGAGTAGTAAAGGCAGAAGAGAAGGAAAGCTTTAGTCTTTACATGGGAAGGGGAAATACGGGGAAGGAATGTTTTTTTTAAAGAATCTTTCCTTCCCCTGTTAGTGCGTTCAATTAAATGGTGAAGAGATTTTACATTGACTTAAAAACCTATGTACAATAAGAAGAAACCATGGTTAATTTTCTCATGCATTGCATATAGTATAAATATATTTACTGAATTAGTCATTCACCCCAACTACTCCCTTCCCCATTCCAAGTAAAGGAAAGAGCGGCTAGGAGCTCTGTGGCTGGAGAGTTTGTCTTTGGTTTAGAGTTTATCTTTGGAGTGTTTGAGTTGTGTTATCTAATGAGATCTATTTAAATTTGGCTGGTATAATTCTATTTTACATTGTTAGTATTTTAAATTTTATTTATTTATGAACTATTTACTATCGTGATTGCTATATAGACATTGACCAAAACTAATTAGGTAGTGTTTAAAATCATACAAAGTTTTCCGCTGACAATCTAGATTTGGGCTGGATGGTCGATTATCTCTGAGAATCAGATCGCCTGACCTGACGTTTCTGTTAAGCTCCCCTCGAAGACGTGACACTTAGACTTAAATATGTGCATAAGTTTACAAAACGAATTCATACTCAGTCGGCTTATTTTAATAACGAATTCATACTTAGTTGGCATGACATCGTGCATAAGTTTCCTTGTATCCGGAAAATATTTATTTTTGGTTGGTCGGATAATTTAAGATTGGGATGAAAATAAAACAAATAGTACTTCACATCAACAGAGAAAGTAAGTAGCAGATGCTAAATCAAGCAATGGTAGGGACAGCCAGGAGGGGGTTCGCCATTTCTAAGCTGAGTCCAAACTTGTCCTCCATGTTCATGTCTTCTGGTTTAACGCCGTCTTCCAGCTTCCAGTCAAACAAGTGAATGAGGGAAGCCAGCACCAGATGAAGCATTCTCATGGCCAATGGCAGCCCTGGACAGATTCTTCTTCCGCCTCCGAACGGCAGAAACTCGAAGCTTTTTCCTCCGACGTCAATGTCCGAATCGAGAAACCTTTCCGGTAGGAAAGAGTCTGGATTTTCCCACAGTTTGGGGTCTCTTCCGATCGCCCAGACGTTGACGAGGACCTGGGATTCCTTTGGAATGATGCAATCCGCTATTTTCGTGTCTGCTCGAGCCTTACGAGGAAGAAGAAGAGGGGCCGGTGGATGAAGACGAAGAACCTCTTTGACGATAGCCTGTAAGTAAGGCAACCTGATGATGGAGGACAAAGACGAAATCAGCATTGGACTTTCGAAGTTTTTGAAAAACGAAAGCCACCGACATTACTTAAAATGGAAAAAATGATGACCTGACAACGTCGGATTCTTCTACGGGGTTATCTTTTCCGATGACACTATCCAGCTCTGCTTTGGCTTTTGACATTTTCTCTGGATTTCTTAGAAGTTCAGCCATTGCAAATTCTGTAGAAGCTGATGTTGTATCAGTTCCAGCGACGAAGAGGACCTGCTTATTACAGTAGTAAACCCATAAAACACCATAAATAGCTGCTTCCAGAAATTTTCAGACAAAAAAAAATGGCAAGTGCAAGATTGAAGAAGAATACCAGTATCAAGTGCAAGATTTCTTCTTTCCCAATGGCGAAATCACTGTTATCTTCCCTCATTTTCAGAAGATAATGAAGCATGTCATTATCAGGAAGTGAAGATCCATTATCGGTTTTTTGAAGCTCTAAACGCTGATTAATCATACGATCCGACAGATCCAAAATCTTTCTCATATGATACTCCAGTCTTCTCTTTCTTCTTTGAACATCGATGACTTTCAGAACTGGAAAATAATCTGCAATATTAAACTTTCCTGCTTCTTCCATTATTCCTCTTGCAGCCTTCTTGAATTCTCCTGCGAATTCCGATTTCGGGTCGTTTGTCAAATCAGCGGAGAAAATGCTATTGGAGAGAAGATTAAACGAAGTTATCATCACAGCTTTTCCTATATCAACTGGTTCGCCATTAATGGCGCTTCTGCGAATTCCATCAACAAGCTCTCTTACTTTAGTTCGCCGAAGGATCTGATTATCGTCAAGAATTTTCATCGCGAAAAGCTTACTTTTGCATATTCTTCTTAGGTTTTTCCACAAAGAGGTAGTAACAGGAATCCATGGAAGACCTATTAGGTTATGGTTATAAGCATCGAATGAAGCCGGAATGAACCGGTCGGAGAGAACCAAGTCGTGGGTGTGGAGGATTTCTTTAGCCATGGCAGCCGAAGAAACTACAATGGAAGTAATCTGGCCGAGCCGGAGGCTCATGAGAGGTCCATGAATTTTGGAGAGCTCGGCAAAGGACTTATGGGGCTTCTCGCCTAGATCTAAGAGGTTTCCGATGATCGGAAGAGGAGCCGGTCCCGGAGGAAGGTTTACACCCCATCTTCTTCTCCTTGTTAAGAAGAGAAAGAGAAGAACAATGCTTATGAAGGTTAGGGAAAGATGAAGCATGGAGATGAACATTTCCATCCCTGATCCTCATTCTACGTGGGTGAGAGAGTGAAACTACAACTATATATAATAATAAATATTTTGCATAATTTAGGGTTTTACTCCATAAATTATTTATGATAAATAAAAATTAACAAAACAACCACTGTATTATTTCTGAACAATTTCCACTGACAACTTAAATATTGAACGATGAAAAATGAACAGAGCAAACATCTCCGTTAGCTTTCTCATAACTCACAGTAAAAATTAACTAATACCCACGAAAAAAACTGCAACTTGTTAGCCGAATACTCGCCGTTAATGTTGAATTTCTATTAGTTTAATTTTATGTTTATTTTTAAACTTTATATTATAATTTATTTAATAACATATCAGGATAAATATTGAAATATATTATAAGTAATTAAAATAAAATATTATTTATATAAATTATGTAGCCTCACGTTATAAAATTAGAGAATAGATTTATCCTTATTTTTCCCAAAAAAAAAAATAAGTAAAGTTGAAAATTATATACGAAATTTCATATTTTAAACATGGTTTATCTATTTTTGAATCTAAATTATTCAAAAAATAAAATTTCAATTAAAGAACACCACGAAATTTATTAAGCCCTTACCTCAGCAAGATTCCCTCCTAGCTCTATTTAAGTGTGTGTTTTAGAG
>CM039473.1:34272170-34323707 GCA_022433065.1 Begonia loranthoides | reverse complement strand
GAATAATTCTATCTTATCTTTTACTCATATCGTCACACTTAATACTATCAAATTATTATTTTAAAAAAGATATTGTAGGACAAATTTTGATTTGACGGAATTATTGGAATCAAACTACAATGAATTGATCGTTTATTTATTTTCTTTTTTCCTTCAATATTTGTAAGAAATGATAAAAATGTGACAAATTAATGAATGAAAGTAATTGAACCATAACTTACGTGACACATCCAACGTACTTCCTCAAAAATTAAAATCAACTTATACACAATATTTTTTTTTAAATTTATTTTTTATGGATATTAATGCTTTTATAATGAAATTTCTAAAATTATGAGTTTTTGCAATTTTTTTAGGAAGTATTAAATTTCGAGTTCTAAGAAAATTAACTGCGATGTTTGGTCCGCTTATTTCTCATAATTCAATATTTAAATTTACAAAAATTATTGACTTCTTGTTGATCTTATGTCCAATTGTTGTTTTGTCAATTTCTTTTATATATAATAAAGATATTTAGGAGGGATGTGACATTATTGTCCATGCAATTGGTATCCTTGTAGTCACTATCACTACGATATCTAAAAGAGACATGACCTTGTGCACACAACGAATGCGTCTCTAAGCTATGTCGTGGAGAATACGTCTCTAACTCAAACTCAATGACCTTCTCTTCGATTCATATTCACATGATTCTCAATCAATTTTTGGAGAGAGCGAGAGCGAGAGCGAGAGCGAGAGAGAGAGAGAAGATGGGGTGTGAACCTTCCTCTGGGAAAGAAAACGGGGTGTGAACCTTCCTCCGGGACCCGCTCCTCTTCCGATCATCACAAACCTCTTAGATCTTAGCAACAACCCCCATAAGTCCCCTGTCGAGCTCTCCAAAATTCACGGACTTCTCATGAGCCTTCGTCTCGACCAAGTTACTTCTATTGTAGTTTCTTCAGCAGCCATGGCTAAAGAAATGCTCCAAACCCACGACCTGGTCCTATCTGACCGGTTCATTCCGGCTTCACTCGATGCCTATAACCATAACTGAGTAGGCCTCCTATGGATTCCAGCTACTTTCCTATAAAAATTTGCAAAACCAACCTTTTTGCGACGAAAATTCTCGACAGTCAGATCCAAGTTTTTTGCAACACGCCTAACTTTGAGATTTTGTTGACGACTAAAACATCGAACTATAAAAAAAAAGACAACGAAAATCTCTTAGTTATGTTTTCTGTCAATGTTGACTTCTCTCAATATTAAAGTGTCGTCTCTCAACATCAATAGATGTTTCCTAGCATCCACGAACATCCCTCAATGTTAAACGACGTCGTAAGTGGAAGGAAGTCCATTTTAAGTCGAGGGACGTCTGTTGTGGGACGATAGACGTCCGTCGTAATTAGAGAGATTTCATCCTCATTGAAAGACGTCTTTCCCTCGATCTAACAAGCACAACTCTTCATCTGTTAGCACCCCTCCTCCCATCCTAAACGTCCATCCTCGTTGAAGAACGTCTAGCTCTTCATCCAACAGCCAATAAAGACATCCCTCGTCCTTACGATATCCCTAAAAACACCATTCCTCATGAATCAATCTTAAACGTCCCTCGTCATTAAAGGATGACCGTTGTTGATCCTTGGTCATCCTCATTAACCGGTCCTCGACATTAATGTGAATACAACATTTGCTTTAATATTTTTTGACAAAAAAACGTAATTATGATGTTTGCTTCATTTTTTCACATAGTTTAAGATTTATCCACGAATTTTCTTCAAGATTTAACGTATCGTTGATAACAAGTTATAGGGTTTGTTTTGTTAATTTCCCACAAAAAAAAAAACCTACAAGACAAATATACGAGAAAAGAATAAAAACCAAATCAAATAAATTACACTCAGAACTGGGAACACCCTACCTAGTGTTGCAACCAAAAACCAAAACCGACCCACAAACAATGTCCCGTTCTTACTCGCTCCAAAACTGGCCCAAACCGGGCAAGTTGGTTATACCTGCTGCTCTGGGCCAGTTATGCCTACCCCTAATAATTAATATATTAATCAATAATAAAATATCAAAATAAGAATGACTACCCACCATTAATAGTTAAGCAAAAATAATGCCTTTTTCCAATTATAACTCATAGAATATACCTGCCCACTTTTACATTTGGCAGCCAAAATTGGTGATTTATGGGGGACAGCATAACCCACCCCTAAAAATCATCTCTCCCAACTTTACACAAAATTTAAAAGAAATTACCAAAATCACTACATAAATTGAAGCAAAAAATGATAGAAATATAGCTGTGAATCGAACTAACCTCAAACTTCAACAATGGATCCATCGACCCTTGAAGAAGTATTCTTCAACTGAAGAAGCTCTCCTCCCATTACAAATCATCTCATCACCATCTGTTTCCACTTCCACCATGGCCTCGGCCCCGTCCTGACTGGTTAGAAAATCGGTCGTTTCTTCTTCCAGAAAAGTCACCCCGGCCGCCTCTTCCAAATCGAAAACTGTTGTTTTTACGGTCGCAAAAGGAACCTTGTCGAAAATTATCAAATCTTCCACCTCTCTGATCTCTGTCTTGCAAAGGTGGCAGTGCTTTCAACACCTCTAAGCTCACATTTGCAGCATTTTCCTGACCTGGAATGAAATCGAAGAGAAGAGTTCCAAATTCTAATAATTAGTTAAAATTCAAACATCAGCGGCAAGAAAAATTTGCCAGATTGCAATGCTTGTCTTCGTTATACCAAAAAATTGCACTATCCAGCTTAAGTAAAAAAAGGTGTAATATCTCATAAGCTTATTGAACTCAAAAAAAATTATCTTTTGCACAGTGATCAAATATAATTAGACCAAATTTGTCATAGTTGTGTGAAGATACCAGTGAGAAATGTATCTAAATCTTCTCTAGCCACGTCGAAAATTGCACCCTTTCCGTCAGCCGTTATTGCCATGCCCTTAATTGACTCAACCTTCTCTTCGGGTAAAAATCTCCTCAAGACACTATATGCGAAACTGCAACATGAGAGGACGTGAAAGTCAAGACTTATAGCCAAATCAAAAAACACACCCTAAAGTTAGAGAACGATAACTATAATTAGACAATCATAAGAAGGAAAACTAGAGTGCAGTACCAATAAGGCAATACTCAACTTCTACAGCATATTAGAGTTATTCGTAGCCACAGTGAAATATATATGGGAGGAAAATGAGGATAAAGTCAAGAACTAAATTTACAGGAATCTATCATCTAGATAGCTTTTTTGAAAAAAGAATCTGTCGCCAAAACTATCTACTAATTATCCCAAAATCCAGCAGATGGGTAGATAATAAAAAAGAACATTCCATCCAATAGAGAGATAGAAGCATCAGAAGTATTAAAAAATCTCAATTAACTTCAAAATGTCAGTAAAAAAGTGCATGAACGAATCTTATAAACCATGAAAAGGAAACATCACTATGCAATAGAAACCAATAGAGAGAACAACAGATCAACAAACAATTCTTATTACTAAGCATCAGGCCTACTGAGAACTACCCACCTGATGAGCTCAAATGATGAAGATACAGAATCGTTATATTACACATGAAGTTAGCACTTAGACAACTAGACCCATTGTCCACGTTACTTGTCAATTTAACACCCCAGTGAAGATAGAAAAATTTCAAATTTCATGTAAGGATAGAATGTTGAAGAGAGGAAACAAAGGTCATGATTACTGACGATGGAGAGTATATCGGTTTCCCTGCCTCGAGCATCATTGTCACGTGGTTCTCCAACGATGAGAGAAGAGACCTACTCTTTATCTCAGTGTAACCCTGTATATCATAACAATAAACAAAGCACATTCAACTCATTAAGCAAGCAAAAATAAAATTATATTATAAACCAAACAAAACTTGAAAGAATTAACATTTTTTTTTAGTGAAGAAAGCGATGGGATGTTCAAAAAAGTAGAGAGAATCCTCACAGAGGCTTTGGCCAGAGCTTTGGCAAGCACGTCTACTGCAGATAAACCAGAGGTGTTCAATAGCTCCTCAGCAGCAGTCTTGAAAGCAGGTATTACACTGCATCTTAGAAGAATTAATATTTGAACTAGAAAACTTCATACCAGTCAAAGGACTGTGGCATACCTGTCAGAGATTTGAGCTACTGATTCTGCAGCCTCCAAACCAGCAGCTTTGGCAATATCAGCAGGTTGAGGAGCAGCTATGCGTTCGAATTTGACACCAGATTCTTTTTCAATTCTTGATATATTTGATCTTCTTGGATCACAAAGCATAACAGCAACTCCAGTATTCCCTTTGAAACAGAAAAAGAAAAGTGCAGCGCATGTAAACATTAATCATCAAACAAGAGAAATTAAATAATAATAATAAAAAGAAACAAAAAACTTCTCTACATACCCGCTCTTCCTGTTCGCCCAGAGCGATGAATATAGGCTTCTACATCACGTGGTGGTTCACACTGAGAATTAACAACAATATAAATAGTTTACACCAAGAAATTTCAGTAAAGTTCAGTCATAACCAAGCAAACCTGAATAATCAACTGCACATCATTGATATCTAATCCTCGAGCCGCCACATTAGTGGCCACCAATACCATGAATTTCCCTGATCTGAACCCAGAAAGAGTGACCTGCATACACAAACAAAAAAGAAAATAAATAAATAAATAGCAGAAAAAGAGAAACGGATAAAAACAGGAAAAAATGATAAATGTATTGGAACACAGAAAAAAATTATGATTCTGTATTTGTTTCTGGAATCATAACTCTTTTCCAGGTGAGATTGCTTTGCGTGACAATGAATGTCATAATTAATCGTGTCAAACTGAAAGCATGATTAAAATATATTTGCGGCATGCCCCAATTTTAAAAATCAACAATTTAAAATTAATTTGCGCCCTTATCATACACAAGGAAGAGTAAGCGGTGACCAAGTAAAACCACCATCTAGTGAAAGATTAAACTTAGTTCATCTAGGAAAAAGAAGTGTAAACCAACGGAAAATAATCTACCTCACGTTGGGACTGCTGTATGTCACCATGAAGAGCTCGCGCCCCAGGAAGCAATCCAGCAAGTTCTGAAGCGGAATCCTTAGTTTCTGTGAAAATAATTGTACGACCTCCACTGAACAGTAGTGGCCATAAAAAAAATTCAATCAAGTAACAGCTGTAAATGATTCAAGGATATTACTATAAGAAAAACAACTCTTTAAAAAATATTATAGCAAACCTGCTATAGCAACGAATGATATCAGGAATAAGCTGTGATCTGGCCGAACTAGAACAAGGAATGACAATATGACGAACATTGGTACTTGCTTTCATTTTCGCATTACCCACAAGGTCTGCAGTTTTCTTATTTCCTTTAAGGAACCTAGAAGCAATCTGATGCAGAAAAAAAAAAGTGGAAGAAAAGAGAAAGTCAAGAATCACAACACAATATAAAGATATGTCTTAGTTACTACTCACTTATAACTAGAAAGACTTATAAATATCAAATAAGAAACTAACATCTTTGACCCAATCTGGCAAAGTGGCACTAAAGAGAAGTGTCTGGACTTTATCTACATCCTCAACCTTGCCTGTAACAATAATACAAACAAACGATGAGATGAATGCCTCATAATATTATTGCAAAGGTTATTTTCAGGACTAGTTCAAAATGCTTGGTTAAATATTCTTTTCTCATATTAATATCTCAAAACATACATGAATAGGCAACCATGATTTTGCAAATTTACAGAACAACAGTAAATAATGAATGAAACATATGATGCTTATATTCTTGATTACATACCAAGAATCAGCTCAACATCCTCGACAAAACCCATCCTTAACATCTCGTCAGCTTCATCAAGAACCCTAAACTTTAAAGATCTCAAGTCCATATTATTCCTCTCTATGTGATCCTGCATCCAACAAAAATGAAAGTCAATAACTGCGTACTATACACATAGACCTCCACATTTATCACTATACTTGCATGATATAAACGTAAATACTTATGGTGAGGAAGACAAATAGTCAACTGATCTACCTTTATACGGCCAGGAGTTCCAACAACTATATCAACCCCTCTACTTAGTTTAATTTCTTGAGGTTGGTAAGGAGCTCCTCCATACAAACAGCAAGATGTCAACCCCAATGCCCCACCGTAAACTTCAAAATCAGAATGCACCTAATTAAGCAAGAAAAATGTCATGAACTGAAAAGTCACAAGCAAGTTAGTAGAATTAGAGCATATTATACCTGTTTTGCCAATTCCCTAGTTGGCAGGAGTACTATAACACTAGGAGCCCTTCCATATCCCGTCTTTCTTGATGATTTAGCATTCCCATTTATTAAAGACTCCAGAATAGGCAACACAAACGCAAGTGTTTTACCCTGGATCAAAACACAACCCCCCCAAAGATATAAATCATTCCATCAACCAACAATACTGAGTAAACAAAAGCCTAAAAAAAGGGCTTATTGGGTCTTCAAGATCAAAATCCATTCCCTCAATTACTACCATAACTGAAAAAATAAAATTACTAGCACAATTCAAACCTAAATTTAGCCCAGTATTGAGGTACCATGTTCTCGCTTTTTCTACTTGTGGCAGCGGAAGAAAATCATAATTCCTTATCATCGAGAGAAGGAAATTATAACATAGAAACATTAATTAAACATAATGAATGTAACAGGAGTTCTATACCTGGCCAGTCCTCGCTCGTCCCACTAAATCGTTTCCGTCCAATATGGTATCAAAAGTCATAGCCTGGATCGGAAACAAGGACTCTATACCCTTCTCCTTCAGCTTCTCTCTCAGCGGTTGAGATATCCTAAACTTCGATATAGCATTAAGGTCCTCAACCTTTTCCTCCTCGTCATCACACTCTTCCGACACCTCCGCTTTCTTCTTCTTCTTACTCTTCTCCTGCGCGTCCTTCATTGTAGAATCAGGTTCAACTAACTCCGAGCTCGTCTCGCTCCTTTCCTCTTCATCATCGGAAGGCTTCCGCCTCTTGCTCTCCTTATTCTTATTGGTCTTCTTCCTAACCGAAAGATTCCCTTCCATTAAAACCGAATCGTCTGCACCAACGGCTTCCATCAGGCTGCTCTTTTTCGGCTTCTTTATCTGCTTTGTAGCCACTGGAGATTCGGCGAGAGCCAAAGAAGGCATGGCTTGCGTAAATTCAACGCAGAATTTGTGAGAGACGGTGCAGACTGCAGTCTAAGTAATACGAAGAAAGCTAGGGTTTGGGAGAGAGAGTGAGACTGTGAGAGAGAGTACCGTCTCTGCTCTCCAAGAGAATGGAAACGGAGAGGGAAAGCCTTACTTGGGCCTTTTGTAAGCTATACAGACCCAGCCCAATAGGATTGTATGGGCCTTCAAAATAGGCACGTGTATGTCATTTTTTTAATTAAAAATCATTATTATTATTTAACTACTAAAATATATTTATTAAAGTAGACTACAATTTTGTTTGTAGCTATTTTTATTTTATTACTAATTTTTTCTAAGTCGATAAAATATTCTAATTGATCTTCGATCGATCTTAGAAAAAAACGATAGTTGATTGCTGGAAAGTAAGTTTTTCTTTCATTCTCGTCAATTTTGTGATTGATCAACAGCTGCCGGTGTAGATATGCAGCTGCCGGTGTAGATTTGGTCGACCAAAAGCTTAATTAGGATATCGTTTTGATGTTGTCTCGCAGATCTTGGCAAAAGTATGATCGTGTGACATTTTCTGTTGAATTTATCATCACAAATCAAAATTATAATTTAAAAAATGGTTCAATTTAATTTTTAAGGTTTTAATTTTTTCGATAAATCTTTGTACTTATAATTGCTGTTTATTTTTTTCGTTAAATTGAAGGAAAGAAAAGGCCGAGTAGCAAATTTTTATCCTCGTCATTTAATTAAATTAAGTTAAACAAAAAATTCTCTCTAATTTATAATAATTAACCTAACACTAATGAAATACTTTGTTTAACATAAATAAATAGTATGGATAAAAAAAAGATGGGAAATTAACAAAACAACTACTGTACTATTTGATCAATGATAAGATAATCACTAAACAAATTTTACTAACAAATTAAATACTGAACTATGGGAAATGGACAGAGCAAATGTAGAGGTTATGTTTTCTGTTAAAAAACGTCGTCGTTCCACTGCAGAACGTTGTCTTTCCGCGGCGGAAGTGTATTTCCACTAAATTGATTTAAAATATTACTTTCTGCAACGTAAAGATTACTTTCTTCTACGAAAAGTAAAACATTGGTGATGAACATTATATGACGATGGAGCAGGAAAAGAAAAGAGAAGACGACAATAATAACTGGACGGGTGAAATCGAAATGAATGGTAAGCCACAGGAAGATATTCGAAATGGTGAAATCGAGAGGAATTGTGAGCCACCAGAGCTTCCTGGCATCATCTTCGTAGTAAGATTGCTTCAATTATTGCAATTTTAGCATAAAACTTAAGAAGAATTATAATTGCAAAGAGTATATTTCGACATCGTCTTTACGGTAATGTTTCTTGCAATATGTAACGGTAATGTTTGCTTCGTCCATGTTTCATAGTTCAGTATTTAAGTTGTTAGCAAAAATTGTTCAATAGTTAACTTGTCATTGATCCTATAGTACAATGATTGTTTTGTAAATTTTTCAAAAAAAAATTTACCGTGACACTTTATGTTAAATTATTTTTTACTCAGTTATCATATTATTAATTATTTTGTTAATAAACTATTTATAGAATAATCAATACTTCTAAGTGTTTTTATCATACCTCAAAACCTATGAAATTTTGAAAGACATGTCAACCGAGTAGAACTTCAAAGTTGTAAAGTCTTACGACAATGAATTATCATGTAAGCATCTGTCGAAGATATCGAAAATTTCAAACCAAAAAAAAAGACTAGACGAGTTATTGCCCATCATCTTTGGATATTCATTATTGCTATAGATTAAAAAATGGTCTCACAATAAAAATGTTTTTGATGAATTATTTATTTCTCTTTCATGTCAATAAAATAATCTTGAAACATCATTTTTTAGGCCTCAAACTCATCCAACATAGGAGAATCAAATAAAAAAAACCAAGCAATCACACATCAACAAAATTATCATTCCACAAAGATCGGTTGTTGTCACATGAACTTTGTCAATCTAAGTACAACCAAACCATCCTATTGATTTTGATTTTAGATCTAGCTTCTTGAAAGTAACACATACAAGACTTTTGAACCACAAATACTATTCATAATTGCTCATCGAACAAAAAAACAGATAAGACAAGCATAGAAAAGGCGATATTATAAAAACACGGACTACCCCGCGATGAGGACTGATCGACAACACATATTACTTTCTACTCACAAAATAAACAACACACAAGCTTATTCTATAATCAAATTTCGCATAGAAAGACAAAGAAAGATGTCAATTTGTATAAGACAAGTGCACATGCTTCAATGGAAACCATCGATAAAATATAAGGTTCATTGCTTTGCCTTCATGCAATTACATTCCACCAGCTAGGGTTTGGTCCCCCACCGTGGAACCCATCTTCTACTTTTCTCAAAAAATTGAACCCAACACTAAGTTTTTACCCTACAAACCCTAATGCTTTTACCCTACAAACCCTAGTGCTTTTACTCTACAAACCCTAGTGCTTTTACTCTACAAAGAGCATAATTAAAGCAAAGCCTACAATCATTGACTAAACTATAAAGATTAAGGCTTTTAATTGATAGAAGAACACCCTTTTGAAGATGATAATTTAATTGAATATTGTTCATTATATTTGTAATGATTTTTTCTTTCACAGGAAGAATCCACGAAGCAATAATGGATTTTAATCATTTTTAAATAAAAAAATTTGAAAAATAAATAATATAATTTTCCTAAGATACCTTAATTTTCTTTTATTTCCACTTGTATCCCGGCTGTTCTTGACCCTTAAACCTCCGCAATGCCCCTTCAATGGCGACATCGAAAGCATCTTTGAGATTCTCTATCCCCTCATCTGGCTTTGAGTATAAGAATCTGGGTATGAATTCTATCACTTTCTCTCTCATCTTTTTCTTCTCTTCCTCGCTGAAACCCTCGAGAACAGATTTTACAGAAATGGACCCATTCTTCACCCCGTTCCGGTCTATGAAAACTGAGTAACTTGTCGGTTCTGATGGTAAGAACAACTCGTACTGATAGTATGCGGTTCTCTTCCAAAAGAAAACCGGGATTGAACCGGCCACCATACAGTCAAAAATGGATCTTCTCGTGAAGCTGTCGCCTCTCGGCTGCAAGCAGAAGTCGGCGTCGAGAAACGCCTCCAGTATCGCCGACGTTCCGTTCAAACACCGAGTTCCGCTGCAGTCGACGACGCGGCAAAACCCCGACATGTTTCTACAATGACTTAACAAGAGTCCTCTGAAATCGTCTTTAATGGCGCCGCGAGTCCCTCCGGCGAATGAGAATAGATTAGATCGGCGTTTATTGCGAGCAAAACTTTGCCAGCCAGTTACGTCGGAAAGTGAACTTGGGTGGAATCCTGTGGGGTAAGGCACACCGATGTCGAAATAGTCCCACGGGTTTCGTTCAATCAGAAACCGTGTGATGTTGCGCATACCAGGCATGTAAATGCAGCTCGATCCCCAATCGTCGTCTCTCGACCGTCGAAAGTCCCACGTGATGCGCCCCATCGTGATGAAGTGATCCCAACCGTTTGATCTTCTGTAGTAAGGTTGATCTTGGACCCATCTCAGCATCATGGCGCAGTGATGATCACGGTCAGCTGAACTGGCGTTGAACCACAAGTGCTTCCCCACCGCGAGTCCAACGTAAAACGGTATGTAAAACGCCGTAGCAGATTCAGCCTCAAATACCCGGCATTTATGGTGGAGTATCCGATTGTGGAAAATCACTTCCAAAGCAAATTGGTCGGTCCAATACCATGCCGGAGCTACACTTTTCGGCACTATCCCGGCCAGCGAATCCGCTTTCTGGCCAAACCCATGATTGGACAACGCATCACAACGGGAGTTCCACGGGTTTAAGTCATCGCAATTGTCTAAAATTTCTTCGTTAAAGAATTTGGGTAGGTCGTATACAAAAATCCGACCGGATAAGCACTCATCGCTATCACCCAAAACAGAGGTGGGAGGGGGTGCCGCGGCTGTGAGAGGTGGAGAATAGCTGTAGCGGCGGAGGGGGAGGGAGAGAGGGAGAGGAAGAAAGCGGAGGGAGAAGAGGAGGAGGACTTGAAGAATGAGAATTGCGAGGATAAGCCATATGCGAGAGTGATGAGTTTGGAAAACTGAGTTGAAAGTAAGTGAGTTGAACGAGTTTTTCCTGTCCAATTCGGAGTTCTTATGCTTCTTCAGTTGGAACTCCTGCCCGGAGTTGTCGGAAAGCGGAAGCATGAGAAAGAGGTAACAGACCGGAAAAAAAGGTGGGTTCTGGAGAGAGAGAGAGAGAGTCGTTGGTTATGGTGTGATAGAGGTGGTCTTAAACGGAAGGGCGTAAGAGAAGACACGTGGGGTATGGCTTAGACCGGCTTTCTTGACAACCGACAGCTTATTCCACTCTTTGAACAGACACGTGGCTGTTTCTTTTGCATACAGCAATGTAGATATTTAATTTATTTAGTTTTCAGTGTGCAAGAATTTTGGCTTGTTCTGGGCGCGCTGTCCATGGGCGCTCATGCTATTAGGGTAAATTTCTTTTTATATATGATAACTCCTTTGTATTTCTTTTTTTTCTATTTTAAGGGAATGACTCATCGTTGTTAAGAAAAATATACATGATTAAGTTATTCTTCAACCACAAGCTTAATCTTTTGGGTTTGTTGGTAATTTGTCATGGTATCAGAGCTAGAGATCTCAAGTTCGAATCTCAGCAAAGTTAAAAATTAATCTCATTAAAAAAATACCCACACGTAAGGACCAATAAAAATAAAAATAAACAAATTGGCCAACATGTGAGGAAAAATGTTAAGAAAAATATAAATGATTAAATTATTTTTCAACCCACAATTTCAAGCTTTTGGGATTATTGGTAATTTGTCACTCGCCACCATAGCATGTATATTCATGTCATGGTGGGAATGATCCAGATTGCTCTTAAGGGGGAGAGCAATCTCGTTGGACTCGCAATGGGGAAGTACTTATGGTTCAACGGTGCAACTGATTGTGATCATCACTGCGCCATGATGCTGAGATGGGTCCAAGATCAACCGTACTACAAAAAATCAAACGGTTAGGATCACTTCATCACAATGGGGCGCATCACGTGGGACTTTCAACGGTCGAAAGACGACGATCGTGGATCGAGCTACATTTACACGCCTGGTATGCGCAACATCACACGGTTTTCTGATTGAACAAAACTCGTGGAACTATTTCGACATCGGTGTGCCTTAGACTGTACGGGTATTGAAGACGAAAAAATATTTATTTTGACCATGAAAACCGGGCCAGCACTTGCAGATTTGGCATAAGTGAACCGACCATATATATTGTTTCAAATTTTCTTACTATTTTCTTTCATTTTCTCTTTTACCACACACAATTTCTCCATTTAAGCCCACTCCAATCAACTCCATCCTTCGACATAGATTTCCATGCCAAATATTCCGGCCGGCCACTGTCCACTACTACGAATGGCCGGGCAAAGAGTTGCTATAATCGGTGCAAAATAAAATATCCGTTTAATATTTTCATTAAATTCAATACATTATGTGATTATTTATGCCGGGATATTTGTGACAACCAACCCAGGTCATTTTTGGTAAGATCGAAAGCCGGGTTAGGGTGCCCAACTGTGTGCTAACCTAGAACCCACAAAGGGTGTTGGTCGATTAAGACAACAAGACAGTGGTCATGGAAGTCGAAATCCGTTAAGGAGTGTGTAACAACTCACCTGCCGAATCAACTAGCCCCGAAAATGGATGGCACTGAAGCGCACGACCCACACCCGGCTGTTGAGGCAAGTACTAGGCCCCGATGAGTAGGAGGGCGCGGATAACCAAAAATTCTGTTGATCGTGAGAATCCATCTTATATCACTTGAAAAAATAAAAAATAAATAATTTATAAATAGAGTTTTACTAGAACATCTGTCCCACATCCATATATATCAAAATCTCCAACGTATGGAATAATTTGAGGTTGAGACTCATTAAATATCGAGTGCTACTACCACATATAATATGACAATGGGCCACGGATCACATATGCTTATTATTTATTGTAATGTATTATTTCTTAGATAGTGTGACATTATTGTGTGACATTATTCTTTGGACAGTGACAATCTAAAAGTAATCGGTAGCATGTTCTTTCCTAATATGTCATTGTCATTTATTGGTCGAACGTCTAGTTAAACACATACATTTCTATCTACATGTTAAAAAGATGAATAATTTATATTTTTTGAATCATTTATTTAAAAAAATAGTGGACTTAAATTTTTTAACGGGTAATTATCGATATTAATAACTGATTAGCTTAAATTTTTATTTTTGTTATCTGAAACCTTAAAGTTTGAACATTAATAATGGATAGTCTCATTGAGAGTTCGTTAAATGACGTATATCAACATTTTCGTGGACACCAAAACTTCTGTGACTATGTGTCTTCTTGAAATTAAATATTTGCACTTAGACGACAAAGCAGTGCCCTAGACTGTATGTGTACTGAAAATGAAAAAATATTTGTTTCGAGGTATATTTTTTTTCTGTAGTTGATATGTTGTTTCTTCGCAATGAACCTGAATATGAAGTATTTGTAGTCAAATGGCTTACTTTTCGCTGCAGAAACTTAGTATCTGCTGTAAAAAAAAAAAATAATAATAATAATTTTTGTAGTTGATATTCATTATTTTACAGACTTTTTGAATTCTATTAACTCCTCAAATTTGTTAGATAATAAAAATAAAAATTTAATATTCAATTAAAAATATTTTAATTAGAAAGAAATAATGAAAATTGAACCAGAAAAGGAGGAAAAGAAGACACCGACAAAATCACCATGAAAACCGGGCCAGCAGTAGCAGATTTAGCACAAGTGAACCGACAATATTGTTTCAATTTTTCTTACTATTTTCTTTCATTTTCTGTCTTCCCAAACACACAATTTCTCCATTTAAGCACACTCCGATCGACTCCATCCCTTTGACACCCACCCACCCCCCCCGGTCGTCTACTACTGGGCAAGGAAGGAGTAGCTATTATCCGTGGGAAATAAAACACTCGTTCATTTATGCATGAATATTTGTCATAATGTGTCGTCAATAAATAGCATAAGTGTAAGTCCAGCTCATATAAGTTGGGGTGTACAATCCTACATCGCTTGGTATAATAGAAAATACATTATTTGTAAGTAAGGTTCCTCTACTTACCTAATACAACGCGTTTTAGATTAATCGACTCAAAACATACAATATTGTACTGAAGTACTGGAAGACGTTATAGACAATCTACCCGGATGAGGGAGCATAATCTCACACCGTTTAGATGAGTAAAAAATAAATAGTTTATAAGTAGAATTACAGCAGTGCATTTGCTCGCATCCCTAAATCATACTCTCGCAAGTATGGAATAATTTCAGGTTGAGACTCGTTAAAAATCAGAGTGCTATTGCCACATAAAATATGACAATGGACCACTGGTCACATGTACTGTAATAATTTGGCATTATTCTTTGGACAGTGACAATCTAACAGTAATAGGTAGCATGTTCTTTCCTAATTATGAATTTCAAGATCAATCAAACGTCTCAAATTTATTTTCTTTTAATTATACTTAGCTCACATCTCATATTCAATTTCTTCTATTTTAAACTGGAACTTCATTAATTTGGATCAATTAACAAACGGTTATGAATTTTCTACCGATTTAAGAGCGAAATTTTATTAATTTACGCTCGTTAATGGAAGATTATGAATTTCTACACACATTTAGGCATAAGAAATGATCTTTACAATAAATTTAATTCTTAACCTTCACAAAATCACTGATAAATTCAGTGTCAACTTCGCAGATACGTATGTAAATGCACATACATATAGCATAACGACTTGCTCGTATATCGCATGACAACACGCACGTGCATCACACGTTCATGCACTAATATAAGAAAAGAATAATGATTATATATTATATATTCTTCTCCAATTCTAACATTAACACTAATGATCCCTCTTTTTTCCCCCTCGGAGCAAGCCGAGCCGCACTTTTGGCATAATTGCCGCATGTAGCTGAAATATGTTCATGATTTAGCGACGTAAATTCGTTTTTCGAATCAATAAATCAATATTGTTGGAACTAAAATTTGTAAAAATAAGATCAACCATTGCATCAAACTTTTTAACGGCAAATCTTCAAGTTGTGGCAAAAAATAAGATCATCCATTCCTCATATATAAGAATCAAATGCCTAAACCCACCAGAAATTATAAAGATAAATGCTGTACACTCGGGCTTCTATACCAATTCTTTGGAGAAAAACATGGAAGACCAATTATTGTAGCACCAAAAATGTTTTCGAGCAAACAAACAGGCGAGATTAGTTTACCTCGAAACGCACAAGTAGCGGTCGTGTCTCGTGTAATGTCTGATGAAGTATAGTATAAGTATATAATCATTTGCAGTGTCTATCTTTCAAGCCCCTGCTAAATTAAAAAAAGAAATAATCAAACTCATTTCATTAAACAGTACAAGGAAAAGATTTGTCAACATGAATTCGATTAAGTATTGTTTTAATTTCCGAAGTAAAAATCCTAAAATTGCAAAACATTCTAATTGATCTCACCGCCTGTTATTGCAGATTTCCAGCGTGCTCGTGTCACTACAGCACCGATCCCGTTTCTGACTAAATCCCGAAAATTCTTTAGAACGCATTTACCACCTATAATTTGAATGCCATATAAACCATAAGTATGATATGTAGATTTGTAAGATAAATCATTGATGCTACTTTGCGTTAAAATTTTTAAGTATGGCAGAACTGTAAAGATGAAAAGGAGTGACATACCTCATGTACTTGATGGATAGACTCGGGTCTATTTTCTTTCAAGCCCTTCGGTCAAGAGATGGAAGGAATGTATTAAAAAAGAATCCTCAATAATACAACAAATGAACAAGAAGTTTTTGAAAATCTAACCTTAACAGGCAAAGGCCTGTAGCATTGAGATTGTGCATCATGCTTCGGTTCTGATCGCAAAGATAGCTGAAAATCAGGCTCGACAAATGAAAAAAGTTAAAATTGTGTAAAATCAATACTTACATAACTATAATGTGATCAACTGAAACAGCTAAACTTTATTGTATTATTGGAAATGATGATGGTGCTTCACATTTGGACAAAAATACACCAAGGACAATAAATGGAAACTACAATAATCAAAATTTATGGATACCTTGCTAAGTAAATATGTCGGTGGCTCTTCTAGGCATGGCTTATGAGTTTCAAAACTAATTTGCTGTCGCCATAAAAAAATTAAGTTAGCCAAAAAATGGAAGGCCAAAAAATATGAGTATTAAACAACTAAATAAACACCTTTAGTCACAAACTACCTTCGGGATAGTTTTTTCCCTATCAATATTTTGTAAGTCAACTATATCTTTAGGAGACAGTACCTGCATGAAGCACAATATGGCTCATCAAAATTTCCTTTAACTGGGAAAGGCCCTTTTCACGCTAATAGTTGGCTTACCTTCTTATAAAGGGCGCAATTTTTGGATTTGTTAACATAATTTGGTCTGCATATAAGACTTAAGAATATCAAAAAGAAAACTATCAACCAAGTAATAAAACACCACTAAAAGCGAGTATGAACTACTTTGACACAATGCAAACAACTCATGATGATGCCCAAATATGTTTACAATTATTATTTCAATAAGAACCATTACTAGGACAAGACAGACACTCAGAAATCAACATGAAAATAACATACTGGTATTTACCATAATGAGTGCTTAAAGATTGATTATGATGTTATAAGAATGGTCATTACCTTTTAATGTTTATATTTTCTGCATGTGAAATAGATTTGGTGTAGCTATTTTTCACCTGAAATGTGAGTATGATTATGTTAATATCTTTTGACGGATTACAACAAGAACAGTTGAATGAGATGACTAAAAAGTGCTTGATCCCGACAACAATTGGGGACAAAAAAATTGTTTCAAACTTACGTCATTAGATACATGATGTGTCGACCTTTCCAATGTCTTGAGATGAAACACCTAAATAGAGCATAGAATTATGTGAAAAAAATTTCCCTTAGGAAGCTAATGACATTAAGCTATTTTCAGTAGGTATTGCAACTTAAAGTGATAAAATAAACAAGAAGTGCTAGGCAAAATTACCTGAACCTTGGGCATATGAGGTTCACTCTTTTTTGGCAGGGGCATTATGGGAGCCTCAAGAATCTGACAATTCGATGACATGTTGAAAAATACACAATAAGTAGTGTACTCTTTCAAAAAATGAAAGTGTACAACAAAAAAAACAATCTAGCCTGTGAAAAGTTCCAACTTTTCTATTCAAAGTCCGTGTTTTGCAGACGTGTGAACGTGTATTTGAAGGTTGAATTTGCGCTTCATGATTTGTAAACCTGATAATTAAAATAAAAACTATCTCAGATACTATTTAAGTAGATGAATACTACACAACCAATTATTGATCCAGGAAGAATTTGATTACCTACGTCTAAGGGCTCTTTGAGCAGTTGCAAGATTGGGTTCATTAGGGATAGTAATTTTTGCTTTTCTAACTGTAGTGTTCCAAACTAGATTTCTAGCCTGCAACAAGTAAAACATTATGCTTTTGTTGAATTGTAAATTTTAGTTCAAAATAACATATTGATCTCATGACTACTACCAAGATTTACAAAATCTGCACATTTGCATGATATGATTTTTTTTTCTCTTAAAACAAGTAGAAATAAACATTATCCATCTTTCAACTCTCACCTTTTGAGGTATCTTATGTAATAAAAGAGGTTGATGCTTCAGTTGAGCAACCTGCTATGACATAAACATAGTGGAAGTTACGCATGGAAGATTAAGCATAGAAATGGCGTTTACTTTTCTTATTAAGTGTTGAAAATATATGCATCTATAGATTAATTGATCAAATGAAGTTTTCTCCATAAAAGTTCCATAATTATGTCAATGGGATTACATTCATGTTCTTTCACATTTACCAGATTTTTTCAGAATAAATATCTTATATATCATGAGAAAATGAAACATACCTTGCGTTTGAAACCAACATCCAACTTCTGTCTTTTGATATCTTGGCTATGATAGGTCAAAGAATTTTTAGAATCCTTTTCTTCAATACTGCTTAAACTCTTCTGATGCCTAAAACTATAGTATGATTATAAGTAAAATTACATGAGAAAGTACGCAAAGCACAAAATAAAAAAAGAAATGTTTCATAAGGAGATCATATAGTAATATATATATTACCAGCATAAAAGGACACCGTTTTATATAGTGGAAACCAATTTATTAAATAATACTACCATGAAAAACTATTTGTGAGAAATATCCATCACCTTTGCATTACTCTATTTGTATAAGCTCCCGGAGACTGCTTTTGTTTTGCCAAATGACTTGCCGTGGGTTTCATTAAAGTTGAACTCCTTAATAGATTTGACTTTGCCAAAGACTTCACATCAATTCCTTGAATGTCAAAAATATGTAGAATTTAAAAGCTCATTCAAATGACCTTAAACAAGTTTCTGTTTATAATTAAATAAAATAACAACAGCTAAGCTACAAAAAATGAAGTTCTCTAACATTATAAAGAAAAATACAATAAAAGTACTTCAAAATTCAAAAGAAATATATGATAGACTCTATAATTGTTATTCAAAAAGCTCTAGAGGATACAACAGTCTCTTATGAATGATTGTAATTCCACTTTGTTAAGATTGGCAATTGATTACTTCTGGTGTACCAATCTTAGATTTGATAAGCTCAGAAAAAACTGATAATTAGCGAAGTTTTCTCCAACTATCAGTGCAAGGCCAAAGGCCTTAATCAACCAATACAAACGCCAAAAAAGTTTTCTCCATTTTTTTTGTTTTTAAAATTCATAACCAAGTGTGTCATTTTTTTGCCACACCAATAGGATCAAGCTAGTGATAAATTTGTACAACTATTAAACCCAAATATCAATATCATTAGTCACACAACGTTGAATGTGCAGCATTTGTAGTGGAACTTCCGCTTTTCAGTCTCATCTTCTCTTTGTCCAATTTTCAAATAAAACATTGCAGGAATCTTTCTTGTCCAGCATCTTCATTTGTATAACTATTTCTACAGTCATCGATTCCAATTTTTAACTATCACACTGAGGGAGTTACGTCAAACTATCAAGAGCAGAATGAAAAACAAGAAACCAGACCCAAGATGTTCTCATCTTTTGCAGGACCTTCAGACTCCATCAATTCAGGGCCAACATTAAAGATCTTCTGGCCATTCTTGGATCCAGCAGTAGCACATTTCCCGGTCATGAATATTTGCCAGTTCAATTTCACAACAAAAGCTACAAAATGGAGGAAAATATAAACTTTAGAGATATGAGCTGGATTATCTGAAGGATTAATGCTGAGACAATACTATGAGGTGCCCCTATCTCGTCAAACCACGTCTAAGAAGAAACAAATCCCTTGCTCCTTTCACTATCTAATCGTGTAACATGAATATACGGATAATTGTTGTTTTTCTCCTTCTAAAACTTCATAAAATAAAACAGAACAAAGGGTGACAAAGAAATTAAAAAAAATTAGCAGTTTATAAAATCCTCACGGGATGGCGGATAGGTTCCAGCAGAATCGAACCAAGATTCAGCCTCTCTTGCCTCCATATCGGTTTCTAACAGAGTAAAATCATAGAACTTAGCCGCATCAAATTCATAATCCAAATCAATTTCTTCAGCCACAAGAGGCTCGACAAAAAACTCCTGCAGTTCTTCGTCCATTACATCAGAGAAGAAATCAGAGAAATCCAACACTATAACAGCATCGATTTAATCGCATGTTTTCCTTCTTTCTTCACAAAAGTGAAAGCTCCGTCCATTCACCCCTCCATTCCATTAAAAGACTCCCTCGCTCAAGCTTTTGTCAGAAAATCGTAACCAGTGAAGACGTAAAACCTAATTTTCTCGGAAAATATTCCAGCGAGAACGAGGAATGTTTTTTGGAGTGAACTGCCCAGATGGCCAATAGTTTCGTTTCGGTGCAGACGGAGAAGAGGAGCGTCAGGCGGGGTTTTTATAGTGCTAGAGAATTGGGACCCTCTTTTGAATTCGTGGGGCCCACATCGTAGTCCCTGACTTTTCCTTAATTTCAGTGGGCCACAAATAGTGAGGCCCAATATGTAGTTCAGAGGAGGATAGGCCCGCTTAAAGGCCCATAGTATTGGGCCCGAATTAAGATAGCCCCAACTCTGGACTAAGGAAGGTGGGTCCACTTAGAGGCCCAAACCAATTAAAACCTTCCATATCATTTAATTCTTAAAATTAATTTTTTTTTTTTTTTTTGGACTCATTTATAAATGAATTTGAAACCATAGAAAATTAGTAATTTCAATGTTGACACACAATTTCAATGTGTTATAGTTTAAATTAAGAGTAATTATAATATTTGACATATCAACACGATAAATTGTACGTGACTGTTAAAATCGTTATCTGATAGTGGAGTTGGAAAATATTTTTTTATCAGGCCCAACTAAGCCCCGATCTATGTCTTCGACCTATGTTTTCATAAGTGACTATTTTTTGCTAGTTTGTAGCTAGCACTGCAACGCCAAAGCCTGAGTGTCGCGGTACTAAGTTCAAATTTGGGCTCACTCGAAGGATCTGCCCCAAATTGAAGACTTATAGCGTGGTAGCCTGCCCTGTAAAATTCAAGAATGGCCTAGGTGTGAGTTTGGATCTGGGTCTTGGTCATATCAGTGAGGGTTCACAAGTCCACATCGTTTGGGAGAGTAGAAAATGTATGGTTTATAAGTAAGGTTCCACTCCTTACCCACCACAACGCATTTTTGGCTAACTCTGACCTTCAGTTCAAAGTGAACAATATTATACTTGAAGCACTTATGGACTTTACATACAGATTTGACCAAGATCACCTAAAGTTTAGTGAATTTGGCTGCACAAGCCTTGGTTCATTGCGAAAATGGTCAATTGGTGCGACTGAAATGACCGTAAAACTAAATTTCAATTTCTCAAATAAATTTAATATAAATAAAAAATAATTTGAATTTGTATTTCATTATTACAAATTAAATTATAACAATAAATGAAATTAAGATTATTGTTTTTCATTTTTGGAAATAAAATAGTTACACTAAATTAACTACCCCCACTTCCATTGAATATTGAAGAAGGTGGGGTCTAACCACAAAGACTAAAATATCCTTCTACTTAGGTCCAAATCACAACCAATGCTCAAAACAATTAAAGTAGAAAACTATCAATACCAAGGGCAAAAGTTAAAATCAATTAACAAAAGATAAATTAGTTATGACAAAATAGTGAAAGACTAGTATAACCTCCAAATACATGTCCAAACTACAAGACATGTGCGTAGACAATGAAGCAAAAAACATCCAAAATCAAGGGTAAATTAGGGAAAGAAAAGCGTTGCAATTAATTAACTAATTACTTCCCTTAGTTATCATCAGTTTGCGGTGCCACTTCTCCATTTCCACGATCTAGACAACCAGACAGAACATCCTCAAATTCAATCCTCTATTTTTAGGAATCGAATCAAGAAATCTTGTTCCATTTTACACCAGATCTGCCGACGGCAACTCCGAGTAAATGCCGTTCGCCGGCGCCACATTCTTTTGCATCTGTTGAATCCCCTTCCCCGGTTAGTTTTCTTCTTGTTATCGGTTTATTGATGTTTTTTCTTCAGTTTAGAAGCTATTGGACAGATTGGGAAAGCATTTGTCTGACCCTTTTTTTCTGTGGCCTTCTTAGCTATGGTCGTGGGTGTTTTGTAGTTTTTTGTTAGTTTGCTGAATTTGATGAGTGTTTTTGCCTGAAAATTCATGTTCATTTTGGGCGAAAATGCTTCCATTTTCTGGCTCTTTTTTTTTACTCAGCTTTGATTTCGACATTACCCAACAGCCAAATTCATTTCTGATCCTGTTTCATATTCATTTTTTTTTTCTAATTTTACTGAATTTGATGATTTTGTAGCTTGGTTTTTGTGCCAAATTCAGGGTTCATTTCTGCAAAAAAATATTGCATTTTCTGGTATAGTTTTATGAAATCTTGGACATGGATTGCGATCTATGAATCATGTAGGATTCAAAAAGGAAAGCTTGAATGACAGTTGACTTTGTTTTTGCAGAACTTGTGGAGAAATTTGACTTGATCTATGATTTCAGAGATCGATTCTGAAATTAGAAAGTATAATTATGAGGAAGATTCAAAGGGGGTCTTTGATTTCAAGTTAGATGTGTAAGCAGTTTATCTGAGTTTGTGAATTCCATTCGTAGAATTTAAGGTTTCATTTGGCAAATGCTAGCACTTCATCTCTCAAAACATTCCAAATTTTATTTATCATTGCAGGAGTTCATTTGGGTAGCCATGGCCATGCCTTGGTCGTCTGATAAAAACTCAACATCAATGGCTGCGTTTCCTTTTAGTATTTATCGGATTATAGTTTCAGTGGGTGGATTAGCACTGTTTCTAATCTTAGGTTCTTGTCTCTTAATCTCATTCCCGATAGGTCCTGCATTTCACGGCTATTTGTTCAGTGTTAATAGTCTAGAAGATTCATTCACTGAAGTGAAACAAATCGACAGTGGGCCTCGTCGACACAGAAATTTAGATTTGGTGGACGAAAATTCAACCGATTTTCTCGATGTAGTTGGCAGGAATACCAAATCCAACTCTAATTCTCAAGTTTTGAATAACGTAACCATTGATGATTCTGATTTAGAAGCTCAAACAAATTCGAGTAGGCCATTAATTCAGTCGAAGACCGAAGAGACGAAAGATAACGAGGAGACAAATAATGTGATTTCTTCCAATGTCGTAAACAATGTTGAAGGTGCCGATATTGTTTCTTTGAGTTTGCTGAATGATTCGAACTCCATTGATATGAGCTTGATACGAAATAATTCTGATGTAAAACCAGAGGCTGCTCCAAATGCAAGTGAAAACACTGTCTCCAATGATTCAGGTATCATTTCTTAAGATCAATGTTATCACAGTTTCTTCATCAGTTCAAGTATAAGATATTGTTTTCTCGAATTTTCTCCTTTTTTTGAACTTTGCTTTAATTACGGTTTCTGCCTGTTTCATTGAAGCGCAAATTACCGTCCATGGATGTTTTAATCAGTCATTTTTTTCGAGCCGTATATTTTTTTATTGGAAATAAGTCTTCTATATTTTTTACAATCAGAATATTCATCTTTCAGTTATTAGCAATTTAAACTTTGGTGTCAATTTATTCGTTAAATTCAGCACGTGCATACCACATCATCTATAAAATGAGGTGTTTTAACCCAATTTTTAACCCTTTCAGTGATTTTTAAACTGATTTCAAACTCAGTCGATCTGCATTTCTACAATTTCAAACTTTGTCGATTGCGCCATAGAGTACGAACTCTTGTTAGAAATCACCAGAAATGTTAAAAATCTGGTTAAAATATCTCATGAAATGGAAAACATGGTATATACATACGTGTTGGATTAAAAGATAAATTAACGACAATATCTACATTTCTGGCAACTAAAAGATGGAGGTTCTATTTGTCAAAAATTATTTAAGGTGTAAATAAAAAGATAACTACTTGGATATTATTAAAAAATATGAGGATTCATAGAGAAATACTATTTGTTTTTCGTTATATTTGTATTTTGTTTGATGGGGTTTTAAAAGTTTGTATTAATTGATTGTCACATAGGGTGTGATTTGTACCATGGAACTTGGGTTCATGATTCTGCGGGACCATTGTATGCCAATGATTCATGCCCCGTTCTTACACAGATGCAGAATTGTCAGGGTAACGGTAGACCCGATAAGGATTATGAAAATTGGCGATGGAAGCCTGCTCAATGTGACCTCCCACGATTCGACGGGAAAAAATTCTTGGAGTTAATGAAAGGAAAGACAATAGCTTTCATCGGCGACTCAGTTGCTCGGAACCAGATGGAGTCGTTGTTGTGTATTCTTTGGCAGGTACTTCTTATCACCTTCAGACAGATTTGTATGAATATTAGAGAATGATTAAAATAATAGGGATTAGCAAGTAATTTAGATCACCAAAGATGAATTATGAGGGCTATAAGTATGTTAATCTATGAAAACTTGTTCTTCATGTTTATTTAGTACTAGTTCTTGATTATGAACTAATGTTTTTTGGTTAATCTCGATAATTGCACTTTTTTCTGGATTCATTTGACTGAATTTCAGGTCGAAGTTCCTAGAAATCGAGGCAATAAGAAAATGCAAAAATATTATTTTGCGTCGACAGGCGTGAACGTCGTTCGAATATGGTCATCGTGGCTCGTCAAGCAAACATCCGAGCCTTTGAGTTTTGCACCGGAGGGAGTCACGAAGCTCCATCTCGATGCCCCCGATGACGTTTTCATGGAATTTGTTCCCCATTTCGACGTTATCGTTCTGTCTTCCGGCCACTGGTTTGCCAAGCAGTCTGTCTATGTTCTTAACAATGAGATCGTTGGAGGACAACTATGGTGGCTGGATAAATCTCGGCCAATGAAGATTAATAATATTGATGCCTTTGGTATATCGGTAGAGACAATTATGACTGCTCTCGGATCGCATCGAGATTATGCTGGCCTGGTGATAGTTCGAACTTATTCGCCCGATCATTACGAGGGTGGGGCCTGGAATACCGGCGGATCGTGTACAGGAAAAGAACGGCCGCTTGAGGATGGGAAGCTCGTCGAAAACGGGTTTACGAAAATAATGCACGAAAAGCAGGTTTCCGGGTTTTTAGCTGCATCGAAGAAGATTACGAACAAATCGAAGCAGAGGTTGATGGACATTACGGAAGCTTTTGGATATCGACACGATGGGCACCCGGGGCCGTATCGAAACACCGACCCGAATAAAATCACAAAGCGTAGGCCGGACGGAAGTCCGCCCCCGCAAGACTGCTTGCACTGGTGCATGCCCGGGCCGGTCGATACGTGGAATGAAATCGTGCTCGAAATTATCAGGAGAGAATTTGAAGGTGATCAAAACCCCTCATCTTGAGATTTTTGTTTCCCATTTATTCCTTTATACCACTTTTTGGTTGTTGTATTACTAGCAAATAGGGAAAGAGAGGTTCTTCAGGGTAACAATGGAAGATAAAACAGCTGTATTGTATTTTTGGTGCTGAAAAGGTTAATTTAATATTTTATTGTTGTAATTGACAAATCATGAATTATTTCATCAGTGACAAATCAAATCTTAAAGTAATTTCGAGAATAATTAAAATCTCAAACTATGTGAAATGAAGAATACAAAACTCGTTGTTACGTTTTTCGTTAAAAATTTAAATTTTTAAAAATAATTTACTAAGTATTTACTACAGAAATCTTTTTTGCAGCGCTGATAAAAATTTAAAAATAATTTACTAAGTATCTATAGAGAAAATGATATTTTTTTCAGCGGAAACGTACCTTCTACTACGGAATGCTAGTTTTTGCAGTGAAAATAGTATTTTTCATTGTGAAACTTGTCTATCGCTGTGAAATTTTAGTTTCTTTAGTACAATCTGAAAGTATAACACAACTCTAACGTGAAGGATAATTTGAACCTCAGATACTATTAGTATTTTAGTTGGTGTCAAAAACAAATAATTGGAATATGAATTATTGCAAAAATAGGCTTATAGAAATTATTATTATTATTATTATTATTACAAATTCTGTTGGCTAATATTTTTCGTTGCTTATAAAAACTATAAATAGTAGAAAAATCTCGAACGCGTTTCAACGGCTATTTTCTCTCTTCCTTGCGCGCGCGTTCGCGATCGCCCGCAAGCGATCGCTCTCTGTCAGTTTCTTTCGCGGTACAAAATCATTGAAGAAGAAGAAGATTCTACTTTTCTTCAATTTTGTTAGAAGAATTTTTTTTTCCCAGGAAATTTTGGATGCGGTGCGATTTCAAGATCAGGAATTCTCTTAGGTTGGAAATCAATGAAGAATCTGTTGATCAGGTTAGTCTAAATTTCGTTTGATAGCAGGAAAGTTTTTTTCAAAAGAAGTAAAAATTATTCAATCGAAGTCATCTCATTTTGATCGAAGTTAACATTTGCAGTTTTCTGGCGGTTTTGTTTTTTAGGTCGAACAATCTCTGCGTCGTTTCGCTTGTTTTCCCCCCAAATTCTGATTTGTCTAGGTTTGTTTCTATTTCCTTCTCTTAAATTATGCGTACACTAAATTTTCGTTTGATTTTTCCGTTTAAAGATTCTGTGGAAGAGGTTACCGTTTGACAATTTGGATAAACTGCGATTAAGAGCAACAATTCTTAGGTTGTAAATCACTGGAGAATCTATTGATCGGGCTCGTCTAAATTTCGTTGGAGACCAGGAAAAAAATTTCTGAAAAAAAAAAGGAAAAATTATTCAATCGAAATTATCTCATTTTGATCGAAGTTCACGTTGCATTTTTCTGCTGGTTTTGTTTTTTAGGTTGAAGAATCTTTGCTAGATGCATTGGCTCCAAAGAACAAGCCATGGGAGGACGAGAGGTACTGAGTTCAACAATAACTTGTAAGATGTTAAAATCAAAGCTAAGTTCTTCCAATACTTTAGTCTTTACTGCCCAATTCAATGTTAGAAAGTAAACACATGCTCCGATCCATTAAAGGCGTTCACAGTTGCAGTGTTTGGAATTAAAGATCTTCCATTTCAATAAGTCTTCTCTTTATAACAAAGTTTTGGTCTCTTTGATAATGGAAGTCAAGAGAGGATATAGAAAGTATCTTCTGAAATGGGGCTCATAATTTTTAGAAAAAATGACAAATCAACCATCATCCTTTACATCATTCTTTGTTCGCTAACAATTTGATTACTGAACTTTGAGAAATTGCCTTTCATAAATATTATCGTTAACTTTCTGAAAATTGTAGTGCAACAAAACAAATACATGACAAAAAGGGAAAGAAATTGTGATCTTATAATAAATTTTCAGTGGAAAAAAGTTAATATCTGTGTAGAATAGATTTAGAATATTTTAGATTTTGTAAAAGAAAGGATTTATAAAATTTTGGGTTTTATAATTTAAAAATTTTTGTAAAAGAATGCTAATGTTTTAGTTTTCGGATGATTTACAATTATTTTACAATCCATGGGAGAATCATAGTTTGTTTTAGTTTTTCTATGAATAAAACAATGAAATTTTTTTTCTTTTTTTTTTCAGACGAACTGTAGCACATTGACGACGAATCGCAGTGGCTTGATGATGAACCGTGGCAGATTGACGACGAACCGTAGCAGTTTCATGAAGCCGCCGCATTTCGTCATCAAGTCAATGTTATTCGTCGTCAATCCGCCGCGGTTCGTCGTCAAAGCATTTAACGACAAACATAACAACGATGTTGCGGCGTCATTTTTTCATAATTCAGTGATTAATTTGTTAGGAAAAAAAAAATGATGGTTGATTTGTCACTAATAGAAAAAGATGATCGTTGATTTGTCATTTTTCTTAATTTTTAAATATTTAAATGTGTAATTGTTATTTGTCTATTACAAAATATAATAATCACAATTTGGTCTCTACACTTATGGACGGTATATAATATATATAGGCTCACTCCATATTGTTAAATAATTTCATACATAATTATGTAAATACTTGTGCACTCATGATATCTTAAGTCATCTATTAACTTATAATGTTGGTTTTTGTAAACTATCACTCAACACTTGTACACTCCTTGTTCTATTCTTTACTTTTTATGTTTTAAAACACATTGATAGAATTTGGTGTTGCTTGAGGTTGGATGAATCTCTTTTGTTGAATTGACTAGCTTACTAGAGTCTCTCTTATTATTATTTTGGCTTTATACTTTGTTTTAAATTATTAGGACCAAGAAATACAGGAATGGTGGATGCATCGACTTCATAGACATATAAATGGGAAGGGCAGTGAACACCAAAATTTACGAGAAAAATCCTTATCGGTAAAAACTATCGGCAGAAGAGAAATTTACTATTTGAAAATCAAAGTAAAATGAGTTTTGTGACACAAGCATCAATATATAGAAAAAAATATAAACTCTAATATTGGATATGAGTTTGATCCAGCCAAACTAGAATTTGGATCACACCGAACTCTAACACTTCTCGTTATCTATTGGTTTAGGCACCTCTTCCATCTATGCTTTTACCAAATAAAGACAAGAAAGGAGGAAGAGCGACTTAGACTGTGGGTATTGATGTGTTCTCCTCTTTGCTGAATTTGTGTTCTTTTGGTTTAATTTAGGTTGATTGGCTTAATTTTGTAGGATTCGAGGAATTGTTCTAGAATCTTTTCTCGACGGTTTCGTATAGTCGAACAAAGTCCTAAAGTAATCGAATATTGATTCGATGAAAGAAGAACCCGGTTTGTGCGTAAGTAAAAAAAAAAATTGTACGGATTCGACGAAACACATTTAATCCAACTAATCGATACGATCGAATAACGGTATTGTCTTAACTAATTTCCTTTCCAAGTTTGAATGTTTGATATCTACTTGTACGTTTAAGCAAAATCTAATTGGCTTTTCGGTTACTTTCTTTAAAGGTACATTCGACAACAATCGAATCGACTGAGTTCAACAGCTCGGAAGAAAATCCTAAAGCAATCAAATACCAAAAAAACAAATGAGTTTGAGTAAGTACAAACTTTAGTCATCTAGTTTTCTGTCCTCCTACTCGAGTTCTACTTTGGCTGGCAATACACGAATGATTTTTATCGAATATCTTCCCCACTTATATCGTCTCAAAATGCATTAACTTTCAAATATTTCGAGAGTTAATCCACTTCGAGCTCATCAACTTCTTCGTAAGCTCCAGAAATTTTTGTACGGTCTATAATGTTCCCCAATGCTTCCAGTACAATATTGTCCGCTTTAGGCCGAAGCCCACACGATTTTGTTCTTGGAGTTAGCTAAAAACGTGTTGTACTAGGTAAGGAAGGGAACCCTAGTTATAAACTATGTATTTTCTGCTATCACAAGAAATGTGGAATTGTGCACCCCATTGATATGGGCTAAACCTATATCTGGATCTTTCCCAGATTTCACAGGGCGAGCTACCACACGATCATAGCACGATACTTTTAAAAATTAACATATCGTTAAAAATACGTTAAATCATAAATATTTTTATTGACAAGTATAGCTCATTCATTGATACAACTCACTCATTTACTCTCAATCTCTAACTAGGTCAAGTGATGATACCATTGCCAAAAAAGCTTGTTGTGGCCAAAAATGGTTCGCTTTCTCTTCCTTCGTGCTTTGAAATCTTGTGGGATAAATGATTACGTCTTCTAAATTATTTATATTTATTGAATATTATTTAAAAAAAAAAAGATTTTAAATTAGTCCTATTATGATAATTAATTAAAGTATTGGGAAAATAACGTATTTTGATTTTAATTATAATAAGAATAATTTCCAAATTGTTAATATAAAAATACACGTAAAGACAAAAATTTAAAAGATGCTATCAAAGATATTGAAATAGACAACTTTATTATTTGTTTTTTCAAAATTAATTTTTTAATTATTAACTATTTTAATTAATTAAATAAACCATTAAGCATGTTGATTCCCACACCTGTAGATCAAATATTAGACGTCCCTCATCATTGAAAGATTTATGTTGTTGCTGTCTTGGACGTCTTTGTTCAATGATCCTTGACGTTAATGAAACAGCAGCGTCTGCATCGACGTCTTTTAACAAAAAATGTGATTTGCGATGATTTTCTTAAATTATTTTGATATTAGATATTAATTTATATTAAAAGAAATAAAATTTAAGTTATGAGTAGGTGAGAAATGGCATTGCATTGTCTAATGTCTTTACAGCTTTGAATTATTTATTTTTCTTTTTTTTAAAGTTTTTTTTTTCTTACTTTAAATAAATATTAAATAATTAAAATTTTATTTTTTTAAGTTTCATTATTTATTATTTTCCAATTTGATAGCTTTGATTTATTGTATTACTTTATTAAATTTCCAAGACGGACGTGAACCAATTCTTAACCAAAATTTATACTACGAATTTTATAATTATAATATTAATTCTTTAATAATTTTTCACCATAATTATTAATTATTATTTCATTTACTTTTTATTTGATTTTTCTACTTTATTTATTTCTCCTCCTTTTTCTTGCAAAAACCCTAAAATTCAGCTGTAGAAAATTTATTCTTTGTTGGGTGGGAAAAATTTTGTTTTCTTTTTCATGTAATTCCCAGATTTGTTTTTGGTTTTTTGGGTCGCCATTGAAGGTGGATTATATTTTCTGTAATGGTGGAGATTTAAGCTGTTTTACTGTTTTTAAATACAGTGAAAAATCCACTGCAAAAAATTTTTCTTCTGTGCTTTTCGATCCTTTACTGTTGAAATGGGTTTTCTGTATGGGTTGTTTGAGCTAAGTTCTTGGTGTTTTGCATGATTTGTTTGGCTCTGTAGTTGTCTGAATCTTCCGTTTCTGCGTTTTGTTTTTGCTCAAGTCTCAAATTTTTTTACAATTTTTGGTTTTTATTTGACTTAAATTTGTGAGGTTTTAAGGTTTGAGGTTATTGAGGTAGCTTTAGGTTGGTGAATTGCTGCTGTGAAAGTATTGATATGGGGGAGAAGGAGAATTTCAGTACTGGTTTTGCACTTAAGGGTGATGACGCTCCAGATACTTACCGGGTTGCTCCGAGATCCGAAAACCCGAACACGGTTGTTGTCCCTGCTGCTACTGTTGCTTCTGCTGAGCCAACTGTAGCTGCTGGGTCGCGGGGTTCGGCGGTGCCGGCGAGCGAAGGGAAAAAGAAGAGGGGACGACCGAGAAAGTACGGTCCAGACGGGAAGGCCATACTGGCGTTATCACCGATGCCGATTTCCGCGTCGATTCCGCTTTCAGGAGAATATTCTGCTTGGAAGCGAGGTAGAGGAAAGCCATCGGAGTCGATCAAGAAGTCGAGCAAGTTTGTTTTCGGAACTCCTGGTAATGGATAATGCATTTTTGTTCTTTTCCTAAGCTTCGTTCTTTTCCAAGCACTAGACTTTCTGTTCCTGTCTGTGTTCTTTATACTGTTACATTTAAAATACGATGAAAACAAAAAAGAACAGTCGGGTAAGATCTTCTAGTCTTTGACTGTTAACACGAGTGATGATAGAAAAAAGTAGAGCCAGTGGTTAAATTTTATGGTCTAGAAAGTAGAAAGTGAAGTTTCAGATTATTGTTTGGGGGGGTCTCAGTAGAATTTAGTGTTTGTGGACCCTTGTCTCAGATTCCTTTTCAGATCTGAAAATTCGGTGCAAGTCTGAGATGGATCTGCTGTTCTTCTGTTTAATGAAAGGAATCTTTTCTTATCTTCCTCTAGCTAGGAGTAGACTCTTCGTTGCCACATGACATAGTTTGACAGATAGTTAGAATGAGACACAAAAGTTGTGATTGATCTAGGCTTAATGTTCTCTTTAATTTGATTTATAATGATCTGGGATTAAAACCCGTCGGCAGCGAGCGATTATGAAAGATTAAAGGAAATTATTTTGACTTATAGCAAACTGAGCTTAGCGTTAATCATGTTTAAGGTGCATTAGGCATTAATTTCTTATGTAATTGCATGTAGGAGGATATTGAAAGACTTAATCTAATTTTTTTCACATAATGGAAAAGTGGACTTAACTTCGGCCGAGTGTCGAAAATTCCAAATTCGTGAGATATTTATTCTTATCCGAAATAGGAGGCCGTCAAATATGACACTGACCTTTTCTTTAGATCCAGTGTTTTATCCTATATCTGTCCCTTCTTCAAATAAGAGAGTTTTTAAGTTCTGGGAGTGCCATATCCAATTAACAAATCAGGGGCTTGTTTAACCTTATCGAACGGGTTCTCGGAGAATCATGAAGCGGGAAATGCACTTGTCATATGTGGATGAAACACAAATGATAATTTATCCACTTTTAGGTCTTCGCCTTTTTGTCGATTTTCTTGCTCTTGCTTAATTTATATGCCTTAATAGATTCAAAGCTGTTAAGGCCAATTAGCACTTCGAAGTACGATAATTATGGTAAAACACAAGAGATGCAATTTGGCAATTTGAATCTAAGAGAAACATCATTTTATTTTTTTTAACCCTTCATAATTATTTTCAGGAGAGAAAATTGCGTGCTCTGTCGGCGCAAATTTCACACCTCATGTGATCACTGTTAATCCTGGCGAGGTATGCCGTTTTACTTAAATGGATTGAAGTCTTAATACGTCGGTATAATTCAGAGTGTTTTAAAGATTCTTTACCGTGGTTTACGTTGTTTTGATTTGTATAGTTCGAATGAAATATACAATTTTAGAGAGGGTAATATTTACTGATAAATCCAAAAACTGGGAAATCATGTTATCTTTTTGGATGGTTTTGCCTTCCAGTCTACTGGGTTTCACTAAATAACTTAGGATAAAAGAGGAACGATTGTGAACATTGAAAACTTTGACGGTGTTTTCTAAATGGAAATATCGAGGAATTAGAGTTGTAGGTTGTGTCACGCAAACGCCATATGAAATCTATATCGAATTAATATCGTCGTAAATGCGTCCAATTTTTTCATCAAAAAAGGAAAAGACGTTTCATAGGATTTCTTGTTACTATATCGCTCAAAGCCAGATTTGGTGGACCATAAATGAAATCTTTCTTTTTCCTGATCATCGTCTCTATTTCCGTTTATTTCTTGCACTTCTCGATATCAAGATTTTAACATTTTTCCAACGAAATTGGTCTTATATTTCTCGTGTTCTCTGTTCAGTTGATACTGCGGTAACTTTTTTATGGCACTTTTTGGTCTTTTAAGGATGTTACAATGAAGATTATGTGCTTCTCTCAACAAGGATCTCGAGCTATTTGCATACTCTCTGCGAATGGTACAATTTCAAGTGTCACTCTCCGGCAGCCTACTACGTCTGGGGGTACTTTAACTTATGAGGTGTGTGACCATCCTACTTGAAATGTAGTTTTGTTGAAATGCTTTATTGGTTATAGATGTGAAAGAAGGTACTGGACTCATTGTTTGAGATGCAAGTGTTGTTTGTATCTGATTATTATGTCTCCACAAGTGCAATTGCCTTATCTCTGACATTGGTCGAGCCGTTATGTATTTAAAATGCATCGTTTTGGGTTGTTTTAAAGTTCAAATGTTCCTTCCTATTGCGGAAGGTCAATCATTACCTATTTAGCTGTAAATTACTTGTGATTTGTGAATGATTGGTCGAGAATACTTCATTCCGCGTCTTCGAAAAGATGTTATAGAATTCTCTCGTAGAAATTCACTAGTGACTTTAATTGTTTTTACAGGGTCTTTTCGAGATACTTTCTCTATCTGGGTCATTTATTCTTACTGAGAATGGAGGTCCAAAAAGCAGATCTGGGGGAATGAGTGTCTCATTGGCAGGCCCAGATGGTCGAGTGGTAGGCGGAGGGCTTGCCGGTTTGTTGGTAGCTGCTGGTCCTGTTCAGGTAATCTCCTTTTTCAGACCGTCTGGCCATAGTTATTCGATTGAGTTTATTAAAATCAGTCAAAATCTCTACTTAATCCTAGCTAAGTTCGTTCCATTTGAGCCGTTTTGATTATTTTTCGTTTTTGATGAGTCGATCGATATATTTATACTCATCGATACGAAACGATCAGTTTGTTGCTACGGGAAATGCGTTTCTAATATGTATTTATTCTTTCTAGATTGTGGTGGGAAGTTTCCTACCTGGTCACCCGCAAGAAAACAAGCCGAAGCAGCATCAAATCGACTTTACGTCAAAAGTTATCTCTCCCCAAATAAATTCCATCAATGGCGACGAACTCAAAGGGATCTATAGTGGTGGAAAGCCGATTGCCACTCCACCTTCCTTCCCCGAAGACAACTCGGTCTCCCTAAACCCCGTTTCAGCATTCAAAATCTCATCGATCGACAACAAATCAACTTTGTCCGAAGGTGAGCCGAAGGGTCCCATGCAATCCAACTGCGAAGTTTCTTGCTGATTCTCCTCAAACAAACGCTTGGTATAAAAGGTCATACCTCAAATCAATCAACCTTACTTTTTACACCAATATATAAATTTAGCTTATATTTGACATCGTGTGTGAGAGATCCTCTAGGCCACAGGTGATAGTTTAGTTTAGGAGTTCTAATCCTTTTTTTAGACTCAGTGATGTCGCTTGTTTCATCGTGTACTCTCAGTAAGTTTATGTTCTAGGCTTGGATGATAGAATTCAAGCGAAATTTCGACCGAATTTATGAGTGATTTGATTCAACGAAACTGATGATCTGTCAATTTTTCTTGTTGAAACTTCTTTGGATTCGGATTCTCGATATATCGAACTATGATTGATGTTCATAAAACGGTTCAAAATTTTGGAGATTGATTGACAATTTAGTCGAAGCCCAAGCCGAATCGCTCGAGGATTCATTGTGGATTGTTTTGGTAGCTTTTGAGCACTTGATGGTGTCAAATGGGAGAATTGTTTCTTTATAGGCTAAAATTTCCATTTTTCTCTCTCATCCCTTGGTGGTAGAGAGAGAAACTTCACTTTCTTTCATTATAAATTGGACCCAATTTTGGGAATCTTCAAGGGGTGATGGCTACTTTCAAATGGGTAATTTTTCCTGGTGTGACGTTAACGCAACTTATATTTATTGATGTAATATTTAAAATAATTAAACAAAACATTAATTAAAATGACTAATAATAATTGATACTTTAAAAGGAATCTTTAAAGGTGATGGACTATTATCAAATGGGTAATTTTAAATTTACTTTTAATTTTATTTCTTAACATGATATTTAAGTGTTATTTATTGGTGGTGTAATATTTAAAATAATTAAAGTAAAATATTAATTGAAAGTGATATTTAAAGAAGAAAAATTAAAAAATAAATCTAATATCACTTTTTACCCAATTTGCAAAATAAAGCATAAAAATAAAATAAATATAACATTATTCATTTTACAACCATTAACTCTTTAATTTTAAGTTTTATTTTTTTTTTTTCTAAATAAATAAATTCCCTTAAAAGAAAGAATGTCCAATTTTCATTTACTTAAAATAATAATTATTAATTCATGATTTTCACCAAACTATACATATAAAGAAGATCCATCACTATCAGAATCCAAGCTTCCCAATATTTCTTTTCCAAAAAAATGTGTACAAAATTGTTTGAAATTTGTATAGTTTATAGAATTTGATCATTATCACCTTGCATATAATAATGTTACACCTTTATTGAGTGTCCTTACTTAGCAACAGTGCAATTTAAGTAAATTCTCAAAAACATTTTTTGCCAAGCATTCACTTGTTTGTTTTGGTTGTCACAGCCTACAAATCATGGGTAGTTTCTATGAATTCATAAATTAATTTAACATTTTTCAGTTGAATACAAAGCATTGTAAAAGTTCAGGGGAGATATACCTTGAGGCTACCCAAACATTCACTTTCTTCTCTTGTTCTGTGCAGCACCATCTTTGTTGAATCCTCTGAAATCACTTGTGGTGTCTGCTGAGTTTTGCTTCTTCATTCCTTTCCTTCCTCCAAATCCAAACTTGGAATTTTTGAAGTCTTTCTTCTTCTTGTTCCCCTTTCCGTTTCCTTGTCTAGCTCTCCCACCGGAGCGGTCTCCGGGAGACGCTCCCGGCCTCTTCTTGTTTGACCTCTGAAATGTGTCCCCATCTTCGAAAGGTAAATTTAACTCACCCCCTTTGTCACCTCCTGCAAACCCATTCTGCTGCCTCTGTTTCCTCCATTTTTTAACAGACTCTATGTCCTCTTTCTTCTGCTTAGCTCTTTCCTTCACCTTCTGTGCTTGAATTTCTTTTGATAATTTCTTAGCCTCTCTTGCCTTCCTTCTCTCGTCAGCCTCCTCGATCTTTTTCTGTTCTGCTAGGAGCCGGCCTTTCACTTTTTCCATGTGGGAATCTGTTTTCACCATCTCAGCATAATAGTCGGAAGGTCGGAGAAATGGGAGTTCCATAGACTGAAGCTGGGCAAAGGCCTTTCTTGTTCCTTCCAACGCCTGGGTATAGAATGCTAGCTCTCTTGCTAGGTCATCGTTTACGTCTATTTCTTGCTCTTGATCAACGTCGATTGATAGTTTGTGTATCCATCCTACATTCTCAGGCCAACTAATATCTCCAAGTTTATCAAGGAGACCATCAGTATTATAGATTGATTCTGTCAAAGGTTCAGTTAATTTAACTTCCTCCCCATCTGACTCTGATTCTGATTCAGATTCAGACACCTCTACATCAAAACCACCCATCACCTCATCTTCTATTGTATTGTCATCCGACACATTCAATTGTTTGTTCTTGAAAGCCATTGAATAACCTATGGAAATAAATTTTTATACGTGTAATCAGATATGTGTAGGAAAAAATAATCAAAAAACAAATTACAAACTTAAAAACTGATGCATGAGGAATCTTTCATTGTTTATCTGAAAATATGAATCCTAAACAATATGAAAAACAACTGTAGGCATAGCGATCACAGAAATGGAAAATACCCCAAACAGAGGAATGGACACTAGACATCAGAATGGAAGATACAATAGAACACAAGACAGACTACTCTTCAATGACATTTTGACAATTAACATATGAGATACTGTACTTTGCATGAAACTGAAAGGAACATTAATACCGGAGAACAAAATTATAGGAATGATATTCTTAAAATTTAATAACAATTATACCGTATTCGTCTAGCTCAACACAAATTTTTTTCAGAACACAAAGGAAATGTACTGTTTCAACGTTTTACAAACATACATCCTAAAAAGCATCCTTACATAAAATGTTACATTGAGAGTAAACATTCTAAATAAATCCACAAGCAAAATAGTCAGCCGAAACAAAAACTAATCAAATGTGTCGAAAGAAAGAACGAAATACGTAGCCAATGGATAGAGAGTGAGAGAAAGAGAGAGGGAGAGAAAGAGCTTACCAGATGCAACGGTAGTAGATAGAGGAGATTGTAAGAAAGAGGAGGAGAGCCAGAGCGAGAGGGAGAAGACAGACGCAGGGTTTAGGGTTTCTAACTTTTAAATCTTTTATAAAATATTTCCGAAATATTGTATTTATAGTTAGTCTGCTAGTAATTATTAATTAAATTATTTAATTTTCCATCTGTTTTATTTAAGAGGGGTATTATATTTAGTATTTATTCGTCCTTTCTAATTCTTATTTTTTAGATGTGTTAAATATTAATCGATGTAATAAATTATAAAAAAAATTAAAATTCTAATGATTAGCCTTGAATATCCTTTAATAACGGGGGACGTTCAAGACTGATTCTCGAGGAAAATGTTTAAGGGCATTGGCAAATAGGGGTGTGCAAACCAAACCGGAACAGAAGAACATAACCGGAACCGGTAGTTTCGGGTCAGTTCGGTTCGGTTTTGCACATATAATTACCGAATTTTGGTTGTTTTTAGGAAGAATCAAAATTCTCGAACCGGTAGTTTCGGGTCAGTTCGGTTCGGTTTTGCACATATAATTACCGAATTTTGGTTATTTTTAGGAAGAATCAAAATTCTCGGTTCGATTTTCGATTCCAAATTCTCAGAACCGAAAAATCGGAACCAAACCGTCGCAAGTAATTAGGGCTTCTTCCTTTCCAAACTTGGGACTCCAGTTTTGTTCTCCTGCAGACTCTCCTAATGCTCTCGACTCTCAACTCCCTATCTCGATCCGCTCCTGTCTCCTGAAATTGCCAGTTCGTCTTCATCTTCGCCTCGGTTCATCTTCATCTTCGTCTTCAGTTTGGTTTCTGCTTAACTCTGCAAGTGCATATTGCAAAAGACAGACACTTCAGTCTTCACAGTTCACAGTAATTCACTGGCTCATTGTGCTACTTCGCATTTCGCAAACTTACAGTCGGTCGCTGGCTCGCTGCTCTACTACGCACACTCATAGCTTGGTAATTTCATGATGTTGATTGATGTAGTTTATTAAATTATGACCATTTGAGCTATCTAAACTAGATTTCCTCCTGAAATTTCATGCGTTCGAGAAGTTAAACTTACCATTTGCATTTACATTCGTAGTACCAAAACTTCTCAAATTTGTCGTTCTGTCGAAGCTTGCAATGGGTGGATAGTGTAATTAATTATGTGTTTTTTTTTCATTTTTTATTTTTATATAATTTTATTATAATATTTGAAAAAAAATTAAATGAGGGAAAATCGAAATTGGAACCGAAATTCTGGTTCAGTTCCGGTTCTCCATACAACCAGTTTCAATTTTGAAATTACAAAATCGAAACCAACCGAATCAGTTCGGTTCCACGTTAAAACTGAACTGAATCGGACCATGCACACCCCTACTGGCAAACGAAGGTTGTTGCCGGTTAAATGAAATGACGGGCGTCCTGCATTAAGGATGAGCGGCTAAAATGGAGGATGAGCATCCTTCAAATGAGCTGACGGAAAAAATTGTTACCTGTTAGATGAAATGACGGATATAAACATCAAAGGACTGTTCATTAGTAATTTACATCAATAAATTTAAATTGAAATTTCACTAGTAATTAAATTGAAATTAGGGCTTTGATTTTTTTTAATTAAATTAATTTTGTTATATTTACATTATTTATCAATTCATGTAATTTATTAGTTAAATTACTAATATTATATCATAATAATTTAAACAATGAGTAGTGAGTAAATGACATGTGAGAAACACATCATAGTATGAGATTAAAGTGTAAACTTAGTATTACTCAAAAAAATTTAACTGTAAATATCTCAAAACTGTCTAACATGTTTTTTTAATAAAATTTAAACGGTTACAAATGATAAATTACCAACGATTTCAAAAACATGTTGAAAATAATTTAATTATTTATGTATTTTTTAACATTCCTCAAGCCAATATATTTTATTGGTTCTTAAGTCTGAATTTTATAAATGCATTAATTTTTTGCGTTTGCCGAGATTCAAACTTGACACCTCTAACTCTGATACTGTAATTGATTATCAACAATATTAAAAACATTTGGATTAAGAATAATTTAATCGTTTACATATTTCTTAATAATGAACTCAAATAAGACGTAGTTGGTTAAATTTTGTCTTGAGATTACAATATTTTTTTATCTCTTCGTAATCTTTAGAAATAGATGCATCATCATCACAAAGATTATAGTGGTTGAACTCCAAGATTATTAAGACTTTGGAGCCTACATCCACTTTCATTATAGCCCAAAAAAAGTAACCTTTTTTTTTGTTTATTTTGTATTATCTTTGCATATAATAAGGTCAATATAGCTAGCTCAATTATTATTATGATCATCATCATTATTGTTATTGTTATTATAATTATTGTAAATAAAAAAAAAATCATAACTTTGATGAGGTAAAAAGGAAAATTTGATCATTGCAAAGATATTTATAAATTATTTAATATCTAATTATGTATAAAAATATTAATAACTTATATTTTATTTTAATCGTGAAATTTTGACAACCCTCTATCAAAAATCAATTGGACAATTTAAATTAATTTTCTTTTAGAACCTTATTAAAATCATTATTAACCATTCATCAAAGATTAATCAAATATTTCAAATTGATATTCTTTTATTTTATGATGGAACCCCATTAATTGCACTTATTATTGAATGGTTAAGAACTTTTAACATTTATGAGCGAAACTTTTTTATGTTTCCAACAAGCAAATGTAATAAAATATTTTTTTTGTAATATATGAATAAATTAATATTATATTTGCATTTTATATTCATTGAAAATACACTCAAAACAGGTATTAAGTTGTGCTAACAAGTTTATCTAAGTCCATCTAGTGAATAAGTATCATATTGGAACTTAGAGAAACCAAGGAAATGAAGTAGGCGAAGGAATGGAGGGTTCGAACGTCCCTCAAAAAGAAAAAAGACGTCCTGCGTGACATAAAATTCACAATTAAATATTTCTCTTTATATTTTATCTCACATATGTACCATATAATTCATAATCATAAATATAGTTTATCTCATAAAAAATGTATAGTCATATTCTGACTATATATGTAATGCTATAAGATAAATATGTTTTATATAATATAATTATGTAGAACTAGACCAGATAAAATTATATTGTTTTGATAATTTTTGTTAAATATAGAACAATTAATTTTATCATGATGATGGTCATATATGTTTGATCTTAATTTGTTGTATTTAGCAAACTTCTATTTTATTTTAATTCATTTTTTAATTTACTCCATCAAAATTTTGTACGAGTTACAATCTGTATATCTTGTATATTGAGAATGAATTAAAATGAATAGCTTCAAATATTAACATTGTTACAATTAAATATATTACTATAGATTCCCTTATTTGTTAGTTTGAGGATCGAATAATTAGCCCACAAATTGTAATAATTATGAATTAATTATTCAATTAATAACTAATGGTAGTTAAATATATATATTTAATATGAGAGGTTAATGGATTATAAACCTAACTCTATTACAAATTTAAATGGGGGATTAATACATATATAATAACTATATCTATGAACATTACTTTGAGTAAATCGAAGTAATGTTCATGGATATATACTCTATGGTTTGAACAATGCAACTCGAAGCATTTAGAGGAATTATTTTAGAGTTAAAGATTGTGTTAATTGATATAAAGAGTTTATATTAATTAATGAAAAATTATTTGAACTTAAAACTATAGGTCAATTGGTTCTTTCGTTACCTTATATAACTATTTGAATAATAGAAAAAAGAATAAAAAATATTAAATAATTAATTATTTAATAACTCAATAATAAGTTTGTTATTTTTCATTAGATGTTATAATTGAATTATAGATTATTCAATTAATTAATAAACCAATAAGATATATTGACAAAAGTTATCATAATTAATATATTTATTATATTTCATCGTTAAATTATTATTTACTCAATTAACTAACAAATCTATAAAGTTACTTTTGAAAACGGTTTTTGAAAATAGATTATGCCGAATTTAAGTTGATGTCATGTTGTGTTGAGTTATGGTAACAAGTTTGTTTTAATTTTCGTAACAGTTTTATTTTGAATATGCCAATAATCATTATGAAATCATTTTCAACTTAAATGAGATATTTAATTTCGTAATAGTTTTATCTAAATATTATGATAACGATTATGAAATTATTCCACCTTAAACTAGATATTACAATATCATATTCTAGGAGGTTGGAAACTTTGAAATTGTAGAATCAATTTTTTAGAGCAAATCTGTGAGTCTTCTGTGTTTGTTTTAGAGAACAGTTCTCTAAATCTAAATAGATCATTCCACGTGTTAAGAATATGATTTATCATATATTGATTGTGATCTTGTTGTATTTATCACACTCACACGTGCTTATTCGAGGTGAAGATGATTGACGGAGAAGATCGAATGTTTCAAAATTTGATAAAATCATTATTAAAGCTCTCTAATTTTATATCAATGTGAAATTAGTTACAAATGTAAAATTTTTTATTCTTTATATTAGATCTAAAATAAAAATATTTTTTAACACATGTATAATATTATATTATGACAACGATCCGTTTTTATTCATAATAATTATTTTCATGATACATAGGTTACACATGATACCAGTGTCAGAGAAAGTCTTGCGCCGACTAAGAATTTTCTTTCAGGGATATCGACATTCCGTTTGGAGGAAATTTTGATAAGTAGATACCTCTATGTCCGAAGAAAAATTTCAATTAAAAACCAAGCTTTAACTAAACATTTTGATATAGGTCTTCTGTTTTGTGATTTAGAATAACTTGGTGTGATTTTAAACTTGAAGAAATTGGAGCTTCAAGAGGTAGGCTAGATTTTTTTTTCTTTTTTACAATTGTCCACAAAAATTTTGGACTTTTGGTATCATTGAGAGATTGAAACTTTGTTTGAGATTAAAGTTAAATTCTGACTTGAAGATTGTCCGTTTAATGGACGAGATCGTGTTAGTTTCATAACCCAACATATTATGCTTTGTTTTGGGTCTTGAACCGCTAGAAAATATGGAAAATCTGGCAAAACAATGTTTGGGTCATGGCTCTAACTCTATTTTGGGTCCAATTTGGACTTTAAACTCAAATATTTTTTGGACGTTTCAGAGCCTATTTTGACATTGTTTTACGCTTTCGACTTAATCGTACTTAAGTCATTTTATTTAGCCTGAAGTTTAGAATTTAAGTGAAGATTCTCGATGATAATTCTATGATACCTCTATCGTTAAGTTTCCAAGACTTAGAGTTTGGCCTAGGCTTATATTGGAATTTTTCGAATTTGGATTGGGCTTGGTTATTGATAAATCCACTTGAAATAGGAGTTTAATTTTATATCTAACATCATAACGCTTTATAAAATCTTATTTTTTGGATGTGTTCTGATGTAAAATGCGTGTCTATTTTTTATGGCCTCCGATTTTTATACTATTATGTATTTTCAGTGGACATATTTATTTAAACATGCATATTTCATTCATTGAATATCTTGGTCAAGTGAACCAAGTTTGATCGACCCGTGAAAGGTCATGTTTTCTTTATACACATTTGACTGTTAGAAGATGTATTTGTTTGTGTTAACTAGATTAATGAGACATCTAACTGTACCGTGTCCATGTGCACAAAACCTTAAACCTAATTAGGGTCTTATTTGGTTTTAGCGATCGCAGATTATTATCATTCTATGTATGTCTATGACATAGTGTACCTAGAATAAATGACTTTATTTGGAAGATCGAAATAACCTAAGAAGGGGAGTGAATTAGGTTTTAAAACTTTTTCAATGTAATTAAATAGTTCAATTTAATTGAGTTAATTCAAAGCAACTATTCTCATAATAAATAACCAAACTATCATAGCAGCAATGACCAATATGAGAGAGGATAAGAAATACACAATCGTGTTGTTAACGCTATTCGAAAAAACACCCCTACGTCTACGCTTCAAGGCTCCCCCTTGAAGATCATTTCACCTTAACTTTTCGGGTTACAATTGATTGAATTTCACTGGCGTCAATTCAACAGTTACAACAACTCTTCTATCAATAGTCCGGATTACACAAGTATTTGATCACTCACAAATAGTCTACTCCTCTCTTCACAATGGATATTACAAGATTATACTCACAAGATGAGGATGCAAAATTTCTCTCAAGAATAAGACAATGAAAGCAATGGAGAATAGAAGTACTTTTCAGCAAATGGTTCTTCACAATAGCTAGGGTCAATCTCTTCCCACGAAGTGCTCTTCTATTTATAGACTTTTTCATCTTCTGAAGCGATAGGTCGACCAATTGGTCGACCGCCTTCCAATTGGTCGACCTCAAACTATATTTTGCGAAACACTTTTTGACTTTTGGGGTCCTAGCGGTTGACCTATTTCTAAGCGTTGGATCTGTATATTTTGTGGTCGACCGTTTCTAACATTGCCAAAGTTCTGAGTAATTTGCCAATTCTACGGTCGAGCATCAAGTCAACTATTTTCAATGTTCTTCAGTTTTGGGCAATCTTCCATTTTAGCGGTTGACCTACTGGACGACCGTTTCCAACGGTGCAGCAAAACTTGGTCGACCTTTTGCACTGTTTTGTCAACCTCCACTTTCGTTTTTGCTTCATTTGAATTTCTTTTGTCCCGAAACTTTGAACAAATGCTACAAGGACTTAAATCAACATATTAGAACAATAATACCCCTATTAAAGGTATTTCCAATGAAGTTTGAACCATAATCAAATTCAATTTAATCTTCGATATTTAGAACATTTTCACTTAATAACAAACAACTTAATAAATTGACTTATTCATCATCAAAACATTATTGTTTAGTAAAACTAAAGCTAACACTATTTTCATTGGGATTTTCAAATTGTACAGTAGGACTATTTTTTGTATATATCACACTATTGTTGAGTGTTTTCTTGTTTGTCATACTGGTTGCTTTATAAACCATTTTTTATGCAATGTTTTATGTATGGCATGTTCATCTTTTTTTATCATAATATACATGTTGAACATAAAACTTTATTTATATTGAGTTTAATCGACTCGCTTTAAACGACTTCTTATTTCAAGTTTTAGTTTGGAGAAACTTTAGTTGCCAACGCAAGGGTAAACTCGGTGAGATATTCATTTATTAAAGAATTTTCCTTCGAGAATTCTATTTGTGAGGATTATGACTCATTTTAAAACTTGTACCAAATATTTCATTATTTTCGTTACTACATATTTATTTATAGACTTATATTTATCACTTTATTTTTAATGTCGCTGATGGATATTGGGATTAGCTCAGTTGGTTGAATCATGGTTATTGTAATTTTATTTAAGTCTTCAGTTATCTAATTTATTTAAAGTTAATGAGTCGGACGATTCGATTCATTTTCTAGTCAAGTCGTCCCTCATTCTGTCTCAGTTCTCCTATGAGGTGTGACACTTCTACGTTTTTTCTACTTTATCTTCCGTTAAACCGAGTTAAAAATATGTTTACGAAGACACGCACGTGTATTTTACATACCGAACGCTAATTATTATTAAAGTGATAAAGACTTTGTACCATACAAATTTAGCACAAAAGTCAAATGTGAGACAGCATAATATGCTTTTTTGGTGAGAATGCTATCACCTCTCTACCAATTAACTTACTTTTTTTTTTTATAAATTTTTTCTATGATATTTGATAAACGAGTCTCTTTCATCTTTTATTTTATTTTATTTTTTAATTACATATATTATTATATAACTATTAATTATGAATGTCAAAAAATATTTGATCAATTTTTCAAATGTAATTTAGATTTTAATGTTTAAATTCATTTTCATATTATATCTTTTTTTTTTTGACAAATTGAATCTCAACCTTCCAATTCAATGCATATATATCATGTTTTTCAATTAACCATGTGTTTTAACCCAATTTTTAACTACTACGACGATTTCAACAATTTTAAATTAAATCAAGAGATTGATAGAGTTCAAAATTGAGTTAGAAATCGCCGTAGATGTTAGAAATCAAGTTAAAACATGTGATTGAATGAAAAAAAATAGCGTATACGTATTGAATTTGACAGATAAATTAACGATAAAATTTAAATTACTAATATCTAAGAGATTGAGGTTCAATTTGTAAAAAAAAAAAATTTAATATATTTTATAAAAAAAATTTAATCTAATTTATGAAATAAATTACATTTTTTTCATTTTCATTTTCTAGTTTTGGAGTATATTTGAAGGAAGGTAAATGGAAAAAATATATTATTTTAATAATTTCTTTAACTTTTTTTCTCAACATGCAAAAAATAATAATTTTTTTTTTGTAAATAAAACCATAAATTTAGGAAGGTAAAAGCATAACTTTTTAAATATTATTTAATATATAGTTTGGTCATAATATCTTGCTTTTTGCAAACACGTATTAAATTATAACAACCTCAGTTATTGTTACTTTAAATACCACATTTATCACAATTTTAAAATGAATTAAAAAACATTCTAGTTAGAAAATTATATTTATTATAGATATTTTATTATTAAAAATATGGAAAGTATTTGTAACTGTAATTCTCCTTCCAGTATAATATTATCTATTTAGAGTCGAAATAAATATAATTTTATTCGTGAGGTTAGTCTAAAACGTGTTGTACTAGGTAATAATGAAAATTTTACTTAAAAATCATTTGTCTGGTCTGGTATGGGTTGGACGCTTACAATCAACAAAATCTAGGTCAGACGAAACTAAATTATAAAATCTATTCAAGAATCTATTGTTATCAAAGAGAAATCGCTCTCTTGTAATCAATTTTTGAAATTGTTATTTTTTTTTTTTGCGTAGTTTTTCTTAGTGAAATTAACAAAAGAAACGCTAAAACTATAGAATCAGTGACAAGACAAACACTGAATAATTTTTGTTAACAAATAAAATACTGAACTATGAGAAATTAACGACGCAAATATTGTTGTCATGTTTTCCGTTAGAAATTTAATGTGTCTTTCGCAATGGTAACGTGTCTTATGCTGCAAAAAGTAAATCATATTCCAAAATTTTGTTTTCCGCAACAGAAACACGCATTCTACTATGAAAAGTAAGTCATATTCTAAGAACTTGCTTTTCGCAGTTGAAAGCGAGTATACGCTGCAGAAAAAGTATTTTTTGTAGCCAAAACGCGCATTCCGCTGCGAAAAGTAAGTGTTATTCTAAAGACATGTTTTTCATAGCAAAAAATAAATATTCTTTGCGAAAATGATATTTTCCACAATATAAATGATATTTTTCACTGCGAAAAAAGGTATTTTTACATTTCTAATAGGAAAACGTTACAGCGATTTTTGCATAATTAATTTTTTATAGTCTAATATTTTATTTGTTATCGAAAATTGTTTAATATTATATATATATATATTGGTTAATTATCTATTTTTTTTTTCTTAAATAATTATCTTGGAATATTATTATTATTTTGGTGTAATCATAAATTACTTTTACTTTTAATTTCATAATTATAGTAATTTATTGGGACACGAAATTATGTTACCACTTTTTAAATATACCTTATTATTACTAGTCACAGGTAAAGTCTTCCAAATAATTATCACGTTTATTTTATTAAATATTAAATAATAATAAAATTATTCAAAAATAATTAATTATTTGTTTATTATTTATTTATATAAGTCGTACGTTTGTGCCGTCCACTTCCCAGGACTGAATTCCACAAACTACTACTACTACTACAACTATGGCCGCCTTCAGCTCATACTCCGACCATTTCTCCGACGACATCCTCGTCGTATTTTTCTCACCTGTTTTCTACTAACTCGCCTGTGTAATCATCCATCTCCCGCCGTCTCCACCGCGAGAACATCTTGCTAGATGGACTAAATTTATTTCGATGTTACTGCTAAAGCTTTGAAGTTTGGAGGTTATTGTTGTCGTACGATTTTATTTATTTTTTTTGTAATGGCTTCTACGGTTTCAATGGCGACGGAGCCTTCTCAGACGACTGAAGATTTGGCGGTTAAGGCTTTGAACAAGCGGTACGAAGGTTTAGTGAGTTTGAGAACGAAATCTACGAAGGGAAAAGGAGCATGGTATTGGGCTCATTTGGAGCCGATTCTTGTTCGAAACCCTAATACTAGCCTACCTAAAGCGGTGAAGCTCCGGTGCTCGCTTTGCGATTCCGTTTTCTCGGCCTCAAATCCGTCAAGAACTGCGTCGGAGCATCTCAAACGAGGCACCTGCCCCAATTTCAGTTCCGTTTCTGGACTGAATTCTTCAATCTGTCCGTCACCGATTTCGTCGATTCCTTCTCTCCCTTTCCACAATCACAAAAGGCAAAGCTCTCAAATCTGTACTCCTCCTCTTCTTACTCCTGCTTACCAAGTTCATTCTTTAGCCATGGTTGAATCATCAAGGCCTTTTGGTGAATCGATTCACTCCCCGTCACCGGTCGGTACGGGAAGTAACAGCAGTATGACTCCGCGTCATTGGGTGTTATCAGGTGGAAAAGATGATCTGGGCGCGTTGACAATGTTGGAAAATAGTGTCAAGAAGCTAAAAAGTCCTGGAACTTCTCCTGGTCCTAGGCTAAGTGAGGAGCAAATCGATTCTGCACTTGAATTACTTGGAGATTGGCTGTTTGAGTCTTGTGGTTCAGTCTCGTTTTCAAGCCTTGACCACCCTAAGTTTCGAGCATTGCTCGATCAGTTAGGCTTGCCTCCAGTGCCACAGGCTAAACTTTTAGGTGCTCGGCTTGATTCGAGGTTTCAGGTGGTAAAATCAGAGTCTGAAGCTAGAATTAGAGAAGCAAAGTTCTTTCAAATTGCTTCTGATGGGTGGAAAAGCAAGAAGTCCAATGGTTTTGGATTTGAGGAAGGAGATGTGATTAGATTAATGGTTAATTTTCCAAATGGAGCCACTGTTTTTCATAAAGCCTTGTTTACTGGTGGTTTTGTGTCATCGAAATACGCCGAGGAGGTTTTGTTGGAGATGATCAGGGAGACATGTGGAAGTGAAGGACAAAGATGCGCAGGAATAGTTGCAGACAAGTATAAGGCCAAGGCTTTGAAAAACTTGGAGCTGCAGAATCATGGGATGGTTAATCTCTCCTGTCAAATTGAGGGTCTCCTTAGTTTGATGAAGGATTTTGGTAAAGAGCTTCCTCTTTTCAGACAGGTCATTGAAAATAGCATGAAGGTTGCAAATTTTATAAATGCCAATTCCCAAATCAGGCAAACATTTCAACGATACAAAGTTAATGGGCAAACTTTTTCTGGGTTGCTTCACGTTCCTCGACCAAATTTTGATTTATCGCAAAACTTTTCTCCTGTATTTGCAATGCTAGACGATATACTTCGCTGTGCACAAATTCTGCAGATGGTTGTGTTGGATGAATCCTATAGGGAGGCAAGTGAGGAAGATGGCATTGCCAGAGAAGTTGCTAGTTTGATTCAAAGTGAGAAATTTTGGAATGAAGTGGAGGCGGTTTATTCTCTAGTGAAGATGATCAAATTAATGGCTCGGGAGATCGAAGTTCAAAGACCACTTATTGGACAATGTCTACCTCTTTGGGAAGAGTTAAGGATAAAAGTAAAAGATTGGTGTGCTAAATTCGGCATACCAGAAGAACACGTGGAGAAAGCAATCGAAAAGCGATTCCAAAAAAACTATCATCCAGCTTGGTCAGCGGCATTTATACTCGACCCGCTTTACTTGAGAAGAGACGTCAGTGGAAAGTACCTCCCACCTTTCAAGTGTTTAACTGAAGAACAGGAAAAGGATGTGGATAAGCTCATAACCCATTTGGTGTCTAAGGAAGAAGCTCATGTTGCGTTGATGGAGCTCATGAAATGGAGATCTGAAGGGCTAGACCCGCTTTACGCTCAGGCTGTTCAAGTCAAACAACGAGACAACTTGACCGGGAAAATGAAAATTGCAAATCCACAGGGGAGTAGACTTGTTTGGGAGACCTGCTTAAGCGAGTTTAAGACTCTTGGAAAGGTGGCAGTGAGGCTGATTTTCCTCCATGCTACATCAAGTGGATACAAGTGTAATTTGTCAATCAAGAAATGGATTTGTGTTCATGGACAGTCGAGATTAGGCCCTGAAAGAGCTCAGAAAATGATATCCATTGCAGCTCATGCGAAGCTAGAAAGCCGAGACTTTTCCAATGAAGAAGAAAAAGATGCAGAGCTGTTTAACATGACTGGTAGAGATGATATGCTCAATCAGGTCTTCGCTGATTCAACCTCAATGTAATGTTTTCATTTTTACTCCATTAGAATCATATCCTATATAATTCTTTTCATATCGTTTTCAGTCCATTCTTTTTGACCCTGTTAAATCTTTCTGTTCTTAGTATGATTTTGGCTAGTTTAGATTTCATTTATCAACACTGCAATGGCCTGGGAATTTGATGGATGATTTTAGCTTGGTACAATAATTTATTTGGCTTCTCTAGTCATATTCTTTACTCTGTTCCTCGCACATATGCTACAAAAGTGACAGTTTTCGTTGACGCATCCTTTGTTGATGAAGAATCTAAAATTGATTTGCAGAAACAGCTTTTAATTTCTAGTCCTAAGTTCAGATGATTGAATAGTTCGCATATCTAGACTTATGATCCATACACATCAAACCATTTACTATTCAGTAAAATGAACTTCAATACTCAATTCAGTCTAAAATATTTGTTCCACATGTCCCCTCACCTCAATGTGATTTGTCAAAGGTTGCAACCTGACATTGCCTTGCTCTGAAAAAGATTCAAACCCTTTTTGAAGTCGTTTTTTTTGTGGGTTTAACAAATTATTTTAAACTGCACAAGATTTGGCATGATTGAGGTATATGTTTTCTTCATCAAAACACTGAATCGATAATGGGATTAGTCGATAAAATCTTCTCGTGTCATTCAGTTTCTGTGACGATTGAATTACTAGAACCAATGACTAACAGAAATCTGCTGCATATCCTGTGTTTCATTTTATTTTTCTGATTGTGAAAGTATATACAGACTTAGAGTCTTGAATATGAGCTTTAGCAGAACTCGAGTTGAAAAGAAAAATAAAATAGTTCTTATGGAAGTTCTGAATCTGTCTTTTTTTGCTGCAGGGACGGGTTTGCTTAACTGTTCGACCAGACAGAAAATCAAGGTCTAATTACTTTGTGTTAAACTTTGAAGAACTTGGGGCAGTATGTTGAAGCTATTATCTAGTTTTGAAATAGAACACACAGCAAAGAGGAGTAGATGTCTTTATCTGAGATTTACAGGCCATAGTCGCCGAAAAGTGAGGTGTAAAAGGCGTTCTTTAGATCTATATATGAGTGCAAAAGTGTTTAATACAGTTATGTGAGCATTCATATCATCACTTTTTGGTAGCTTTCCCACTAAACAATTCCAAATCAAATGACTTTCTCCCCCTCTCGATGTTGTTTATTTTAAATTTACAGATGTTCAACGATTCAGCCAGATTGCTATAAGCATTGCAGAAATTAGAAGCAATCGGGTTTGTCAGCCGAAGATGTGATGAAAAGGATATGGGAACGAAACCATAGAACAACAGGTTGGTAGATCTCCAAATGCAAATACCATATTTCATCTTTGATTTCAGTCATTTATATGCCTCCTAACCCAAACTTATCTTTGATCGCTTGCTCTACGAAGTGTAAATCTCGGCTTCTGGCGTAAAATTTTAAAAATCTGGACGTATAAATGATCTTTTACTTGAACTGATCATTTACTTGAACTAATTTTTTACTTGCAATCTCATATTATGATCTATTTTTCTGTATTTCATTGGTAGCATCGAGCATTTTCCATTAATTCAAACCCATAAATGTCCCCTCTCTCTCTCTCTCTCTGACTCTAACCCATATAAGATCTAATAATCTTTTACTTGCATTGTCATATTATGACAAATTTTGCTGTATTTTATTGGTAGCATGGTACATTTACCATTAATTCATTTCAAACCCATAAATGTCGTCTCTCGCTCTGTCTCTTGCCAACAATTGGGGTGTGTCATTGAGATGGAATCTTTTTCTTTAAGTCGTTTCATGTGTGTGGTTAGTAGGATTAGTATTAAATGTGTTGATATTACCTCGTATTTGGGTTATTGTAGGTGAGCTGTAATGTTGGAGTCTGCAGATCCTGTCGGTAATGCTGACTGCTCAACAACTACAAAAAGACGAGAGCTTTTTCTTTTCACTTTTCTGGTAAAGGCCTCCTCATTCCACTCAATGTTCTTGCTAAAGAGAAAGTAGATTTAATGATTTTGTATCAGACATGACTCTCTCTCTC